>JANHMN010000001.1:101081361-101165911 GCA_030674055.1 Rhabdomys pumilio
CTCTCTCTCTCTCTCTCTCTCTCTCTCTCTCTCTCTCTCTCTCTCTCCCTCTCTCTCTGTTAAATGAATAAGGACAAATTAGCAGTTATATACATAACTTTATACCTAGACATTTTCAGTTCATTTGGAAAAATTCACAAAAACGGACTCATTAGTATACAAAAACTATACTTTTTCTTACAATTAACAAAGGCCTTCCAGTATTTTCTACAACTTATAGTTGTGGAAAGTATTCCTTGTGGCAACTGTTTATTTTAGGTTAAGTAGGGGATGTGATCAAGAATCTCATGGTGACTTCCGTTACCTTCTCTCATATGTGCAAACATCAAGCATCTTTGTATTTTTGAGTCACTTACCTCTGTAGTATTTGCTTAAGGTTTTAAATTGTGATTAATTTTCTTTTATTAATAATTTCTTATTCATTTTATACAACTTTTTGTTACAAGTGTATCCTGGGAATTGTTTACTGATATTGCTTATGTCTTCATAGTGCTTGACATTGTGGACAGGAAAAAGTATTTATAAACCTGATTCTAAATTATTTCTACTATATATAACATATATATATATATATATATATATATATATATATATATATATATGTGTGTGTGTGTGTGTGTGTGTGTGTGTGTGTGTGTCTGTGTGTGTGTGTGTCTGTGTGTGTGTGTGTGTGTGTGTGTGTATGTGGGTGTGTATATACGTACATTTTTTTTCTCTATTATTATAACACTCTCATATTATGCAGGCCAGGCATTTTCATACTCATGGAATCTTCTTGCCTCCATCCATCCAGTGCTAAGCTGAGCAGCATTCTCTGCACTGCCAGCTTCTCTCAGAATTGCAGAGTGGCTTCATTTATTGACACATTCCAATAACTTTTCTTCTAGAATAGTTATAATTTAATTTTCATATTTAATTTTTGATCCATTTCATTGATCTTGCATCATGTTATCAACTATATTGCCTTCCAGATCTCTTCTCTGTGCTCAAATTCACTTGTTATGAATGTGTGCCCCACTCCACCTCTGTAAATACCCAAGGCTACACCTCAGTTCTTCCTACCACTACATGTCTTTAGGGAAGAACTTGCTTTTCTCCTCAGTTTTTGTTTTCTTTCTGTTTTCCCTTTTTGGATGCTAAATTCTCCTGAACTTTCCATTAGTTAATGAGATTTCAAAAAGATTGTTCAGTTTTTATTGGCACTCATAGAAGGAGAATATCAACACTATCATTCCTTTTAAAAACCACATTAAAAGATATCCAGCTGGTCTAAGAATAAACTTTTTTCTAACATGGCGCCCTGCTCCCAGAACTGTAAGAGTTGAGGAACAAGTTACAGAGGGGTTGCTTTGGGTTAGAAAGTCTAGTTTTTGAGCTTAAAATTCTTGATCCTAACAAAGTTTGTTTCTTCATGGCTCTGGTTTTCTGTGTATTTATAGTATATAAATTTTATTTATTTATTTTCTATTTTTATTTATAGTATTTACGTAAATATGTATCTATGTATTTGGTTTTCTCTATTTACAGTATGATATTCTTTAAAAAGGTAATTTTTAAAACTATTTATTAACTTGTGACAGAATCTGGATAATTAGTTTAAAATGAAAAGCAACATTCAACTAATATGTATAGGAGTGTTCTCAGAATTCTTTCTCTGTAAAATACAATGGAAATGTGTTACGGAAACATTTCATGTGTAATGTTTGTTTGCTTTAGTACTAATAAAGTAACATAACATCATTTTCCATAAACAGTTTAGAAAAAGATGGTATAAAATATAAAAAACAATAAGTACAGACAATTTAAAATATTGATTTTTATTTCTAGAGCTTGTTAGGTCACTCACTCTATTTTTTCCCCCCTAGAATGGTCTTCTATAGACCCATGGCAGAATAGTGCACTGGTTTAAGCCAGCTGAACCAGATATTGTGTGCTAATATTTCTACTTGTTAGGCACAGAAAGATAGAAATTGATATGAAAGCATATATATATATATATATATATATATATATATATATATATATATATGCATTTGTTCACATTAGAAGTTTTTTTTTTTCCCTAAAATAGAGGCACAAAGAAGCATTCCTCAAGGGTGTTTTCACAAAATCACTAGGCTGCCCACTGCCTACAGAATGATATTCTTGGGACTGCTTCTCTTTCACATGCTATTACAAACTCTGTGACAATATACAGACTATTTTCCACACCCACACACCCACACATCCACTAACAGTTTTGGGAACTGTGAAATGGGGCTTCCTGATGGCATCTTAATGTTTTACGTAACTGTTGTTGAAACCACTGCTGACACTAGGAATGTCACTGCAAAATCTTCAGCCTTTTTTTTTTTTAAGGAAATAAAAGTGTTATCCAATTATTTGCTCAAAATACCAGTACCACCCAGTAACTGACACAGTAGCAGCTACCTTGGCGTTAGATCTTGAAACATTCACAGCTTTCAAGCTTGAGGCGACTTGTTCATGAAAAGCTTTTATTAAAGTATTTAAGTAGGTAAATTAGGATATTTTGCTCATTTATGTGTCAAGAAAGAAATGTCTATTCAGACACATGAGAGGAGTTATGATTTAACTCAGCTGGTGAAACTATGTGCATTCAGGGGCTGCCTCAGGGCTGTCTGTGCAAGGTAGTTAGTTCTGCTTGTGTTCTAGAATTCCTTTGAAAGATGATCTGTAACTTCCCTAAAGAACTGAGCTTTTCTGAAGAGTACAGGATGAAAGTTTATTTTACAATGTAATTCTCTGGTTATGGAGAGATATGACTAGGTCTGTTCTTCATTTTCCTGTACATTTACTGGTAGGGACTTTTCCCTTACAGCTCATCACCAATCCTCCAAGTTTGTTTGCAGCTTTATGCATTTCACTTAAAAATCCTCTGTTTCACCTTGTTATAGGTCTGAGGTCAGACTGTGATTTTAAAAATGGAATGTTACTCTAACTGTGCCTCATGGAGGGAATATATTCTTGATAGGTTGTTATAATTGAACAAAGACCACATTGAGTTCATTTGTTCAATTTTACTATCATTTGAATATTGTGATGAATTATATAAGACTTCAGGATTATTGTCACCTTTCTTTTGCTTGCTAATGTAAAGAAATTAAGTGGATATATTATATGGAATTGAAGCAGTGACTGTCACCTTTATAAAGCCTCATTTGCATATTCTTAAGGATTTTTATTGTTTATGATAGAAGATGTCATTGCTCAGGCCCACTTCAGTCCTACTATCCCTTAATATTAAGTTGAATCCTAAACATGCTCACCCTGTATGCAGACATTTTTTGTTATATGATAACTGATTATTTTCTGAGTGTCATCTTTCCATAGCTACTTAGAGTCATTCACAAGTCAGCTTACAAGCTGATTCTGCTTAGGTATAACCTAACTGTATAAGATGATATCCTTTTCTTTTATGCTTTGGATTTTTTTCTTTGTCTTATTGATTTTGTTATTGTTGTTGAGTTTACTTTTCATTTGTTTGTTTTGACTTTTTTTAAGAGATAGAGGTAGACATAGATCAAAGGAGAAGAGAACATGAAATTGAGAGTTAGGGACGTGGAGGGTACATTAAGGATCTAAGAAAAGTTGGGAGAGAGAAAAGAATATGATTAAAACATGTGAGGATAAAATTATTTTAATAAATAATAATTTAAAACTAAAAATATTGTTTGTGTTTTAGAAAGTTCATAAGCTTTATGTTTTCATTATTATAAGAAATTCACAAGAAGAAAACCTATCAACAAACAATTGTACAGATATCTATGTTTTCTGTTCTTTGTGAAATTTCTTAATATAAGTATAAAGTAATGCCTAAGGTGTTAATTACTACAACCTTACTTTAAACAGCCATGGATTTCAAGATTTTATTTGTTACCTATTTCTCTTTTCTTCTGTAATTCTTCACTTTTAATTTTTGTACTGAAAATTAAAAATAGTTCCGTAAAAGTGTTTTGCCAACAGAGCTACTGTCCCAGCACTCTTGGCTTCTTTTCTATGATATGCTCTACACTTCAGAGTAAGGATCTTGTGCACTTATTAAAATACTGGAAATAATAGGCTAAAATAATGGACAAAATATATTAACATTTATGAATAAATATGTGATGAACTTTAATCATAAGGCCTAATAATTTTAGGGTCTTTACATATGTTAAGTCATTTAATCCTACTAACAATGCAATGTTAATCTTGCACATCAGAAGATTGGAACATAGAGAAGTTAAAGTCATTGAACAGAGATCTTGTTGACTTTTTGCTGAGCTTGTGTGGTCTTATAACACACATACTTCCAAATAGATTAAAAAGTATACTATTCAGTATCAAACTATTTCAGCCAGTTATATCTGTATAAGGCAATTATATGCTATCTCAAATTGCTTTCTTGATTACTTATTTATTATAACACAAATTCTTGTCTTTAAATATTCTTTCAATATAATTTCTATATGTGTGGATTTGGCCTGTGTGTCCAAATATTTTAGAACATTTTGGGCATGCTACTGCTCTTTTGCTCTGTGTTCTTTCTCCCTTTTTTTATTAGTAAAATAGACAAATGGCATGTTATTATCCTGAAAATAGTTTTTCTAGACAAAGGTCATCTGTGGAGTGGATATGGCATCAGAAAATGTCTAGTTTTTGTACACCTTCTTGAAAGTGAAAAGACTCTTGTGCATTCATTCATGTCTTCTCACCTTCTTCTATCATGAATGTTAAGACAGTATCTGGAGCCTACTCAGCCATCTTTCACTATGACATCATCTTCAGGATGAACTTAGGCAGGGCATAAACAGCATTAGAGAAGTACTCTCAGCTTCTAAGGATTATACAGAGCAAACACTCCATTACAGGCCTGACTTTTCTTCTTTAAAATGCTTATGTGTGAAAGAAATAGACTCCAATCTTGGCTAATGCACTATTATTTTGACTTATCTGTTACTCACAGCCAACTGTGCTGAAAAGTTTCCAAATGCTCAGGCCAACATTCTACACAAATAGAGATTGCTACTCTTCTGAATCAAATCTGAGTAATGTAGACCATGCTTCTTGTTCTAGCAGAAAATGTACTTTCCTTACTTATCATTAAAAGGGTAGATGGTCTCTCCATTACACAGTCATGCTCAATGTGTGTTAATGGTGTTCTTGGTGGTTGTACTAAAATCAGCAAATTACTCACGAAGGCAGAATCTTAACCAAACTATCCCTCATTTTTTCTCTTACCTCCTCAAACTCATACCCCTTGATCCTGAGATTTGCTTTAAACATGTTTTCTACTAGTTTGTTCTTTGAATATTTTATTTATATTTCAGATGTAATCCGCTTTCCCCATTTCCCCTGCAACCAGGAACCCCCTATACCATTCCTTCTCCTCCTGCTTCTATAAAGATATGCCCCTAACCACCCTCCCACTCCCACCTCTCACCCATGATATCCCCAACACTGGGGTGTCCAGCCTTCACTGAACCAAGGACTGCCTTACCCACCTATGCCTCACAATGTCATCCTCCCCTACATATACAGCTGGGGCCATGGGTCTCTCCCTATGTGCTCCCAGGTGGGCGGTTTATACCCTGGAAGCTCTGGTTGGTTGGTGTTGTTGCTCTCCCCATTGTGCCACAAACCCCTTCAACTCCTTCAGTCTTCTCTCTCATTCTTCCATTGGGTACCCCATGATCAGGTCAATTGTTAGCTGTGAACATCCACCTCTTTATTTTTAATGCTCTGTCAGACCTCTAAAAAGACAGCTATATTAGGCTCCAGTCAGCATGCACTTCTTGGCATCTACATCAGCATTTATCTTTGGGGACTGCACAAGGGATGGATACCCAGGTGGAGCAGTCTCTGGATGGCCCCTCCTTCAGTTTCTGTCCCACACTTTGTCTCCCTATTTGTTTTCTCCACTATTTTGTTACCCCTTCTGAGTAGGGCCAAGGCACCCACATTTTGGTCTAACTTGTATAATCTGTTGGTTGCTGTTTTGTCCTATTGACACTGTCCTTTGCCTTACAGAACCTTTGCAATTTTATGAGGTCCCATTTGTCAACTGTTGATCTTAGAACATAAGCCAAGTTCTGTTCAGGAACTTTTTCCCTGTTCCTATGTATTCGAGGGTCTTCCCCACCTTCTATTCTATAAGTTTCTGTGTATCTGGTTTTATATGACGCTTCTTTATCTACTTGGACTTGAACTTTGTAAAAGGAAATAAGAATGGATTGATTTGTATTCTTCTACATGCTGACCTCCAGTTGAAGCGACACCATTTGTTGAAAATGCTGTCCTTTTTCCACTGGACGGTTTTAGCATCTTTGTCAAAGATCAAGTGACCATAGGTGTGTGGGTTAATTTCTGGATCTTTAATTTAATTCCATTGATCTTCCTGCCTGTCTCTGTACCAATAACATGCAGTTTTTATCACTATTGCTCTGTAGTACAGCTTGAGGTCAGGGACGGTGATTCCCCCAGAAGTTCTTTTATTTTTTGAGAATAATTCTTGCTCTCCTGGATTTTTTGTTATTCCAAATGAATTTGCAAATTGCTCTTTATATCACTATGAAGAATTGATTTGGAATTTTGATGGGGATTGTATTGAATCTATAGATTGCTTTTGTCAAGATGGCCATTTTTACTGTATTAATTCTGCCAATCCACAAGCTTGGGAGATCTTTCCATCTTCTGAGATCTTTGATTTCTTTCTTCATAGACTTGAAGTTCTTGTCAAACAGACCTTTCACTTGCTTGGTTAGACTCACACCAAGATATTTTATATTATTTGCGAATATTGTGAAGAGTGTCATTTCCCTAATGTATTTCTTAGCCTATTTATCCTTGAGTAGAGGAAGGCTACTTATTTGTTTGACTTGATATTATATCCATCCACTTTACTGAAGTTATTTATCAGATTTAGGAATTCTCCAGTGAAAGTTTTAGGGTCACTTAATTATACTATCATATCATTTGCAAATAATGAAATTTTGACTTTTTCCTTTCCTATTTGTATCCCTTTGACTCTCTTTTGTTGTCTAATTGCTCTGGCTTGGACTCCCAGTACTATGGTGAATAGGTAGGGAGAGAGTGGACAGTCTTGTCTAGTGACTGATTTTAGTGGGATTGCTTCAAGTTTCTCTCCATTTAGTTTGATGTTGGCTACCTGTTTGCTGTATATTGCTTTTACTATGTTTAGGTATGTGCCTTGAATTCCTGATATTTCTAATACTTTTAACATGAATGGATGTTGAATTTTGTCAAGTGTTTTCTCAGCATCTAGTGAGATGATCATGTGTTTTTTTTTTCTTTGAGTTTGTTTATATAGTGGATTACATTGATGGATTTACAAATATTGAACCATCCCTGTATTCCTGGGATAAAGCCTACATGATCATGATAGATGATTGTTTTGATGTGTTCTTGGATTTGGCTTAGGAGAATTTTATTGAGTATTTTTGAATTGATATTCATAAGGGAGATTGGTCTGAAGTTCTCTTTGTTTGGTCATAGTGAGGTTTAGGTCTGAGCGTGATTGTAGGTTTATAGAACAAATTGGGTAGTGTTCCTTCTGTTTTTATTTTGTGGAATAGTTTGAAGAGAATTGTTATTAAGTCTTCCTTGAAGGTCTGATAGAATTCTGCACTAAAACCATCTTGTCCTGGGCTTTTTTGGTGGGGAGAATGTTAATGACTATTATTATTTCTTCAGGGGTTATGGGACTGTTTAGATGGTTTATCTCCTCCTGATTTAACTTTGGTACCTGGTAGCTGTCTAGAAAATTGTCCATTTCATCCAGATTTTCCATTTTTGTTGAGTATAGGCTTTTGTAGTAGGATCTGACAATTTTTTTTTAATTTCCTCAGTTTCTCTTGTTATGTCTCTCTTTTCAGTTCTGATTTTATTTATTTGGATACTGTCTCTGTGCCCTCTGGTTCATATGGCTAAGGGTTTATCAATGGTGTTGCTTTTCTCAAAGAACCAGCTCCTTGTTTTGTTGACACTTTTTATAGTTCTTTTTGTTTCTACTCTATTGATTTAATCCCTGTGTTTGATTATTTCCTGCCATCTACTCCTCTTGTGTGTATTTGCCTCTTTTTGTTCTAGAGCTTTCAAGTGTGCTGTCAAGTTGTTTATGCTCTTTCCATTTTCTTTTTATAGGCACTTAGATTTAAGAGTTTTCCTCTTAGCACTGCTTTCATGGAGTCCCACAAGTTTTGATATGATGTGTCCTCATTTTCATTAAATCCTAAAAAGTCTTTAATTTCTTCCTTTATTTCTTCTTTGACTAATCAAATAGACCATTATTCAGTTTCCAGGTGTATGTTGGCTTTAAATTGTTTTTGAAGACCAGCCTTGATCTGATATGATGCAAGGACTTATATCAATCTTTTTGTATCTGTTGAGGCCTGTTTTGTGACCAATTATATGGTCTATTTTGGAGAAGGTATCATGAGGTACTGAGAAAAAGGTATATTCTTTTGTTTTAGGATGAAATGTTCTATAGATATCTGTTAAATCCATTTGATTTATAACTTCTGTTAATTTCATTGTGTCTCTGTTTAGTTTGTTTTCATGATCTGTCCATTGGTGAGCGTGGGCTGTTGAAATTCCCCACTATTATTGTGTGAGATGCAGTATGTACTTTGAGCTTTAGTAAAGTTTTGTTTGTTTGTTTGTTTGTTTGGTTGGTTTTTTTTTTTTTTTTTTTTTTTTTGTATGTGGGTGCCCTTTCATTTGGAGCATAGATGTTCAGAGTTGAGAGTTCATCTTGGTAGATTTTTTGTTTGATGTATATGAAGTGTCCTTCCTTATTTTTTTTTTTATTACTTTTGGTTGAAAGTAAATTTTATTTGGTATTAGAATGGCTACTATAGCTTGTTTCTTGGGATCATTTGCTTGGAAAATTCTTTTCCATCCTTTTTCAGTGAGGTAGTGACTGTCTTTGTCACTGATATG
Source organism: Rhabdomys pumilio (assembly GCA_030674055.1). Taxonomy (NCBI): domain Eukaryota; kingdom Metazoa; phylum Chordata; class Mammalia; order Rodentia; family Muridae; genus Rhabdomys; species Rhabdomys pumilio. The sequence continues at coordinate 101,090,323 of JANHMN010000001.1, forward strand.
TGTTTCTTGTATGCAGCAAATATCTGGGTCCTTTTTATGTATTCAGTCTGATAGTCTATTTCTTCTTATTAGGGAACTGAGTCCAGCAATGTTATGAGACATTAAGGAAACTCATATGTTGCTTTCTGTTATTTTTGTTATTACAAGTGGAATTATGTTAGTGTAGCTATCTTCTTTTGGGTTTTTTGGAAGATTTCTTTTCTTGCTTTTTCTAGGTTGCAGTTTCTCTCCTTGTGTTGGAGTTTTCCATTAATTATCCATTGAAATGCTGAATTTGTGGGAAGAGACTGTATAAATTTTGTTTTGTCATGGAATATCTTGGTTTCTCCATCTATGGTAATTGATTGTTTTGCTGGTATAGTAGTCTGGGCTGGCATTTGTGTTCTCTTAGGGTCTGTATGATATCTGTCCGGGATCTTCTGACTTTTATAGGCACTGGTAAGAAGTCCAGTGTAGTTCTTATAGGTCTGCCTTTATATGTTACTTTACCTTTTTTCCTCTCTGCTTTTAGTATTTTTTCTTTGTTTTGTGCATTTGATGTTTTGATTATTTTGTGACTGGAGAAATTTCTTTTCTGGTCTAGTCTACTTGGGTTCTGTACACTTCTTGTATGTTCATGGACATCTCTTTCTTTAGGTTAGGCAAGTTTTCCTCTATAATATTGTTGAAGATGTTTACTAGCTCTTTATGTTGGGAATCCTCACTCTCCTCTATACATATTATCCATAGGTTTGGTCTTCTCATTGTGTCCTGAATCTCTTGGAATGTTTTGGCTTAGAATCTTTTTGAATTTTGCATTTCTTTGACAGTTGTGTCACTGTTTTCTATGGTATCTTCTGCATATAAGATGCTCTCTTCTGTCTCTTGTATTCTGTTGGTGTTGCTTGCTTTTACGACTCTTGATTTCTTTCTTTGTTTTTCTATCTCCAGGGTAGTCTCTCTTTGAAATTTCTTTATTGTTTCTACTTCCACTTTTAGTTCCTGGATGGTTTTGTTTAATTTCTTTACCTGTTTGGTTGTGTTTTCTTGAAGTTCTTTAAAAGCTTTGTATTATTCCTCTTTAAGAGCTTCTACCTATTTACCTGTGTTCTCCTGTACTTCTTTAAGGGAGTTATTTATATCCTTCTTAAAGTCCTCTATCATCATCATGAGAAGTGATTTTAATTCTGAATTCTGCTTTTCCGGTGTAATGGGGTGTCAGGGCTTGTTATGGCTTGCTATGCTATTGCTTGGCATCTAATGATGCCAAGTAACTTTGCTTGTTTTCTGTTGCTTATGTTTTTGTGCTTGCCTTTCAACATCTGGTTAACTATAGTGCTACCTGCACTCACTCAATGGAGCCTGTTTTTCTATTTATCTTGCTTGTGTCAAAACTCCTCAGATTCCAGATATCTCTGTGATCCTATGATCCTGAACTCCTTTGTAGAAGAACTGCTGGGACCCAGGCTGCCTCTGGGATCCTGAAATCCTGCTTCTCTGAGTGCAGTGGTTTCTTTTCGGGTTCCTCTAGGATGGCTCAGGATATGGTGTCTTCACAGGAGCAGACCAGCTAGGGGTCTACCCCAGCCAAAAGGACCAAGGGAGGGGGAGAAGGGGAGTCGTATCTCATAAGGCGGGGTTTGGGTGGCTGATGCGTCCTGAGTGCCTCAGGCTCCCAGTTATAGCTCTGGGGCTTAGGGTAGTGAGAGAGGGTTCTTACCTACTGCTCTGAGTGCAGTGGTTTCTCTAGGATTGCTCCGGATATGGTGTCTTCCCAAGAGCAGAGCAGTTAGGTGTCTGTCCTAGCCAAAAAGACTTTTCTGGAAGATCTTAAAGTCATGATTTATACATATCACTAAAATTTCATAAATTGGTTTATATTATTAATTTTTTTTACCAAGGTAGATATAAAATATTTATTTAGTCAGGATCACAATGATGTAATATTAATTTAAAAAGTAGATTTATCAAATTATTTTATGAGGGAAAGACAAGATATAAAGCATAGCTGCCTTTTTTACTTTAAAAGTTTAAATAATCAGTAACAAAATTACAACATATTTTATTCCTTTTCCCTTTCCTAAAGCACACATTTTATATCAAATAGCTATACAATGTATACATATACATTTTGCATAAAAAAGACTAGGTCACAGATTATTAAATTTATTTTAATTCAAAATTTATAATTAATATGAATTTTTTCTAATAGGATTATTTATTTTACAGAAAGAGATATATTAATATATATGCAAATAGATGTTAAATAATTTGGAAAATATTTGGGTATTGTACAGATTACCACATTTATTTTAAATATAAAGAATTTTTGCTGGCAATATATTATGTTACATCTATTTACATTATAGAAGCACAGTGTAGAATGTATTTTATAATATTTGCACTTATTAATGTTTATATTTTTATAATGTTTGCACTTATTAAAGCAAAACTTGGGATAACAAACTAAAAATGGGAAAGACTGACCTCTTAAATAAATAAATAGGTCAGCATATGCCAATTCAGTTTATTTTTCAAAATAATTAAATTCATCATGTAAAACTCAGGAATGCAGCTAATTGAATCAATAATAAATCCGAGCTTTTATATTTTACATAATTGAAAATTGGGGTAGTTCTGTAGCTCAGAGGGGAGAAAGTATGTAGCATGCACTGCACCATGGCACACCTTTCAGCACCAAAAATACTAAAGTTAAATTAATAGTTGAAAATGGTCTGATATGCATACTGAAATTTGCCATTAAATTGAACAAGAATATCAACAAGTGAACTTTTAAATGACACATAAGTCCCCAGACATGTGACGTGGATATTTTGAGTTGTCAACAAGATGTTTTCTGGAATTCACTTGCCTCTTCAGTCCTCAAGATCTCTGAGGTGAGAAGTTAGACTCCACACAAATCATAGTAAAGAAGATCACCAGAGCAAAGCACATTCTCAAGGGTGAACACAGACAACAGCCAAGGGGTTCATTGTGCCAATCCATACTGTAGACTATCACTATTCTAATGCCATAGGAGCAGACAGCTCTTCATGAAATATATTTTTCTGTTCAGGTGATTCACAGGTTCATTTGATTTCTTATGGAGAAGCAATGGTATGCCCTAGGTTGATATCATAGAGACTTCAGATAGAAATTTATCTTTTAGTGATTAGTTATCTGTCAATGACCTTCCAGCAATGCAGAGTGCTGTTTCTACCCAGAGACAGAGATATACACCACATATTATTCTTTCCACCCATAATCAAAATCCTATAGTTTTAGTTATTTATTTTAAAAGCTTCTGGTTATGAGGAAGGGGTCTTTCCATTATGACCTCATTCATACCAATTTATAACTATATATGTAACAGAGTGATAGTAATTGTGTAATTTCAGTAGTGGTATTTGATTATTGATATTAATCCAAGGGTTTTGCTTGACAAGGACTCTGTCACAATGTAGTCCTGTCCAGTGGTTTAAAGCACATAAATGGAAATACTATTTGAATATCACAAAATTATTCATAATATAGTCTTTCTTGATAATGCTTCAAAAATTATATTACTTATAAAAAATCCTAAATTTGAACATTGTTTAGGCATGTGAGATATTTTTCTTGGTTATTGGATATATATATATATATATATATATATATATATATATATATATGTTATATATGAGGCTAAGGACATTTTAACACTTATTCATATTATCTATCAAAATCAATACCAAGAGGTTAAATAACAAGGAGGATTCTAGGGATGATTCATGGATCTGGGAAGGGGAAATAGAATAGATTTCACAGCTATACTGGAGGCAGGTGGAGTTGTTAACAGTAAGAATTAGTTGGGGATAGAGGGTTGGAGGGAGAGAGAATAAACAGGAGAGATGACTAGAATTGGGGGCATTTGGAGGCAATGTGGAAACCTAGTGCAGTTGAAATTTTCTAGAAGAAAGACCTATAAGGGTGACCCTAGCAAGGATGCTTAGGATTAGAGGATATGAAATCTGAACAGGCCATCTTCTGCAACCTCGCAAGATTTCAGTGGTGGGACTGGTACACCAACCCAGGCACAAAGCTTTAACCTACAAACTGTCCTGCTTGCAAGATGTGCTGGGGCAATGATGGTTCAGAGTGTGTAGAGTGACGAACCAAAAACTGATCTAACTTGAGGACCTCTCCAAAAAGGAATGGCTTTCATTGAATATATGGCCAGGAATGATAAATTGGATAGCTCAGAGACTTAGGGTAGAACCAATCACAACTGTCCCCCACCCTAAAAAAAGAAAAAAAAAGTCAGTGAAATGTCTTCTAATGATATTCTTCTAGGTCAGTGCCTTATTCAGCCATCAAAGAGGATCCTTCCAGCAGCAGATGGGAAACTCACACCCAAACATAATGCTGAGAAAGAGGCTAAGTTGGAGGTCTCTATCAGGTTTTTCCCTCAGATATTCAGGAAACCCCACAGGAGATACAGGAACTCCACAGAAGAGTGATGGAAAGGATTTTAGAAGCTAGAGAAGTTGAGGACACCAGGAGAATGGGGCCTGCATAATCAACTAAGCAGAGCTCAACTCATAGCAGCTCACAGAGAGTGATGCAGCTGTCACGGAGACTGCATTGGTCTGGGCTATGTCCTCCGCAAATATGTTTTGTGGCTATTTAACTTGGGGTTTTTGTGGAACTTCTATAAGTAGGAGTGGGTGTTTCTGACTTTTTGGCTTGCTCTTGGGACCCTTTTACTCTGGTTGAGTTGCCTTATCCAACCTTCATAAGAGCTATGGGAGAGGAAGGAAACAGGGCCTTGGGTGGGGCATGAACTGGGAGTAGTGGACAAAGGGGAGTCTTTGGCAGATATGAGAAGGTCAGGGCAACCTAAGGTATTGGTCACCACTTTCTGCAAGGTTTCTGTGTTATCTTGCCTTCATACACCAATTTAGCTAACTCATTAGCTCCTGAGATTCATCAGTCACAGATAACCATTTAGGATTAGAGCAGTGTGCAACATCTAGCATTACATGGGTTCAGGAGATTAAATGATACACCCTAGTCTTGGGCTTTACCCAAGCGTATCATATTTCCATCTAACATGTCCTTTTAAGCATAAGCTGTCATGACCATGACTGTTGTCAACATTTTTCATGGAAGTAATATTGACTCAGTAGCTGTAAACAAGTAAGAATAAAATATTGAGCAATGTTTGATTAATATTCTGTTAGAATCTCGGGAGTGATATGGCTCTTTCTCCTAAAAAGCAGAGCAAAACTGTTTCAAATTTCCATTGGTGTTGTATAGAGCTTCACACACTACCTGTGTAAATCTCAGATGGAGTTTACACTTTATGACATTTGGATTTATTGTTGGAAAAATTTCCTGTGATTCATCAGTGAAGCTTTAAAAGTACCACTTGGATCTTATTAGTTCTACTTTATCAGGTTATTTTTTTCCTGTTACTCTTGAACTTTGTTATATACGAGATCAACTACTTTAGGAATGTTTTCATCCTCCTAGAAGGTAGTGGGTCTCAACCTGTAGTTTGCAACCTCTTTGGGATTGAATGACCCTTTCACAGGGGTCACCTAAGAACACTAGAAAATATAGTTACATTATGACTCATAAAATTAGCAAAATTTCAGTTACAAAAAGGCAATAAAGTAATTTTATAGTTGGAGGTCACTAGGACATGAGGTACTGCATTAAAGGGTCACAGCATTAGGGATTGAGAACCGCTGCTCTAAATTGAACCCATCTTCATTTGCAGTCTTCTATGTCTTCAGTACTTTTTTCCCCAAGGGATAGGATAAGAATTTTCATCAGAATAAAAATGAATGTGCTGTAATACTCAATCTCATTTCTACTTTCTAGCTCCTATGCATCAATGGTTTCCAGAGCCTTATGCAGACGGTTCATGTTGTATGTAAATGTACCAATGAGCAGGCCCAACTACCATTAGGTATTCTCAGCATTTTGTTCAGTTATGTCACTTTTGATTTATCTTAATAATAATATATAAACCACAAATAATACTTATCCATGACATACAAACTTCAAAATTTGTTAGTAAATTTTCTGTAAATTTTTCTCTGTAATTATGTTCATAGTGTTTTTATCTACTGTATTAGAAATTGAAATAACTCAATTTGTTCTTGCAGGATTTTTGATCACATTGAGAACCCCAAGATTGTGAACTGGAAAAACCTTGTTGTCCTGTGGCTTAGCGCTAGCAAACAACTTTAACCCCAGAGCTTTCTGTTTACTATAAATAAGTATTTTTGGTATGGTACAGCCCTAGCACACACATGTAACACAAGAGCATTTTATAAACAAGAGTTAAATGAAGTCAATTATAAATCAAGAGGCAGAGTAACTGACCAGTTGACAGGGAATGAACATAATCAGAAAGGAGAGTCATAAGTAGAGAAGAAGGGTATTTACAATACCATGGAGAAGGAGAAAGAGTTTCTTCTTTCTGGGATGTTGGTGGAATACCAAACATCCCAGAACAAAATGCTGGCTGCTTTCTCTTTCTCTCAGAAGAATCTGGCTGGCTTTGGTAAATCAAACATTTTGGGATTTGTTACTTTAAAATAACACTTTGTGACTCAAAACCCTCATTCAATGTAAGAAACAAACCAGAGTTCATTTATGTGTAGGAGGAACGGTTAGGATATTTGTATGTAGCCAAATTACCTTTGCCCTGGTACCGAGAAAATACACACAGTATGTGGTAGAAAGGAGATACTTATTCTATACCGAAAAAATAAAATGTGAGTAGCCTTTCCAGCTGATCCAGCTTTAGCTTTCAAAATAAATGAAGCCTTGACCTTTTCCTGAAAATTTTTGACTCAATAACCAAAAACTAAACACATTATTCTTGTTTCGTACATTGCTGCCTAAAGTGATAACCTTGAGAGGTAGGATTCGAGGACACAACCATGGGAGGGCTTTTCAAGAACATATCCTGATATTGATATATATATATGTATATATATATCAATATATATGTATATATATTATATATATATGTATATATCAATATATATGTGTATATATATCAATATATATGTATATATATTAATATATTGTTATTTATATGTTATAATTAATTTATAATAATATATTTGATATTTATATAATATGTTTTAATCTTGATATAATTATTTATTATATATTTAGAATTTAATGTGTTAATTTATATTCTTTCTATATAAAGAATTCCTCTTCCCAAGCTATAATTACTATCTCTCCAATAAACATCTTTATTTAAATTTATAATAGATATTTTGTTCCAGGTATTAGAAATATCTTATTTTTAATCTGATAGTAACTGCTTTCCAGTTATTATATGCTTTCCCCTTTGTACTTTTTATTTTGCTTAAATTTGATTTTTCTGTATCTGTCTTGCATTCTATTGAACATACTTAAGAAATAGAAATAGAATTGTTCATTGGAGGCTGAATTGTATTGCTGGTTGCTGAGTGTTAGAGCATACTGCTAAAGCCTGCAAAGGCCTTGGCTCTCATCTTTATTACCCTACCAACACATCTTCAAAAAAAAAAGAACGCACTCTTTTATAATATACTATAAAATTAAGAGAAAGTGAATTGTCTTTAAAGGTCCCTAAGAGTCAGGAAATGTCTCAGAAGATGTGGTCAAACAATATGAGAGAATAAGACTGGGATTCTTATTGTAAAATAATGTCTTCCATACGTGAAATAGATGCTGCACAGATAAAGTTTCAATAATATTGGGCCTTCACGAGACCTGCATAGTGGCCAAACCAGTTGACATTCTAATGTTAATCTGCACAACATCATAAAACCACATCCATAAATGAAGAGCATCAGACAGTCAATAACTTCTGAGAGAGTCAGAATCGCTTTTCCATAGGTGTAATTTAATTTTTATTTGTCCAATCCAAATTTGTCAGGACTAAACACATTTTAATTTAAGCAACACTAAGAAGTAGTGCAGCTATATAAGTTCTGTGCTTTTGTTGGGAACAAGCAAAAGAAATATGTTTTAAATAACTACCATTTTGTTTTCAGATACCATTTAATCATAAGAGAAACTAAGTTTAAGGTCCCAGGCCCTAGAGGAGCTAAGGCCTTCCCAAAAGCTGACTATCTCATGTTGTAAGAAAACAGTTGTCTGAGTTCAGGTATCTCATGGACAACTTCATCTTGCTGGCAGGGTCAAACCAATTTCAGTTCCCAGGCCCAAAACCCAGGTCCTATCTTGATTGTTGGAAACTCTGTTACTCAACACTGTATTTCAAAATATGCTCGGACCGTGCGAAAGCTCCCCATTGTTTTATGACTGTATCCTTTAAATATGCTGTACAAAGTCCCTTTGGAGATGCAGTTTATCTCCCAAGTCTTTTCTGCAGCACTCATCTCTCAATAGTGGATTGATTATAATAAAATTTTGTCATCTATGTTGACCTGATGTTTGAGTTATGTTGAATCTAAGCAGACACCATAACACATATATTGAAAGGATACTCCATCATACTACAAGGACACTTGCTCAAATATGTTCATAGCAGCCTGATTAGTTATAGCCCCAAACTGGAAAAAAACCAAGATGTCCCCCAATTGAAGAATGAATAAATAATATTTCATTTACACAATGAAGTTATTACTTGGATATTTAAAAAAGGAACATCATAAAATTCACTGGGAAATGAGTATAATAGAAAAAAATCATGCTGAGTGAGGTAACCTAGACCAAGAAAGGAAAACATGGTATGTCCTCACTTATAAGTGAATATTAGCTTCAAAGTAAAGGATCATCATGGTATAATACACAGACAGAGAGAAGCTAAGTAACAAGGAAGACTCAAGGGGAGATACATGAATCCTTCTTTGATAGAAAGTAGAATAGCTCTTGGCAGAGGGATGGGAACAGGCGGGATCAGGTGGTAGAAGGATGGAGGAAAAGGATATTCAGAAAGAAAACTGTAACAGAACAACATCTCCATGGCAAGGTAGTATCCAAGTGTAATGGAAACTTCTAGGGTAACCCTAGCTAGGACTCCTAGCAGTGGGGGATAATAGCCTTAATTGTCCATGTCCTTTAAGCAGGCAAGACTTCCAGTGGTGGGATTGGGACATCAATCCAATCACAAACCTTTGACCTACAATTAGTCCTGCCTACAAAATATATTGTTGTAAAGTTAGTGTAGAAATTGTGATAGTGGCCAAACAATGGCTGATTCAACTTGAGACTCATGCCACAGGAAGGATAGTCCTGACAATTCCTACATGGTCAGAGGCATGGATAAAAACAAACATAACTTCAAAAAAAAAAAAGAAAGAAAGAAAGAAAGGAAGAAAGAAAGAAAGAAAGAAAGAAAAGAAAACAACAGAAAAAGAAAGACAAAAAAAACCAAAACCGAAACAACAACAACAACAACAAAAAAAACCCACAGAATCAACAAACCTGAGCACAGAGAGGCCCACAGAGATTGAACTGACAACCAGGGAGTCTGCATGGGACTGACTGAGGCCTTCTCTGTATATTTTATAGTTGTGTATCTTGTGACATTTAACACTGGGATCAGGAGCTGTCTCTGACATTTTTGCTGCTTTTGGGATCCTTTTTCTCATTCTAGGTTACCTTGTACAGCCTTAATATGAGGGAATGTGCCTAGTCTTCCTGCAAATTGATTTGCCTTGTTTGGTTTACAGCCATGGGAGGCCTGCTCTTTTCTGAAGAAGAACAAAGGGGAATGGGGCTAAAGGGAGGGCAAGAGAATAGGAGAGGGAAGAGGGGAAATTGTTGTTGGGATTTAAAAAAAATAATTTAAAAGAGAGGAAAATAAGAAAAATACTTGTAATTAAGAAGAATTTTAAACTGATTAAAAATAAATATCTTTAATATTCCTCATATAAGTGTCATAATACATTTTAATAGCATATTGTGTATGACATTCATATAAACAAACCATATGAAGTGTTAACTAATAGCTAAAAAGCAGTATCCCTATGGGTAAAAATCATTTCAACTCAAGATTTAAATTTTATCATTTACTTCATTGCAGTAGAGAAAACAATGATCACTTCTCTAACAGAGTGATAACTAACATCTGATCAGCATATCTCATGGTCTGGTTGAGAATATAATTTGAACGTAAGGACCATTTGAAGCTAAACATGACCTAAAACATTGAACATGCATCCTACTACTACATAAGGGTGCATTATACCCTAAACCCACACAGCTCTGAAGAGTAGCAGTGTGAAATTTTTTCAATGTCTGTCATTAGCTGGGAGAGCACCATTTCAGTTCTGAGAAAGGGAAAGGAGTTAACGTTTTTGTGAGTGGCAAATTTGGAACAAAACTTTGGGTGTGTTGATATATTAGAAAAATAAATAATGAAATTAGATGTAGGGGATGGAGAGGTGGCTCTCTGGGTAACAGCAAATAGCTTTCTTGAAAATTGGAGATCTGCTTCTGGGTCCTATCTCAGGTAGTTCACACCTGCCTGTAAGCTCAGCTTCAGGGTTTCCATGGCACTCTACTATCTTGGTGGATGCCCATAAACATAGTCCTATTAAATGGGCACACACATAAATGAATAATAAAATAAATTAAAAAATAAAATTAACGGTAAACCTTAAATCAAAAAGGCAAACAATAACATGTAAATCACTGTTTTGGAAATGTTGTATATGATTGCAAAATAATTATATAGACTTTTCAGCTGTGTATTTACAACTATACACCAGGGTATAAATTCTGGAAATTGAATTGATTTTATATTAGGGAACATAATTATGAACATGTTTCCTACATTGTGTGTTTTAATTTGTCAGAATAATTGGGTACTACGTTTGGCAAATATTTAATAAATGCCTGCATTCGGTAGACATGTTTTTAAGAGTTTATTTATATTTATTTACTCGTATGTTCGTTTATTGTCTATTTGAGTGAATGTCTTATGTGTACCAGTTCCCATAGAGGGCAGAATAGGACATCAGATTCCCTGGAGCTGACATTACAAATGGTTGTGGTCTGCCTAACATTGGCATTAGGAGCTGACTTTAGATCCTCTAGATGAGATAATGAGTGCTTTTAGATGCTGACCTTTGTTTCCAACCTCCTTGATGGAATACTTTTCTCCATCTGAATATATAGTGCTTAGACAATAATGATATAATAATAATAATAATAATAATAATAATAATAATAATAATAGCAATTTAGTTTTTATATCAAAGTTGTTTCATAGGATAAAAATTTAAAGTTTATATTAAAAATAAGTCTGCCCAAAGGATTTGAGCTCTGAAAAAAATTAATATTCAGATATAAAGGACAGAGTATGGAAGAGCCTAATTTTAATGATAGCCACAGAGCTGAAATGAAACTAAGCTGAAACCCAGAGATGAGTAATTTAACAGGAGGGAATGGTAGGAACAAAGGAAGAAGAAAATACATTTTAGAAAATGAGGGCCAGCCTGAGGATTGCAAAGGAGCAGGCAGATAGTGTTGAAACAGAAGATTACTCAGAGACATTGTAAAGCCTGGAAAAGAATTTAAATTTTCTTGCAAGTTCAGTTTAAGTTTTATCCATGTATTATATGAGCCTTTTGAAGAATTTTAAGCAGAAAAGATAAAAGACACAATTAATTTTTTAAGTAAGATTGCTTTGTTGGTGGTGGGAGAAAGGATTAGAGCAGGAACAGGACAGGGATACTCTGTCAGAAGTTATCCCAAGAGTGGAAAGGATCAAAGCAGTACTAGTGTGAGCTCTGGATCGACAAGGGCAGACTCCTGGGTATTTTACTTTGCTTTGCAATCACACACATGAGGCAGCTATGAAACACAACCCCCTGCATTCTTTATGTTAAAATACCTAAGCTCTGCTCTGAAGTCTATTTACTGGAGAATACATGATTACATTTTTGTGTTATTCTAACAGTGCTTAGGATGTTAAGTGGAGGCACCACTAAATACATGATAAATTTGGACTTGACTTTGTAGTTATACTTTTGATGCCTATAAAATTTCTTTAATAAAAAAGGAAAACACTATAGCAGACTTCCACTGAGTACAAAGGTCACTGTCTTCTAGGAATATACTGATGAAGGTATTCTGGAAGGAATTATTTGGAGAACTTCAAAACTAACAGTCTGTGCTGCAGATATCATCTTGTGCCTATTGGGAAAAAGGAAGTTCTGCCAGTAAATGCCTTATGTAACCCAGTATTTGAATCCATACTAGAAAGAAGGATGTGATTCAACTACCTCCATACTATTTCAGCACTTTGGGATTAAATGTCAGGTTTGATGATGACCTACTAGAGTAGATAATATCTACAGTCTCTTCAAAATACAGTAGTGTAGAAAGAAAAGTTTTAAATTATTTTTAATTAACAGTCCATGATATCAAAGATAGAATGATGGATTAGAAGCTTCTGTGTGTCTCAAGGTCTACAGAGTCAGAATAATGAGAAATAGAAACTATTCCCCTAAGAGGAGTTGGAGAGTGCTGGACATCACAAGGAGAGGACAGATTGAAAATGAGGACCAGCAGAAATGTGTTGCAGCAAATGGAAAAGAGCAGCACACAGCTTCTGCCACAGCATCAGGCTGGGAGAAGAAGTTGAGGCTCAATGTAGAAGGGAAGCAGGTTCAGGTTATTGTGCTGAAAAGAAACTGATAGTCCAACTCCCAAGCAGCAACAGCTATCTCCTACTTCTCAAGTTCAGGTGGAGATTTTGGAAAAATGATGATTCTTTCCATTTGATGGAAGAAAGTAGTCAGGAGGAAGCCTGTACTATCTTGCCTACACTTCAGGTGTTCCTTGTAAGCCAGAAAATTAGGAGGAAAACAATTGTTCAATATGAATCTAGCTTGGAGACTGATAAGGATGAACCACGATGCCCTTAGAATCTACCAGGGGCTCCTCTCCTCTTAGGATAACTCTTACTTCTGATAATGCAAAGCCCCCCAAGTTCAGAGGTGGCCCAACTTCTGGAGCCAAATCTCTGCCATTGACTGCCAATGGGGCTGGGAAGCTACAATTTCATTTAAAAAGATCAAGCAGCATGTTTAGTTTCATTTCACTCAGTGGATAAAAAAAAATGGTTTGATATATTCAAGGTAATCAATAAAACAAAGCACATACATAGACTCCTTTAAAAAACACATAATCATATCAACAAATGAAGATATTTTTGACAAAATTATACATTCTTTAAATGTAAAAGTCCTGAAGAAACTAGTAAAATAGGGAATATACCTCAACAGTATAAAGCTTGTAATAAACCTATAGACATTATTCAACTGAAGGGGAAATAAAACCATTCACTGGTCAGGAACAAGACATGGCTGCCCAGTATTTGCATTCTTAGTTAATGTAGGTCTTGTGTTAGCTACATAAATATGTAAAGACAAAGAAATAATGGGGGTGAAAGAAGTCACAGCACCTCTGTCTATAAAAGATATAATACTATGTTTAAAAGACTTCCATGTCACCAAAAGTTTCTTAGGTGTGATGAACATTTTAGACCAAGGAGCAGAATTAAAAATTGACAAATGACACCTAGAAACTTTCTTATATAGTAAAAGGAAATTTATAGAAAATAATCACAAAAAATCCCACTAAACTATGGTTGTATATAGTAAAAGAGATGGAAAACCTCTAAAAGGAATACTATGAAGGATGAAGGAGTGAGGATGCAGGCGCGTCCAGGAGAAGAAGCAAATCTTATGCTCACATCTCTGGCACACTACCAAGACAGAATGGAATCTCCCATCAAAAACATGGCTGTATTTTTCATAGAACTATAAAAATTTCTAAAACTTTATTTTGAAGCCAATGTAATCAGAATCATAAAAAGTAATGCTAAAGTCATGTCTACTACGGGTTTAAAGTTATATGACAGAGCCACATCACAAAAACACAGAGATGTAACTGGAGAAAGAACAGACCAATAAAGTGAAGTAGAAGAACTAGAAACTATGTTGGTATGGCCATGTGATTTTTCACAAAACTGTCAATGCCCATGTTGAAGAAAAGGTAGTATCTTTAATAAAAATGCTAGGAATTCCAGGTATTAATAAATGCCAAAAAATAAATCTAGGTTCTTATTTTTCACTCTGCATAAAAATCTTTCCAAATAGATTAAATTTACACAATATCTGAAATTCTCAAACAATCAGAGGAAAAATTCAGGGCAAACACTTCAAGATCTAGGCATGGATAAGGCTTCCCAGAGAGACCACCAATAGCTCAGGGAATGATCCTAACATTTATGAAGTGGGAGAACATAAGACTGGAAAACTGTGTTTAGGAATGTAACATGCATAAGAGGGAAGATACAACCTAAGAAGTGGGTAAAAATATTTGAAAATGTATGTCTAAGAAATATGCAACTTATATAAAAAATTTTGTAAAAATTAGTTAGCCAATCAATGATTTGGGGAAAAACTTGGACAGAAAATTTCAAACTAAGAAATAAAAATATTGATAACATATATGAAAAACCCTTGAGAGCTTCTAGCTGTCAAGGAAATGTAGGAAAAATATTATACACTGAGATTCCAGCCTACACCATGAAGCATAGTTAACATTAGCTTTCCTTACCTCTGTTAATAAACTAGCAAATAAAAAGACTTGTCCTAAGTTCTTTAAACACACAGTGGTTGATCAATATAACTAAATTGCATACTCACACGTGTAATTGTAGTTGATGTGTGGTTGAATCTCCAAGTAAATTTGCTAAGTGAAAGGCCTAAAAATAATATAATATGGTTACTGTTATGTAAATGTCTAGAACTTACTCAGGGAATAGCCAGCATTATCTATATTAATGGATTATTTTCTTAACTAATAAGAAAATATGAACACTGTATAAGGATGATATTCTGCTTTATGTGGTCTGCCTTTGTTTAGGACAATACAGTGTGTGACATTTTGCTGTTTGTGGCCTGACTTTTCTGATGTAACTAAAATGTGAGATATTTTCATTCAAAAGTAATAAAGATTTTAGAGAAATTTTATTTATAAAGTAGAACAACAACAACAACAAAAACAAAAACAGGTCCATGCCATAACAAAGAATTTATATTTTCTTCATCACTTCAGGAATATTTGAACCTAATCTGCATAAGTGATGCATTATAAAAATCAATAGATACTCCATGTTTAAATATTATTTTACCCTAGGCATAGTACAAGATACTGTGCACTTAGTCTTTACAAATACAGTTTAATTTGTAAATTAGTCAAAGTGATTTAAAACTACCAATAACAACATTGAATAAATGTAACAATGTTTTTAATACAATTTATTTGTGTAGACAAAATGTTCACAAAATTTGAAAAATGTTCACCCTCCTCCCCAGGGTCCTGGGCAGAGGCCTGGACACAGTATACTACATGGATCCCAGGAAGTAAAAATATTTTTTGACTGTAGAAGTGACTCCACAGTTAAGAGTGTCTGTTACATCCTTAGATGACCAGCATTTTTTCCTAAATGTTTCAAATGAGTAAATGTTGGGCCGTGAAAGAATGGCTTGTCTTTTGGTAGAGCACTGGCTAGAAATGGCCAGAGACCCTACAAGGAATGGAATACTCCCAGATTCCAGGCTCCTGACACGTGGCAAAGATCTCCATTGATCTGCCCCTTTCAGTCATGTAGGGCAATGCACCTACCAGCCCTTTTATAGGTAGAGGGCATGACTACAGGTCTCAGGGCCTCGAGGTGTTTCCATATTAATGAGATACCTAAAGGCCAGAGGATGTAGCCAATTAAATATTCTTTCCCAGACCCTCCTCCTTACAAAAGGTATTTAACCAAAGGCCTGCCCTGGGGGTGCAGTGGGTGCATCCAGATTCAGATCTCAACTATTGAGCTGGCCTCTAATCTCCTGTTGAGGACTTCTCTGCATTCCAGTCACAGGGACTGCTGATTCAACCAAGCTAGCTGACCCTGCCAAGTGAGTACAGTAACAAAGAGTCTCTTCCCTCAGGGTGCTGTCAGGGCCTCTTTCTCTCCCCACCCCCTTATTGCATCTCCATTCTGCTGTGGCCCCCCAGTGTGCCTAGGAGCTCCAGAATGAAGGCCACTGGCTTCCGGGTCCATTTAAAGCCCCCCCCCCAGACTTATAGCACCTATGCCGCTTCTCACAGCCCAGCATCCACCCGCCCAGCACTATGTGGAAGGGGCTGCACTATGTGGAAGGGGCTCAGTCAAATTCCCGCTTCTGACACTCTGAGCCACAGTTTTAGTTGACTGAGCTGTGGCAGATGTGCAGGGACCACAACTCTGCCCAACAAGAATTCACACCTGTGCCCACATGTGAGCTATCATCCCCGCAAGTAAATATTGGATCAAACTTAACCATAGTAAACTGAGACCAAAGAAGGCAAATTCTTGTGGAAGAAGCCATGTAGTAGATTTTGACAGTTACAACATAGAGAATCTATAATTTTTCAACCAGTATACAGTACTTAATGCTTTTTAAAACATATACTTACCCTGTTGTAAGGAATACTCAAACTCTGTGGACAAATTGATAACTATTTATTAAAATAAATAGAAATGAGATCTCCTTTGTGTCAGTTTGCTGTCATACATTTTACTGGACACAAATGAAATTTTTCTGCTTTTTTTTTTATTAGTTTACATTGATTATCAACAAATAACTAAAATGTAAAAAAGAAATACAAATACAATGGTGATTAGTTGAAAGTGATAATTGTCTTAGAAATGAATTATGATGGAGAGGCACACATTGTTTTACTCATTAACAATAGAAAAATTCACCATTAGTCCAAGACACCATCATTACTATCAAAAATAATTATATTCTATAACTTGCCTTAATTTTACTTCATTATAGGTCAGGCTATATCCAAGAGTCAATAATAAATTTGCTTTATTAGTTTTACCTTTTGCTCCTACATATCGTGCAAGCATAATTGCTATTGATTCATTTGAATTAATGACATCGTGTATTAGCTGAACATTTGTAAAAAATGATGAGTCTGAGTCATCTACGTAGGAAGACAATTAGGTTATAATTCACTTGTCAAATGCATGCAATTTTATTCTAGGCCTTTGAATGTTGCTAATCCATGTATAATATATTTGACAAATGTCAATTAACAAAAATGTTCAATTAACCAAAAAACTCAATTTTTCAATTATTTCAGGGTAAATGGATGCATATTGTAATTCTTGTTAAGAAATTATTGCCATAAGTGTAACTTGTAATATTTATTCATGCTTAATAGAAATTGAATTTCTTTGACCTGAAAATTCTGTCTTTTGACAATAAAGGTAGATAATTCTTATATGTCAATGGTGTTGAAATACAGGATTCAATCAAGCATATCATTTGAAATACAGACTTTTTCAGTGAATTGTATTTGTTATTTAATAGTAGTTTTTTATTTTAACAATATATTACATTGAGATTCAATCATGTATATTTGTATTAAATTTATTTATTTATTCACTTTACAACCCAATATCAGCCTTTCCTCCTTGAGAACCCCCTTCACATAAGTCCTCTCTCTCTCTCTTCATTCCCCTTAGAAGGGAAGTCCCCCTCTGGTTTTCTGTGAAGTTTGGTCTTTTGCTATTTGTTGTAATGCTAAGTACAGTCCCCCAAGACCTGATTGTCCCAGAGACAAAAGAGTCCCCTCAAACACCATGGCCCAATGTTATTTCTGATTGGTTAGTAAATAAAGATGACAATAGCCAATAGCTGGGCACAAAATACATAGGTGGTGTTTAGGTTTCCTGGGCTTTAGGTTGGAAAGAGACAACAAGGAAGGAGACAGGGGAGGAGGAGGAAGGGAGAAAAAGCCATCATGTGCCAAGAGAATGTAGCACTGAGGGCTGGCCAATTGGAGTTAAGAGCAGCCTAGACGAAACATAACTCTGGGCTATCAATAGAAAAGTAGATTCTAATAGTGTAGAGAGTAGTATTGTGTAAGTATAAAGGTTATATGTACTTTTTATTGGGAAATAAATTACCTAAGGTGTGGTAGAAAACCCTGGTTGAGATTAAATAATTTCTACAACTAGTGTCAACCCCCTACAATCCCCTACTCCACCCCCTACTCTGCACATCAAGTTGCTGAGGGACTAAACATATCCTCTCCCACTGAGACCTGACAAGGCTGTCCATTTAGGAGAGCAGAATCCACAGGCAGGCTGGCAGGCAAAAGGCTCAGATTTCTCTCTGTTATTCTTTCTCAATTTCTTCTGATATAGCACACTCACAGCCGTCTTCTGCTGTCTTCTGCTTGCTTGTCTCTTATAACTTCTCATCTACCTTGTAGTGTATTTGCATCTCCCTTTCAATCTCTATTTTCTATTATAGTTATTCCTTGTGATTACCCCTTAGGAAAACTCATGGAACCTCATTATATGAAGCTCAATGTTTTGTTTAGTGATTTTCATGGATATTTCTTTAAGTGGGTTCTTCTTCATGGGTGGCAACTGAAATAATTGCTCAACCATTCACTGATATTTTTGTTAACATTGTGTTTCTAGACTGTGCATATGCATTGATTCATGCCTTTTATTCTGCATGCATTTTCATCTTCATGCCATCATAGTTCTTTTAATGCCCTCAGCATTTGCTGAAACAGGCTGAGTGAGACTTCCAACATAATCTTCATAAGAATAATCATATCCCATGCAGTTCATGTAGGTTTGAGGACAATGACCTTCTGGTCCATGTGCTTTGCATCCTTCGGATTAATAAAATTTGCATATACCTTAAATTGTGTTTGGATGATCTTACCTATTCCATTTTTCTTGTCTTAGTCCAGTCTCTCCATTCTTTGTCCACACCACTTTTACTAACTTCCAGATGATGAAAATAGTTGCATCATTTATTATATTCATAACTTTTATGGAATTACAACTATAGTTTTATTTCTTATTCAATGATCAATCTTATTTATATTTCAAAAATCAGGGAGGTTATACATTTAGATGTCTTTGTATCTCAAACTTAAAACAACATTGTTCAGAAAGAAAGAAAATCAGTTTTTAATGATAAAAGATCCTTCGTTACTCAAAAGAGGTTTATATATCCTGAAAGGCATTGACTGATCTACTTTCCTCTAGAGCTACTGAAGCTATCTCTTCCTTATCTGTAAGAATAAAACACCCAGCATCATGATGATAGCAAGTATCTTGTAGAGATCCCTGGCGAGAGGTGACAGCATTCGCCATTACATGATGGCGCTGGAATCCGGCTCCCGTGGGTAAACAAGTAAATTGCGCATGTGCAAGTGGTGAAAGCCCGCCAAGTCACTGCCCAGCCCGGGGCGTCATACGGGGTTTTGAGCAAGCAGCCAATCAGATATGTCCACGCCACCCTAGGGTGTGTATAAAGCAGCGCCATCTTGGGTCTCTCTCTCTCTTCCTCCTTTCATCGCATTAAACGCTTGCTGCAGAAGAATCCTGGTGCCCATGTGCATTCTTGCAGGCGAGACGATTGTGCGGGCCACAGTATCTAACCTCTCAAACAGAGACATCAAGAGCCAGCCTTCTTTATATTCTTGGTTTTAGACTCCTTTACTCCTTGCATTCTTTGGGTTCTCATGCTCATGAAATGACTTAGGGTCATTTCCATGCTGAAAACTTGTGCACTGTATTTCATTTGATATGAGTTCTTTGTATTCTATTGTTAATTCTCTCTATATGACATAGTTATTTTCTGAGAACTTGCTGAGTATAAGTGCTTGGTGCTGTATCTATTAAATACCAGAAAAAATGAAGACTTCATACTGGTCAATGTTGTATCTCTAACACCAAGGATTTTCAAATTGACAATCAGCATATTTTTAACGGATGTTCAAACTTTGGTTTGTTCAGGCTTTAGGAGGCTCAGAGCTTACTTTGGAAGAATAAGAAGCAAGAAATATTAGCTTCAGAATATGTATGCCTCAGTTATTTAGTCTGGATGATGGTACAATAGTGTTGCTTTTGCTTTACTAATATATGTAAATTGTCCTTGTTTGGTGATTGGAATAGATTTAGGATATCTTGAGGGACACATTCTGGGTGTGTCTCTGGGTGTTTTTATAGAGGCTTAAATGAGAAGAGAAAATTCATCCAGAATGTGTACCCTATCATTCCTTTGGATGATAAGCAAGGCAAAAAGGAATAAAGCAAACAAAACCCACATCTAGCTCACTCTGCTTCCTGACTGCAAATGTGACATGCACTGCTGCATCATGTTCCAGAAACTACAGCTAAAGCTACTGTCATCACAATGCCTTCTTGTTCTGATGGACTTTACTCTCAAACTGCAATGCCATGGTAAAACTTTGCTTCTTTTTGGTCAGATATTTGTCATAGCAAAATACCAAATTCTCAAAACAGTCGTGAAATATGTTGGAATACATTTATAATGATGTCTTATGAAATTATTGATGATTTCCTAGTATACAATACTATTAATTAATTTTGTCTGTTCCACAACACATCAGATACCCAAAACAACTCACAATCTAGTATATAACTTATTAAAGTTTAGGAAATGAGAGTAGTTT
This sequence comes from Rhabdomys pumilio, assembly GCA_030674055.1. NCBI lineage: Eukaryota > Metazoa > Chordata > Mammalia > Rodentia > Muridae > Rhabdomys > Rhabdomys pumilio. Next base: position 101,110,840 of record JANHMN010000001.1, read on the forward strand.
TACCCTCCCATATTCATACATACATTCATACATAAACAATCGATTCGTAGCAAGGTAATATATAAGAGTCTTTGATTTAGTTTTTATGAAAGAATTATACACTCATCCAGGACTTATAGAAGAATGCTAACAATATTAATTTGTATATAGTACACACAATACTTAATCAAATTTCTAAGTATTTAATAAATATCCTAACAATGAGCCACAATTTGTTGAATATTCATTAATTCTGAAACAGTACACACTTTTTAACTTATATATAATTATCAACTTTAACACTGCAAGTGTCTATAACAGATTTTTTTTCTTCACTATATAGAATTCAGCCTAAATGCACCATAAAACCATTATTGAAGTCAACAACCTTCACACTGGCTATAAACACACTAAGATACAGACTCAATGTCAAAATACCTTGTTTTATATAATACACCCAAAGCTATTAGGTTACCAATAACATTGAAATTTCAAGCAAATATCAACATTTTCTGTAATACCTAATTGACCCATTCTCAAATTACTCTTTGATATGTTTAAAGAGCATCTCTTAAACTTGTTCTCCACAAACTTTCAGGATAAAGAACTTCAAGTGCATGAATAATTATAATGTTTCTAAAACCACTCTACTATTGAATAAGTATGAGGGTGTGCTTACTGAACACCAAGATGTGAGGAAGTAAGTCATCCAATTGTATAATAGAAAGAGTTTGTGGGTTGTCAACTATCAAGTAAGCACCTAGGAATTATCCATGTACAAAAGCAAACATTTTAATTTTAAAATCCTTACAAATCACTAAATCCCAAAAACAGAACCCAAAACAACCCCCCAAACAACTCAAAACAACCCCTCAAAACAACAACAGAACAAAACAAATATAAAAACACTGCATATTTTTCTAAACTCTGTACAATAAAGAGAAAAACTAAGTTTGAAGAATCTTATATGAGGTATATCTAGAAATGGCTTTCTATTTTGTAAGCTTGTCTCTAATATAATGTAAGAAATGCTTTGGGAAAAAAAAGATTAGTGTCAAACGCAGCATGGCCCTGGTGAGGATAGAAAGACATGATTCCTGCTCCTGAGAGAAGGAGTCACGAGTGAGTCTCCATGAATTTCCGTGGCTGCTGTGGGCATGAAGCTTGTTTGTATAATAACATACTTGTTTTCTGGATATACTAGCAGTGAAGGACTCTTTCCTTCCATGTTCCCCCTATTAATTGTTAATTAATACAATAATGAGTTCAGGTGTCTAGGATGTGGCTATGTTTCAGCAAAATGATAAAGTCTTGGGATCTTCAGGACAGTCCTTAAGGCTATCAAAAAGAGTTCTAAATACATGAGTTCAAAAATGTATAATTTTTCAACTATGCAAAAAATAAAGATGCAATATGAGTTATATGAGGGGCTTCATGAATCTAAAGGTACAACAGTAGCCACACTGTGAACCAACTTGTCAGAAAGACACTAAGGAAGGAGATGAAGAGATTTAGGGAGTGGTGATTGCAGGAGATCCCACCAAGCTAAGTTGTTGTTGTTGTTGTTGTTGTTGTTGTTGTTGTTGTTGTTGTTGTTTATGCTTACAAGGAAGATAGATTCCTGAGTTCAGGATCAGCCTAAACACAGAGTAAGTTTAGGCTGAGGGTGGTGGAAATGGTAATTTCAGGGCAAAGTCCCACCCAACTATCTTGAGGGCTGAGCTTAACAAAAACTGACAGATTTCTAAATTGTTTTGCAATGTTAATGAAAAAAAATGTATGCTTGCTGTCTTTAAAGAATCAAAGGGCTGGGGTCATGGGATCCTGATTCATAAGGTAGTCTAAAGAAAACTGGAGTAAATGACTGGTTTGGTATGTAAAATAAAATACTGTACTTGTTCTGCTAGAGATGAGCTATCCAGAGAATTTTTCAGAATAAAAAGTATACTGCTTAAATAATACACACACGCACACACACACACACACACACACACACACACACACACACACATACACACACATACCAAGCAAACATGGAATGAACGAGAGATCTTTTAGAAGAGCAAGCAAGCAGAATAGAGACAGAGAAATTTTCAGAGAAAAAGCAGAACATAGAGAGAAGGGCGCTGGAAAAAGCTGTGTAAAACAGAGTACCAGTCTTCAGATTGGACCCAGGATTTGACTTTGAATCGGTCATTCTTTTTGCTACCATACACCCCTTCTCTGAGAATCCCTCTTCAATCCCAAACTGATCCTTGGCAGATTAACTGTGTGGTATCCATCATTTCATAAAACAGTTTAAGGTTAACCATCAAAGACAGAAGAAACTGCCAGAAGTGTAGTACTTATGTGGTGATATTAAAATAAATTTGTTCAGTAGTGAAATGAAAAGCAGAAAGAATTAAGGATGGACCTTAAACATTACAATTAAGTTCAGTCTGTATATTAAACACATAACACTATAGCTAGTTAATTAGTCTGTTGATTTGATAAGCATGGCTGACTGCAATTTATTTAGGCCAAACTAATAATGGCTTGCTTATTAAGGATGGTTTAAATGTATGCAAAGGAAAAAAAAAAAAGAAAAAGAAAAACAGCCTCTGACACCCAGACAAGTTCATATCAATCATGGTTCCTTGTGGAAAAGTACCTGTAAATCAAATTCAAAATGTGTTTAAGAAGAAAACTAATTAATTATACAGGCAAGATGTATTTCATAGAACTTGTAGCTGTGCTGAACAAGTATGTTTTAAAACAGTGCAGAGCCAAGAGGCATTAGTCACCATGTAGCCTTTGGTAAAGCCATACCCACTCATTCTAATCCTCTTCTACATGCCCCAGCAACAGGTTTAAAAAGCCAAGCTTCATTGTGATCTCACCAGGTAAAAAATTAATTTGATTATTTTACAAATATTTACCTTTATTAATTTTGAATATCAGTTATATGGTAACATTTAGTCATCATATAGTGTGTTCTCAAATTAATTATATAATCTTTCATCTTCAAACAACAAAAATCTACCTGTGGTTTTTTTTTTCTTCTAAAATAACAAAAAGAAATTTTGAGAGTAGAAATAGTGTGTGGGTTTGTGTCTTACTAGAAATTTCTATTATTAGAGAAGTAGCTTTTATCTTTAATGTGAGTAATGTGTGTGTATGTGTGTGTGTGTTTTTGACAGAGAGAGAGAAATTGTATTGTATAGTAATAATCAATCAGCTGTAGCAATGAGTTATTATTATATTCTCTTCACTCATGTCAATGCCAGTTTTGCCATCAGCAGCATTGACAAGAAGATGAGAAGAAGAGTAAAATAATCAAATTCCCTCCCTTCATAGCTCAGGGAACCACACATAAGAGGAGGCAGAAAGATTGTTTAGAGGCAGAGAGGATGGAGGACACCAGCAAAACAAGGCCCTCTAAGCAAGGCACTTATGAACTCAGACCCCGACCCAGCAAGCACAGGGCTCTGTACATAAGTTAGAGCTTCCATTTTAGTAATTTTATTAGACTCTTAATCAGTGAACAAGTGGGTTTCTGATTCTAGTGCTTTGTCTTTGTGCTCTTTTCCTTCAGTTGGTTTGTCTATTCCAACTTCAACGTGACGAGTTTTGTTTAGCTGATTTTGTTTTCTTTTTTAATACTTTGTTGTTATCTCTTTGAAGCTATTCTTTTCTAATAGAGATAGAAAGAAAATAGATGTGGATGAGAGAAGGTGAGGAATAACTGGCAGAGTTGAAAGAGAGGAAACTATAATAAGGATATATATTTGCAAGAAAAGAACCTACTTTGAGTAATGAGTGGGAGAGAAAAAATAGAAGGATCACATAATTTAAAAAAATAAAAAGTTTAATATGATGGAAAAGTAGCATATCTCTTAGACAGAGCACAGACAAGGTATTGCTAATAGGTACAGAGAGGAAGAAAGGAAAAAAATCAAACCTATTCATCTGTGATGAAAATAGATGTTAACCAACATGATGTTAGAGAAATATGAGTGGATATTGCATAGACCAGAATATAAGGAAAATGTGAAGTAAATGGGATAATTTAAATTTATGCAGTACAGTAAAAGAATGGATGATTTATTTCAGATTTCAGACTTCACTAAAATGAATATGTGAAGGGAATTGAGAAAAGTTCACATGAAAAAGGCCAAATTCTTTTCCTGGCTAGTGTCATCAGCTTCTAAAACACCAGCTAACATACATAGTAAAAGAACATTTTAAAAGTGTTAGCATTAGAAAAATCTCATTTTCTCAAGAGCATCGATAATAACATGAGAATGCTGACCCACTCTTTCACACAATACAGTTCAGTGCTTGCTGGGCTCATTAAGCTAAGAATTGCTAGAGAATGCAAACAACTTACAAGGCAAAGAACCCATTTGAATTCACAGTGTTTCCTCACACCCCAAAGGGAAGGAAAACCCTTTTTAAACTTTCTAACTTCATGTGGTTGTCATCTTGTTAAAAGGGAAGTCTTGAGCAATCTGCTATAGCAAAATGACATTATCTGCAGTTACTGTTTTGATTATTTTGAATATCTGTTCATCAGTTAGTTTTCTAAAACCAGATTTGAAGATAACTGTTAATTCCAGTAGCAATCATACAGAGAATTGATCCAGAAATGTAAGTTGAATATTCCCAATGAAGTGATTGTCCTGAAAGAAGACACAAATTTTTCATGATTAAAAGCACATACATGTGGTAGCTTTGGCCATGTGATTCACAATTATAAAACACAGCAATGATAGTATAAAGATGTCTAAATGAAACTCGTTCAATAAATATAGATGATGCTCTCTTTCCAAAGAATAACCATTAATAAGTACTGTTCAATTAAAAATATTCTCATCATAAATTATACCCAGATAAAGACTGGATTTAAGCTTTGCCTCTTAACTGTCATGTTCTCATGTTTAATAACTCTAATCACATAAAAGTGAAGGAAAAACTTAATTTGACTCTGTCTGTACTATTAATACAATCATAACAATGGGGTTGCGTATAATGCATCAAAGTTATCTAAGCCTAAAATTCACTATTTCATATCCCATCTGTGAGGCTAATTTCAAGGCTGTGCTCTGGCTCACCATAGTCACCACAGATAAAATTTGCAATAACCAAGTGGTTTAAATATTTCAGAGAAATTGCTCTTGAATATCTAAGTATGTTAAGAGCATCAACTAATTAAATAGTAGCTCCCTTAACATACTTTTTTTAAAGATTTATTTATTTTATGTATTATGTGAGTACACTGTAGCTGTCTTCAGACACACCAGAAGAGGGCATCAGACCCCATTACAGATGGTTGTGAGCCACCATGTGGTTGCTGGGAATTGAACTCAGGACCTCTGGAAGGGCAGTCAGTGCTCTCAACCTCTTTTTTTTTTTTTTTTTTTTTTTTTTTTTTTTTTTTTTTTTTTTTTTTGGTTTTTCGAGACAGGGTTTCTCAGGTAGTCTTGGCTGTCCTGGAACTCACTCTGTAGACCAGGCTGGCCTTGAACTCAGAAATCTGCCTGCCTCTGCCTCCCAAGTGCTGGGATTAAAGGCGTGCACCACCACTGCCCGGCAACATGCTTCTTATAAATAGATACATTAAGTTCAATGTCTATGACCTAAAAACCAAGACTTTAAGTTAACATCCTAAACCTTTCTGTGTTGCTTGCCTCATTACCATGACAGCATATGCCAATGAAAGGGTTTCTTTTGATAAACAATTTCAAAATGGAGTCTGTCAAGGTAGAAGTGTCATAGCACCAAGAACGTGAGCCAGCTGGTCCCACTGTTCTGAAGCAAAGCAATATAAATGGGCACACACACATCTCTTTCTTCCTTTTCTCTAATTTGAGACTCCATTTCATGAAATGGAATCATTCACAGATAAACTCTTTTTCATCTCCCCAATTAAGTTCATGAGAATAATTTTTTATTATAGCTAGTGACTAACCTACTATAAATATTATGTCACAGGCATTTACAGAGGTTTGGTTCTCAGTGATTCTAGAGCATGTCAGGTTGACTGTACATCTATCACATAGTCCAACCAATAGTTTGCATTTGTGTAAAATTAGCCTCAGACACACATGTAGAGTATTAAAGAAATATTGATAACTATCAACTACTAAATTCCCAGAGATATCTATCACACAACTAACATTTTAATCTCAGCGTAACTTGCCTTATCTACAAAACTGAGGGTAAATTCTAAAATTTCCATGTTCAGAGATGACTGGACTAAGCCTAGGAATAAAAGCTCACTATAAATTCTGTAACTCTCGTATCATTATACAATTAGAAGTAAAAACTGATGATAGAGGAATGAATAAATGGATAAAGGAATGACATAGAAGTTAACTAGAGGTCGTACTGCTACATTTTTTACCTACCCCTGGTAGGACAAGATTAAAATAAGCTATATCTTGAAAAATATAACTACAAATTTTGTTACATTATAATATTAATTTAAGCAGTTTCAGCTAGTCTAACTAGACCAGTGGTTCTCAACCTTCCCAATGCACAACCCTTTAATAACCTTCTTTATGTTGTGATGCCCATCAAGCATAAAATTATTTTTATTGATACTTCATACTGTAATTTTGCTACTGTTATGAATCCTAATATAAATATTTGGGTTTTTAGATGGTCTTAGACCCAAAGGATTTGTAGCCCACAGGTTGAGAATCACTAAACTAAACCAACATACTCACAAAGTAACCTCATTGGTTTAGAAAATATATAGTGACTTTTAAAAATAAAACAATATAAGAGTTAGTGCATTCTCTATATACGTTGAGAATTGTCAGAGATGTGACTGTCTTTGTGCTCACACATAAACACTAGAACTAGGAATATTAGACACACAAGCTGTTTGCTCAAAGGAAAGGATGCATGATCTGTTTTCTGCCCAGAATTCTGGGAAAAGATGTGATTAATAGCCTGTTGACCTTTGCACTATCAGTGTGACCAAGATCACACCATATTCTCCCCCAAACTTGTACTATGAGCTTATTTTTCTCCTCCCACAGACATTTATTATGAACCTATTTTTCTCAGTCAATCATAGAACCTATCTTTATTGGAGGTTCACATGTACTTTCCAGTTTCAATGTTGTAACAGCTGATTTTTATTTAACTTACTCTGTGCTTTATTGTGCACATGAGACTGAGTTAATTATGACCAGAAAAGTTTTTCTCAAATTGTGCTGTGTGCTTAAATATCTCTAAAATAAACTACATAGGGTCAGACTCCCAAGGTTTGAACTAACACCTGCTACTTAGTTATGTTAAACCAAATTATTTTCTTGATCCAGTAGACCTTTATACTGCTGGTCGTGTTGGTCACAAAAAACCTTGTAGAGAAATAGTACAAATGTTAATTGAATATGTTCCAAATTTATCACCTGACTTACAGCATATTACAATAAACACTTTTATTTATTTGTTTATTTATCTAAATCCTAAATACTGGCTCCCTTCTGGTCCTCCCCACACAGAGTCCTCCCCCCTTCTCCTCTGAGAGAGTGGGACAACCCCCTTGGATATCCGTCTACTCTGGCACATAAAGTCTCTATAATATTATGTGAATGCATCCACTCCCACTTAGGCCAGACAAGGCAGCCCAGCCCGATTGAGGAACAGATTCCACAGTCAGGCTTCAGCTTTAGGGACATCCCAGCTCCATTCGTTGGGTAATCCACATGGAGACGCAGTTCATATATTTAACATATCTGTTACATATGTGCTATGGGCCTCAGTCTGGCCTGTGACTGCTCTTTGGTTGCTGGATCAGTCTCTGACAGCTCTCAGGGGCTCAGGTTAGTTGACTCAGTTGGTCTTCTTTTCCCCTTCAAGGTCCTCAACTCTTCCATGAAAATATCTGACCTCCATCCAATGTTTGGCTGTGAGTCTACTCATCTGTTTCAGCTGAATATAGCCTCTCAGGGAACAGTTATGCTAGATTCCTGTCTTTAACATAACATAATATCATTAGTAGTGTCAGGGATTGGTGCTTGCCCATGGGATGTATCCCAAGTTGGGCTGGATATTTGTTGCTCATTCTTTCCATCTCTGCTACATCTTTATCCATGAAATTCTTTTAGATAGGACAAATTTTTTGAGAAAGTTTTGCGGGTAGGTTGGTGGCTTTATACCTCCAGTTGGGGCTCTGCTTGGCTACAGGAGGTGGCCTCTTTAGGTTCAATGTCCCCACTGTTAGGTGTATGAGCTAAGATCACCAACATTGACTCTTGGGAGCCTTTCCCATCACAGGTCTCTGGGACTTCTTAGAGATTCTTCCTATGTAACTGCCCCCCACAAGCCACACCTCCTTGAAAGTGAAGATTTTTGTTCATTCTCTTGTCATTCTGGCCTTCTTTCTTGTCTCCACCAACACTTGATACGGACTCCCCATTTCTGTCCTCATCCTCTATCCTACTCCAATCCCACCCTTTCTTTCCTTCTTGTGAATATTTTATTCACCCTTCTAAGTGAGATTCAAGGATATAAGCTTGGGTTTTCCTTCTTGTTTAACTTCTTTGGGTCTGTGAGGTATATCATGGGTATCTTAGACTTTATGGCTAATATTCATTTATCAGTGAGTACATACCTTGTCTGTTCTTTTGGCTTTGAATTACCTCATTTAGAACGATATTTTCTAGTTTTATCTGTTTGCCTGCAAACTTCACAATGTCCTTGTCTTTAATAGCTGGATACCACTCCCTTGTGTAGATGAACCACATTTTTCTGTATGCATTTTTCAGTTGAGGGACGTCTTAGGTGGTTTCTAGTTTCTGGCTATTACAAATAAAGCTTTTCTGAACATAGTGAAGCAATGTCCTTGTACTATGGTGGAGCATCTTTTGGATATTTGCCCAGGAGTGCTATAGCTGGGTCTTCAGGGAGTACTATTCCAATTTTCTGAGAAACCGCCAGAGTGATTTCCAAAGTGGTTTTACAAGTTTGCACTTTAGCCAGCAATGAAGGAGTGGTCCCCTTTCTCCAAATCCTCTTCAGAATGTACTGTCACTTGAGTTTTTGACCTTAGATATTCTGATTGTTGTAAAGTGGAATTTCAGGGGCATTTTGATTTGCATTTCCTTGATGACATATGATGTTGAACATTTCTTTTAGTGCTTCTCTGCCATTCAAGTTTCACTGTTGAGAATTCTCTATTAGCTCTGTACCCCATTTTTAATTGGGTTATTTATTTATTTATATTTTGGATTCTAACTTTTTGAATTTTTTATATATTTTGAATATTAGCCTTCTGTCAGATGTAGGTAGGGTTAGTGAAGGTATTTTCCTAGTCTGTAGGCTGTTGTTTTGTCCTATTGACAGTATACCTTGTCTTACATGAACTTTTCAGTTTCAACAGGTCCCATTTATCAATTATTGATGTGAGAGCCTAATCTGTTAGTGTTATCTTCATGAAATTTTCTTCTGTGCCAATGTGTTCAAGGCTTTTTCCTTTCTATTCTTTTAGATTCAGTGTCTCTAGTTTTATGTTAAGGTATTTTATCCACTTGAATTTTGTACATGATAATAAATATGAATCTATTTACCTTCTTGTACATGCAGACATCAAGTTAGACTAGCACCATTTGTTGAAGATGTTTTCTTTTATTCATTGTATGGTTTTGGCTTCTTTTTCAAAAATCAAGTGTCCATAGGTGTGTGGGTTTATCTCTGCATCTCCAATTCTTTTCCATTGATCATCCTGTCTTTCTGTGTATCAATTCCATGCAGATTTTATCACTACTGCTTTGAGGTCAGGGATGGTAATTCTTACAGAATTTTTTCTTATTGTCCCAAATTGTTTTGGCTATCCTGGGTTCTTGTTCTAGTTGTTGTTGCTGCTGCTGTTGTTTTGTTTTTCCATATGAAATAGATAATTGCTTTTCCATGTCTGTAAAAAGATTGTGTTGTATTTTTTATGGGAATTTGATTTAAAGTATTTAAAGTATAGATTGCTTTTGATAAGATGACCAATTTCACTGTGTTAATCCTACTGATCCATGAGCACGGGAGATCTTTCCATCTTCTGAGGTCTTCTTCAATTTCTTTCTTGAAGTAATTTCTAAAATTTCTTTTCATAGCAGTTGAGAAGCTATAAAACTTCCATTCAGAAATCGATAAAATGTAATGAGATCCAACAAACATATTTGCTTTATGATACATTTAACAATCTAAGTCATGAATGTATCTTCTGATGTTGATCTCTTTAACTTAAACCTAAGTGTCTTGTGAAATAGATAATTTAAATTAATACTATTTTACTACATCTTCTTAAGTGTTACCACATTCATTTTAAATTAAATTATTATTGCTCTTATGTTACTCCTAAACACAAAATATACTATCTTTACTAGAAAATCCATAAAGAATTTTCAGGACAAGTATTAAATATGTAATAACTTAACTAGGAAGGGTTGGAATTAACTATTATTGACTGTATATTTTTTGCTTGAAATTGTCTTAACTAATACTTTCCTGCGTAGCCTGATTTGATGGGGTCTTTCTGATATATTTATATGTGTGAGTGACTCATAAGTTTGTATATATTCAAGTGACTGACAACTGTCCTCATGAATTTATCTGTCACAGGGCCACTGACACTTATATTGTCAAAGCTCATTAAAGAATATTACCTGTGCTTATCAGGACTAACAGAAAAAGTGAAATATAAAGTTTAATTTTAGAAAGTGAATACATTTGAAAAGTATCAGTTCATTTTTGTTATAAAATACGTTCCCAGTGGCATTAAATATGCTGAGAGGTGGATGAATAGAATGTACTCCTTTGTGACTCAAATATTAACACTATTTATTTTTATGCTTTAATACTTATGTACCTGTTAGGTATGGTGTCACACTTCTCAAAACTCAGCTTCTTGGGATCCCTCGACAGCATGATTCCTAAATTGAGAGTATCTTGGACTATAAAGTAAGTTGGAAGCTAAGCCTTAAACTCTAATGATTCTGTCTCAACAAACAAAATGCTTGTAAATTCTCAAAGTTCTGAGTTAAAATCCATAATGCTTTGATTTCTAATAAAGACATACACATACATATACACACACACACACACACACACACACACACACACACACACACAGAGAGAGAGAGAGAGAGAGAGAGAGAGAGAGAGAGAGAGAGAGAGAGAGAGCTTTCTACCTTTTAATCAATTTCAAAGTTGGACTCAATGCCGCTGATTGTCAAATAGATGCTTTTTAGTAATAGCTCCAGCTATTTTTTGGGCAAGTTCATATTCTCTCAAATGGCATTCTCAAGCCTAAAATTTTCATACTTTTAGAAGCACACTAACAGCATATTTAAAAATATTAAACTTGTCAATTAGTTTGTCTTCCCACACGTGAGCTTATGCATGTGAGAACTAAACATATAATGAGGAAAACTAACTCTTGTTAGTCAATTGTTAAAAATGTGTGATGTGCAATGACAACAAAACCAAAAGAAAACAAAAAGAAAAAAGATTTGATTTAAAAACTACAAATCACAGATTTCTCAAGGACACAGAAACATGTGTAGCACTGCCCGTGCTCCCTGGGTGTCAGTTTTCAAGAGTACCAGCAGTGACTGCTTCCACCTCCTGCTACTCTTGTGAGAACATATGAAAAGAATTCTACAGAGGGCTCTCAAGTCAGTAACCTACGCAAAGCCCTTTTGGGCAAAACAGAAAAGCAATGTTATTAAAAAGGAAGTCCTAGTACGTGGGAGCAATTCTAATTTCTGCTTAAAGTAATAAGCCATTTATTAAAATAGAAGTCCTTATTTTATCAACATTACTCTCTGTACATAGGTAAGCATACTATCACTTTAGAAAGCTGTTGTCCAATACCTTATCATGATAACTGACACCAAGTACATATTGTTACTTTTACACTGAGTAAGTCAAGGCTCTGACAGGCTCAGTTAAGGGTCACCTGGCTTGGTATACAGTGCTTACAAGGATTTCCATCTGCTCAATAGTATGTTCGTTGAGAAGAGTCTCTACTTGGATCACATTTCTTTTGAAGTAGATGAAGAAACCTAGGGAGATGATTCAGTCATCAGGGTTAAAACTGCGAAAGCCTGAAGATTAGAGAAGAAAAGGTTGTTCTTTCTATGTGTGTATGTGTGTGTGTGTGTGTGTGTGTGTGTGTGTGTGTGTGTGTGTGCACAGTTTAGTCCCACAGCTGAGAAAGGAGAGACAGATAGCCCCCTGCACTTGACTTTCAATGAAAATGAAAATTCAGAGATTTTTCTTACAGAAGCAATGTGTATGTGTGTATGACCTTTGAGGGTTAACTCCTGAGGTTTGCCTGAGTTTTCTAAGTTTATGTGCACACATTTGTATGTGCAATCTGAACCCATAGGAACATGCATATATACTCAACACAAACATAAGCATAAACACATTTAAAAACATGGATGGCAAAAATGGAAGTGTGAGAACCAAAGATTTTAAATGTATTTGATAATTCCACCTTGGCAGTGTCTGCCAGTGCTCTTTTGGGCAAGATCTTTACTTGAATAGTAGCATCCCTGACAGACTTCTAACCTTCTTGCACAGCTGCAGAACAGAAGAAGCTTCCAAGCACACTGTGAACTTGTTAAATCAAGAAGTTTTAGAGTGAGAAAAAATAAATAATTCCGAAAGGATCCTGTGGAAATGAAGATGACATTTTGTAGATATTAACACATATGCCAGTGGCATGCATGATATTTAATTTTACTGTCCTGTTAATACAGCTAAATAATTTCTATATTTCAAGTGGAAAACTGTGATAATACTGTGCTAAAATATTTTATTCTGGTGGTTTAATACTTGAAAAATACATTTCTGTTAAGTGTTGAAATAGGAGAAATATAATTGAATCAAATGAATACAACAGATGTTTTAAGATGAACTTTTAAATGAAACTGATTTCTTATAAGTGCCAATACCCCCAAACACAATCGAATATCAACTAAAAATTAATGGGTTCCTGTTTAGGCAGTAGATGCACAAATGAAAACACACACAGAGAAATACTCTTTGCACACACAAATTTAGATAGATTAAAATTCAAAGATAATCTGCTTTGGGAATAAGAGATCTGAGAGAACTATGCAGAGTAAGTGGGAATTCAGGAAGCACATTGAGGAGCCATTGACAATAGTACTATGTTCTAAAAAATAAATATGTGATTTAATTTTCATGGTCCATGCAAGATATATAATGGTATTTATCCCTTTAGTGGTATCATAATCAGCTAGCTTTCTGGGGATTTAACTGTTCTTTCTCCTGTTTTCTTTCTTTTCCCAGGTGGCAGATGGGATGCATGCATTGGCTTCCATTACTTAGGTCCTGAAATTCTAGTGAATGCTGATGGTCCATTAGCCATTGCCTTCTGGCCCATTTGATAAGGCATTTGCCACTTTGATGCCCTCACAGTACAAACAAGGTCTGATAATCAAAGCTTCCCTGTTCCAGTCTGTGAGAACCGGTCATCATTGCCACAATTTGAAATCTGCTGCACAACATTACCACTTCATCTCATTCCCTTTGATCCTATCTCTCTGACACTTTGATCCATGCATTGCACCAACTGGGTTCATCAAAGCTTTCTCATTTTTAGTTTTGATGGGAAGTGACAAAGATTTTTGCAAGATAAAGGATAGTTATGCTTCCAGTTTGCTTCTGCTAAATTCTTATTACCAATTATTTCCTATATAAATTTGGCTCTGTAATATGTTTGCTAATTTTATTAGTGCTGTATTTAAAAGCGTGTATTTGTTTTTAACTAAGGCTTGCCAAAAGCAATTAAATACATCCAGAGTGGAGTTGTATATCTCATAATTGTTTAATGCACTGTGAGTGTTTAATCAAAGCTCTCAGTATGCCAGCATCTTAATGGAAACAATTACTGATGTGTAAAGAAGCTAAAGCAACTGTATTGATATAAACTATAAGTTTCTAGAGTTCTATCTTAGGAAAAGACAGTTAAATCTAACTCTTTTATTAAAAAATAAGTGTTTTGGTCTCTCCATGCTATGCTTAGGAAGGTTTCTGAGTATATTTTAAATACATTGACTATTCAGTCAGAATTGAAGTAGCACTCCAAATTTAAAGCCTGTTTTCTCTAGATTTCTTTTTTATATTCATTCCTTTGTCATGAAACTGGACCAGAGATGAGTCACACAAAACTGCCAAGGACTCTACTTCTCTTGTCTTAATTATTAAACACTAATAATGTACATTTCTCTACTTCTAGGGAGGCCAATACTAATTCAATATTCCATGGATGTATAGGGAGGTAGAAGTTGGCTTCTTGGAGAAAAACCATTCAGATATCTCTATATGAGAAGTAAAAGCATTATCAGTGAATTTGTTACTTGAAAGATATGTTAATAACATTATTTTCTGTAATAATGGAGGAAACAAGCAACTAAACTGTAGTTATTGCCATTTTAGAACCATGAGAAGAAGGATGATTAGGAAAGAAGCCATTACCAAGAAGCATAGTCAGGAGACCACTCTTAACATTTTGAGAGTTTAAGTGCTGCCACTAAGTGGTAGAAGTCACTAAGCTGGTAGAAACGAAGGGAAGTTTTTCACTCAAAGAAGAGAAAATAATGACAAAAGAGATCACAAGGCATGGGGCTAGGGATTTAGCTCAGTTAGTAGAGTGCTTGCATGACAGACATTAAACTCTAAATTCAATCACCAACACTTGAAAGGCCTAACATGATACACACCTATAAGCCCAACACACAGGAGGTTTAAGCAAGAGAATCAAAAGTTCTAAATTCATATTAGGTAGAAAAAAAAAACACTGCACATGAACTTTAGTTTTATCTGTTCCTCCCTGTGTTCCCTTTATAGCCTGTCTCTTCCCTCTGCATCTGTTGGGGATTGGTCTGGAGTTGCTGTGTATACAAATGCTAAATTCTGAACCCTAAGGTCTGGTTGACCTTAGTGAGAGCATTCTTATACATGGCTCCCTTTGTAATGTAAATATTGCTTCCCAATTTAAAGTTAATTGGTTAACAAGAGGCTAAAGCCTATGATAGGCCACTGGAAAGAGAAAGGTGGGACTTAAAGTTTAAGTGAGGAGTCTCAGGAGAGAGAAGGGAGAGAAAGAGAAAGGAAACAGAGAGGAGGATGCAGCCATGAGAGGAGACAGACCATGAGCACCAATTGGATCAAGAGAAATGGACTCTGAGGATAGGCTGATGATGCAGAAATAACCATGGTGAGACTAAAATGGCAAGGAACAAGCAGCCTATGGATGGGATCTAAATTAGATTGGCTTACAACCTGCCCAATCTAGGCTTACAGCTTGTAAACAATATATCAAGATTTTATGTCTTTTCTATGTGCTAGCTAGAATAAATAAATCCTTTCCATTCATCCCTGTTTTATCCTCCTATCTCATTGCCCCAACCATCCATAGCTTTCTATTCTATTTCCCATTCCTAATGTGGTCCAATACTCCTGACATTTCCTACTTTTTTCCTAACCTCTGGGGCAATATGTATTGTAGCCTGCTTATCTAACACAGCTAGCATCCACATTTAAGTGAATGTATACATGTCTTTTTGGATCTGTGTTATCTCACTCAGAATGATTTTCCTAGGTCCTTCTATTAATGTAAAAATTTTGCTTTTTAACAATTGAGAAATATCCATTGTATAACTGTTCCATATTTTTCTTCATTCATTAATGGAGATACAGTCTGTTTCTAATTCTTGGCTATTATGAATAGGGCAGCAATGAGCATGGCTGAGTAAATGTTCATATATATGCCCAAGAGTGGTATATCTGGATCTTGAGGTAGATTGATTCCCAGCAATTTGATAAACAGCCAAGTGCTTCTCATAGTGGCTGTACTTATTCGCACTCCTATCAGCAATGGATTTGTATTTTCCTGACTTCACATTCTTTCCAGAATAAGCTGTCATTTGATTTATTGATCTTGGCCATTCAGACAGATGCAAAATGAAATCTCAAAGTAGTTTTGATGTGCATTTTCCTGAGGACTAAGTGCTTCTCAGCTATTTGTGTTTCATCTTTCAAAAATACTCTGTTCTGATCAGTATCCCATTTTTGAAAAGAATGGGTTGTTTACTTGATGTCCATATTATTTAGTTCTTTATACATTTTAAATATTTGCCTTCTATCACTGTGTAGTTGGTAAAATATCTTTTCCCATGCTATAGGCTGCTGCTTTGTCTGAATGATGATGTCCTCTGCCTTACAAATGTTCTTAAGATTAATAAGAAGCCATTTATTAATTATTGTTTTGGGGACCTGTGTTTAGAAAGTCTTTTCCTATGTCAGAGTGTAGTGAATTCTCCTGTCTCTTCTATCAGAGTCAGGATATTTGGTCTTACGTTATGGTCTTTGATTCACTTGGACTTGAGTTATATGCAGAGTGATAGATATGGAACTATTTGTGTTCTTCTATATGCAACCAGCCAGTTTGCATAACACAATTTGGTGAAGATGTGGTCTTTTTCTAGTGTGTATTTCTTAGTTCTTTATGATAAATCGGGTGTTCATGAGACTGTGGACTCAAGTCTGTCTTCATCTTTATTCCATTGATAAAGGTATCTGTTTTTATGCAATATCATGCTGTTTTTTAAATTACTATTACTATGTGACAACTCTGGCAGTTCTTTTATTATTCAAGATTATTTATTTATCCTGTGTGTGCATATGTGTGCATGGGCATGCATATGTGTATGTTTCCATATGAAGCTGAAAATTTCCCTTTCATGTAGTATGAAAATTTTTGTTGGAACTTTGATAAGGATTTCATTGTATTAAATTTGTAGACTGCTTTGTGTAGGATCAACATTTTTATTATAGTAATCCTACAGCTCTATAAACATGGTAGATCTTGCCGTCTTATGATATCTTCTTCAATTTTTACTTCATTGTCTTAAAGTTTTTATCATAAAAGTCTTTTACTTGCTTGACTAGAATTAGCCAGGGCTATTTTATAGGATTCCAAGCTATTGTGAAAGGTATTGTCTTACTAACTTCTTCTCAGTTCATTTGGATATAGAAGGCTGTTGATATTTGTATATTAGCTTTCTTTTCTGCTACTTCTTTGAAAATGTTTATAAAATGTAGAAATTTCGTTCTGGATTTCTTCAGGTTACTTGTGTATGGTTTTACATCATCTTAGATAAAGACACTTTGACTTCCTATTTGTATCTCCTTGATCTTCTTCAACTGTCTTATTGCTTTAGGTAAGACCACAAGTAATATATTGGGTAGGTATGTGAGAATGGACTACCTTGTTTTGTTCCTGTTTTGGTGGAGTTCCTCTCCATTTACGTTGATTCTGGTAATGAGTTTAATGAAAGCAGATTTTATAATGTGGTTAACCTAATTTCTCTAGAACATTTATTAAGAAAAGGAATTGGATTTTGTTAATGGCTGTTTTCTGTATCTAATAATATGTCATTTTTTTCAATTTATTTTTGTGATACACTTATTTACTTATATATGTTGAACTATTTCTACATCTCTGGGATGGAGACTAGTTGATCCTTGTAAATGTTCTCTTTTAAGTTTTAATTTTTTATTGAAAATAATTTCTTCTCCCAGTAAATACATTCTAATCACAGTTTCACCTTACTCTACTCCTTCTAGTCTCTACCAAATCCACTCTTCCTCTGTTTCTTCTACAGAAAGAAGACAAGAGAGAATAGCCAATCAGGATAAAAAAAGATCTAAGAAGATAAGGTCAATGTCCACATATTGAGGCTGTTCAAGGCAATCTTTTCCTTTTATTGTGTGGGTGCTCATTTTCTTCTGTTTTTAGATTTTGATTGCAAGAATTTTACTGATAGCCTTTGCAGATATGTCCCTAAGGGAATGTGTTCTACAATTCTCTTTCTTTGTTGAGACTTAGTGTAGAATGTGTATCAGGTTAACTCTGGCTACTTAAAAAGAATTGGGCAAAATTTCCTTTGTTTTTATTTTTCTGAATAATTTGAGGAGTATTGGTGATAATTTTTCTTTGAAAATATGGTTAAAATAGGTCATTGAAACTTAATATACCTGAGTTTTTTTTTTTTATTAGCAGACATTTACTTACTAATTCTTTTTCACTAGGGGTTATAGGTCAGTATAAATTTTGTGTATCTGATCACAATTGAAATTTGTTCGGTGGCTAATATCAAAAATTATTTATTTTGTTATATTTTTCAAATTGGTAGTGTATATGTTTTTAAAGGTTTTTGTTTATTGTTGTTGTTGTTTTTGATTCTCTGTATTTCCTTGGAGTCTGTTATTATGTTTCCTTTCTAATCTCTAAATTTGTTCATTTGAATTTTTCTCTCTGATTTTTTGATTTAATTTGCCAAGAGTTTGTCAGCTCTTTGATTTTCCAAAGAACCAACACTTTGTTTGTTTGTTTTTTGTTTGTTTGTTTGTTTATTGGAGGTGTGGGGTGGGGTGGAAGGTATTGTATATTGTTTGTTTGCTTCTATGTTATTGAAATCAGCCCTGAGTTATATTATTTCTTGCTATCCCCTCCTTTGGGTATGGTTTGTTCTTTTTGTTCTAAAGCTTTGAGGTATATACTTGTTTTTTATATGAGATATTTTTGATATTTTTAGGCACTTAATGTTACGACCTTCCCTCATGGAATAGCTTTCATTTGTTCCAATAATTTTGGCAGAGTTGTATATTTATTTTCATTGACTTTTATAAAATATTTAATTTCTTTTTTAATGTTTATCTTGATTCATTTGTCATTTTGTATGACTTTAATTTCTATGGCTTTGTAAGCTTTCTTTTGTTTCTATCCAGCTACAATCTATGGAGATCAGACAAGATACTGGGTCTTACTTTAAACTTTTGCATCAGTTAAGACTTGCTTTGTATTAAACTTTTTGGAGAAAGTTTCATGTGATATTGAGAAAAAAATGTATATATATATATATATTTTTGCTTTGGGTTAAGTGGTCTATAAATATTCATTAGGACCATTTAGTTTATGATAACCTCTAGATCGGGCATTTATCTTAATTTTTGTCTAGATGACATGACATTTAGCAAGAGTTTGGTATTAAAGTCACTTACAATCATTGTGTGAGGATCAAAATGTGTGTTAGATGTAGTAATGCTTATTTTATGAACTTGGGTATCTTTGTGTTTGTGGAATAATATTTAAAATTTCAATATCTTCCTGGGTTTTTCATTTGATGAGTATATAGTGCCTTTTCTTATTTCTTCAGAATAGTTTTGGTTTGAAGTATATTTAGTCAGATATAAAAACTGCTACATTCACTTGTTTTGGGGTTCTAATTGCTTAAAATACCCCTTTCAGTCTTTTACACTGAGGTGATATCTATCTTTGATGTTAAGATGTGCTTCTTGGATACATCATATGGATGGGTCCTGTTTTCTTACCCATTATGTCTGTCTGGGTTTTTTCATTGAGGCACTGAGACCATTGGCGTTGAGAGATACTGAATATCAGTGGTTGTTAATTCCTGTTATTGGTTGCCTCTGTGTGTGTGTGTGTGTGTGTGTTTGTGTGTGTGTGTGTGTGTGTTTTCTCACATTTATTTTACTTTATGAATTTATTTATTCACCTTACATTCAGATTGCAACCTCCTCTTGCCCATCTCCTGCCAGTTGTACGCTTACAAATCCTTCCCTCCATTATTCCCTCTCTCCCGCAAGAAAAGGAAAGCCTCTTAGGTAACAATCCACCCTGGACTATCTTCTCTCAGTAAAACAAAGCATATCCTCTCCTACTGAAGTCCAGCCCGGTAGGTAGTCCAGTGTAGGGGGCCTAGGTCGAATATGCTTTCCTTTTTCCATTGTATGGTTTTGGCATCTATTTCAAATATTAAGTGTCCGTAGCTTTGTGGGTTTATTTTTATTTTTTTTTGTCTTTGATTCTATTCAATTGATCAACCTGTCTGTTTTTATGCCAATAGCATGCAGTTTTATTGATGTTGCTCTGTACTTTAGCTTGAAATCAGGGAAGGTGCTACCTCCAAAAGTTGTTTTATTGTATAGGATTATTTTATCTATCCTGGGTTTATTGTGTTTACTGTATTTAGAATTGCTCTTTCAAGTTCTGTAAGACTTGTGTTGGAGTTTTGATGAGATTTGAATTGAATTTATTGATTGCTTTTGGTAAGATGGCCATTTTTACTATGGTAAATCCTACTGATCTATGAGTAGGGGAGATCTTTCTATCTTCTAATATCTTCTTCAATATTAGGAATATTCCCTAATTTCATTCTCAGCGTATATATTGTTTGTATAAAGGA
Source organism: Rhabdomys pumilio (assembly GCA_030674055.1). Lineage (NCBI taxonomy): Eukaryota > Metazoa > Chordata > Mammalia > Rodentia > Muridae > Rhabdomys > Rhabdomys pumilio. The sequence goes on from JANHMN010000001.1 coordinate 101,131,110, forward strand.
GGGCTAATGAAGTTTTTTTTGTTGTTTGTTTGTTTTTTTGTTTTTTTTTTTAGTTGATTTTGTATCTAACCACTTTGCTAAAGGTGTTTATCAGATATAGGTAGAATTTTCGGGATCATTTATATTTACAGTCATATCATCTGCAAATAGCAATATTGTGACTTAATCCTTTTCCATCTGTGTCCCCTGATCTCCTTTAGTTGTCTTATTGTTCTAGTCAGAACTTCAAATAGTACGATGAATAGATAAGGAGAGAGTGCGCAGTCTTTCTTGTCCCTGATTTTAGTGGAATTGTTTTAAGTTTCTCTCCATTTAATCGAATGTTGGCTACTGGCTTGTTGTATATTGGTTTTATTATGTATCCTGAATTTCTCCTAGACTTTTACATGAAGTGGTGTTAAAGGCTTTTTCAGCATCTAATGAAATGATTATTTAATTTTTTTCTTTCAGTTTGTTGATATGGATTAAACTGATGGATTTTATTATATCGAATCATCAATGTATCTTTGGGATGAAGCCTACTTGGTCATGTATATGATAGATTCTATTTCTTTAGAGGTTATGAAACTATTTAGATAATTTCTTTTTGTTTAACTTTTATAAAGTGGTGTCTGCCAAGAAAATCATTAATTTTTCAATTTTGTAGAATATATGCTTTTGTAATAAGACCTAATGATTTTTGAACTTCCTCAGTGTCTGTTGTTATGTCTCTTTTTTTTTCTTTTCTGATGTTGTTAATTTAAATGCTGCCTCTATGCCTTTTAGTCAGTTTGTTTAAGAGCTTATCTCTCTTACTGATTTTCTTAAAGAACCAACTCTAAGTTTGTTGATTTTTTTGTTGTTGTTGTTGATTTTCTTAAAGAACCAACTTTTGGTTTACTGCTTTCTTGGTTTATAATTCATTGATTTCAACCCTAAGTTTGATTATTTTCTTAAGTTTACACATTTTGCGTGTTCTTCATTCTTGTTTTTTTTTTTTTTTTTTTTTTTTTTGTTTTGTTTTGGTTTGCATTGTTTTCCCTAGAACTTTCAGGTGTACTTTTATTAAGCTAGTAATGTAAGAACTCACCAATTTCTTTTGAAAACACTTAATGCTATGAACTTTCCTCTTACCACTGCTTGTATTGTGTCCCATAAGTTTGGGTATGTTGTGCCTTCATTTTCATTGAATTCTACAAAGCCTTTTATTTCTTTTTTTTCTTTATTCCATGACACAATTATCACTGAGTAGAGAGTTTTTTAGTTTCTCTGAGTGTGTATATCTTCTGTTGTTTCTGTTATTGTAGAAATCAGCTTTAATCCATGGTGCTCTGATATGGTACACAAAATTATTTCAATCTGTATCTGTTGAGGCTTATTTTTAATAAACTATATGGCCAGTTTTAGAGAAGGTTACATGAGCAGTTGAGAAGAAGGCAAAGAAAGTATGTTCTTTTATATTTGGGTGCAATGTTCTCTAGATATTTTATGTCCATTTGATTCATAACCTCTGTTAGTTTTAATATTTCTCTCTTTAGTTGCTTTCTTAATGACCTGCCCATTGGTGAGAGTGTGAAGGTAAAGTCTCCCACTAATAATTTGTGGGGTTTGATGTGTGATTTAAGCTTTAGTATTGTTTTTTTTTTTTAACAAATGTGGATCACTTTGCATTTGGGTAATAGTTGTTCACAATTGAGACACACGTGTTTGAGTTTTCCTTTGATGACTATGAAGTGTCCCTCCCATCCCTTTGAATTAATTATCTTTGAAAGTTTGTTTTATTCGATATTAGAAGCTACTCCACCTCTCTTCTTGGGTTCATCGGCTTGGAATCCTTTTTCTAGGCCTTTACTCTATCATAGTTGCTGAGGTGTATTTCTTGTTTGTAGTGGAATGGTAGATCCAGTTTTCACATTGCTTCTATTAGTCTCTGTCTTTTTATTGGGGAACTGAGTCCATTGATGCTAAGAGTTATTAAAGACCAATGATTGTTAATTGTTGTTATATTAATGTTGATGAAGTTAGTGTGTGTATCTCTGTGTATTTTTCACTTATTTTGTTTTATTCCTGGTGTGGAATTATTTCTTTCTTGTGGAGTGTGTGTGTGTGTGTTTGTTTGTGTGTCTGTGTGCATGTGTAGTTAATCTCTTTGGGTTGAAGTTTCCCTTCCAGAGTTTTACGTGAGGCTCCATTTGTGGATATATATTGTTTAAATTTGTTTTTTTTGTCTTAGAATATCTAGTTTTCTCCATCTATGATGTTTGAATTTTTTCTGGTTTCAGTTGTCTTGATTGGCATCAGTGATTTCTTAAATGCTGTAGGATATCTGTCCACCTTTTAGATTCTCTGTTGAGAAATCATGTGTAATTCTAATAGGTCTGAAATTGTATGGTACTTGGCATTTCTTTCCTCACAGCTTTTAGTATACTTTCTTTGTTCTGTATATCTTGTGTTTTGATTAATAGCAGGAGATTTTTCTCTTTTAGCCCAAGTACTTGGTGTTCTATAAGCTTTTTGTATGTTTATAGGCATGTCTTTCTTTATGTTTAGATAATTTTCTTTTATAATTTTGTTAAAAATATTTCCTGGTTCATGGAGTTATGATTCTTCACCTTCTTTTGTTTCTCTTATTCTTAGATTATGTCTTTTCATAGTATCAAAGATTTTGTGGAATTTTTGTCAGGTATTTTTTAGATTTAACATGTTTGTTGACTAATATATCAATTTCTTCTATCTTACCTTCTATGCCTGAGATTCTCTCTTTCTTCTCTTTGATTCTTTTGGTGATGCTATGTCTGTTCCTGTTTTCCTCCCAGGTTTACCAACGCCAGAGGTTCCTCAATTTGTGAATTGCTTCTATTTCCACTGTCAAGTCTTGAATAGCTTTATTTGTTTCTTTCACCTGTTTGAGTGTGTTTTCAGGCATTTCTTTAATGGATTTACTTGTTTTCCCTTTAAAGGCCTCTGTCATCTTTATAATATTGGATTTAAGATCATTTTCTTGGACTTCATTTGTATAAGGATATTCAGGGCTTGCTGTAGTGGAATAGCTGTGCTCTGTAGGTACCACATTACTCTGGCTTTGTTGACTATATTCTTACTGTGTCCTTTAGCCATTTGGTTGTTCCTGGATGTTCCCAGTATAGCAAGAATATAGAAGGTAGATCTAACCTAGATGTTTCTGGAGGGCTGGCCTCCAGTGAGCAGCAACCTAGGGCTGGATATTGAGTAGGCAGTGTACCTCTCAGAGCAACTGGTAATGCCCCAGGGGATATGGCAGGCAGGAGATTAGGGTTTGAGGTGAAGTGTGTAACTTGAATGTTTTTGGTGCTTCAGCCCTGTTAAAAGTTGTCAGAGATGTGGCCGGACAATGAGATTGGTGGGTATTAGAGGACAGCATGCAGCTCAGGGCACCTGCGCATGCCCCAGTGTAATGGGTGGAGGGAAAAGATCTAATTTGTGTGTTTCTAGTGCTACAGGTCTGGTGAAGATGGAGGTGCAATGGTTTCCTAAGGGTAAGGGTATATCAAGCAACTCAGGATAGCTGGGTGTCAGGATTGTATTCTGTGGTCAGTTGGTCAACTACTTTCCATGGAAAGAGTGTTTTAAATGTTGGCTTGTGAAAGAAATAGATGAGATGAGGAAGGAAATGTGTGGAAGAATCTTAGTGCAGTCCCTTTGGATTGGAGGCACAGAGGAAGGAGTGGCTCTAGCATATGGTCTGTTACCAAGCTGAAGATAAGACTGAGAAATTGGAATCATAGAATGGGAAGAGGGTTAAAAATCACTGAGCTGACTTACTGGCTGTTCAGGTCAGTGAGTTTTCATGGAGAGACTGCTTTGGATGATGATAGGTGAGACCTACTGCTGAATTTTTTAAATGTGTATTAAAATTTTCTGTTTTAGACCCATGTGTTCTAAGGATTTTAATGGGCTCACACTTTGGAAGTTTTATGTATTTGTTTCTCATTTGTTTCTGAGAAATATATGTAAATATTTGTATATATAATATATCCATACACATGTATTAGGTTTTTGTTGAAACACGAGTTCTTTTATTTCATATATTACAATTGAAATCATTCTCAACCTTCTCTTTACAATTTATAAATATTTTATTTACATATTCAATTTTCTTTATAATTTAGGTAACATTTTTTATTTTATAAAGCATTAGGGCAATACACAGAAACCCAGATAGCGTATCCCAAACACCTAGCTTTTCACAGGTAATCATTATGCACGTATAAGTGAATGAATAAACAAAGCATTTATTAATAAAACTAGATATGAATGTCAACAACACAATATGAGTATATTTAGTATTCTATTATCACATGTACATCAGTTTGAGAATCTCTGAAGAGTTCAGATTAGAAAAGTTCATAGTATAATAATATTAACATACTTAGAGACCACGAATTTTCCCCACATAGAGACATCAACATAAACTTGTTCTGAAGATTCAGATAATAAAAGAACTCACAGCAGTTTGAGAGAACAGCAAGTATGGATGACTTACTATAAAATTCCTAACAAATAGTAAGGAGAAACATAAACTTGTGAGATGGATCAGTGGTTTAGAGTACTTGTTCCATTTTGAGGTTCAAGCTGAGTACTTTGGCTGCCAACATGTTGATGTTCTTAAAGACAAGCTTTAACATGATGGGAAAGAATAAAAGTATTCCCAGGACAAAATGGGCTAGCATGATCAAGCTATATATGCCATTCTTGAAGCTTAACCAAAGTAGAAATACTGACCTCAGGCCATGGGTAATTTTATCAGCAGTACCTACCTCATCAATGTTCAGCAGAGCAGCATTCTTGAAATTCATAAGTTCACTATATAAAGTTAAAACATCTAGAGAAGTGTTAAAATTATGCCAAATACACTGCAAGTGTCTTTAAACTTTCTCCTAATTATAATGACTACCACTGTAAATTTTAGAACTAACATGGATCCAGTGGTATTTGGCATCACACTAGAGACGGCTCCTTACTCTAAAATTCTGAACCCCCTTTCAATAATTTAAATAGAATAAAGAGCATCAATCCATTCTTTCAAATTCCTATCTAAATCCTCTTGTATACTCAACACATTAGTAACATTATTTTGCTAAATGATTAACAAAAGTAGCTGTTTTAACTTCTGTGTCAAAGCAATTGCAGAAGCAGTGGTGCTAGCAATTAATGTAATTAAAGCTGCTATACCAACAATAATCAAGCTCATTACACTCTTGATTCTTCTTGAAGCCTAACTCATTTCTTCTAGTACTTGCAAGCTATTTTTAGAATACTAAGGTTCTGTGATACCCAGGGCAATAAAATAAAAGCTGGTTGATAAATCTTCATAACTGACATCCTGGATTTCAAAACACTAATACAATTAGAAGCTATACAATCAATGCAACTTAAATTAAATACTGTAGAAACTGAAAATGGACCCCCAGATAGAGTTATTAAATTACCAGGCTGGCAAGCCAAGGACAGGTAAGATACCGTACAGAGCCTTACCAACCTAAGACATAAGTGCATTGCTTTTGATAATGCATATTCCATGATGGGTAAGGGAGGCATTCCTGTCAGAATGACCTAAGACGGGCTCAGTCTTGTTAATGAAATAAACAAAACGGGGAGAGATGGAGAGCCTTTGGGGCTGCTTGGCAAGAATCTGACATGTGCTAAGGACAAGAAAATGGGCTGCTTGTCAGGAATATGACATTGGCTAAGGACAAGGAAGGAGGATTTAAGCAGGAATCTGACATTAGGCTAGAACAAAGAAGTAATTTCAGGCATAAATTTAAATATTATGCTAGAACAAAGAAATAATTTCAGACAGGAATCTAAATTTTAGGTTAGAATAAGGAAGTAGGCTTCAGACATAAAAATGGCATTGGACTAAGACAGGGATATGGCTTAGATATTTTGGTCATCCTCATAAGTTCTTAGAAACAGTGATCATGGGAGTGTTCAAGGAATTTTGTTTATTTCGTTGCTTGTTCTTTGACTATTTGTGTTTATTGTCGTGCTTGTTTTTGATTGTTTGCATCTATTGTATTGCTAATTCCTCAAACTAGAACTGACCTTAATACTTGTATGTAATTAAAATGGTATAAAAGATAAAAGGAGGAGGGGGGATGGGATCCTGGGGTCTGATTAAATAACTTCTTTTATTTTTTCCTTTTTTTGTGTGTGTTACAACTTTTAAAATATAGCTTTTTCTGTTTTGAGCATTTTCATGTCACCAAACTCTTTCCACATCCACATCTATCCTCACAACTTTATGCCCTATTTTAAACCCTTCAAGACAATTTTGAACTGTTCCAATAATCTTGAGTTTGTGGTCTTCTGTGTGCCTGGTCAACTAGAGGCTAGGCTCTGAGACAAAACTTGCTTTTTTTTTTCTTGGATATTTTATTTATCTTTCAGATATTATCCAATTACTCCATTTCCCCCTAACCCAGGAACCCCCTACCATATCCCCCCTCCTCCTGCTTCTCTGAGGATGTCCAACCAACCACCCACCACTCTCACCTTCCCACCCTCAAATTCCCCTACACTGGGTGTCCAGCCTTCATGGAACCAAGGATCTCCTCTTTCACTTATGCGAAAAAAGGCCGTCCTCCCCTACATATACAACTGAGCCATGAGTTCCTCCCTATGTGCTCCCAGGCTGGTTACACCCTGGGAGCTCTGGTTGATTGGTATTGTTTCTCTCCTCATGGGGCAGAAAAACACCTTCAGCTCCTTCAGTCTTCTCTCTAACTCCTCCATTGGGAACCCCGTGATCAGTTCAATGATTGGCTGTGAGCATTTGCCTCTGAATATGTCAGACCCTGGGAGACCTCTAAGGAGACAGCTGTATCAGGCTCCTATCAGCATGAGACAAAATTTTCTTATCAAGCAGCTGATTTTTAATTGATCCAATCCTAGGGGTGGAACTTCATGGCTGTGTCCTTTTTCTATCTGTGGATTCCGTCTGACTTAGACTTGTGAATGTTCTGCACATGGAGTTATAACTCCTGCAGGAATGACTGTTCTGAACTGTTATGTCCAGAAATGCTTCCTTGTATTTCTCAATATCTGCTGAACATGGAGAGACTGAATAAGATTGAATAAAACTGCCTTTTAAGCAGAATCTGAATAGAAGTCTAATGTTGGGATTAGTTTTTAAAACAAACTTATAATTTGATAATTTAGTATTCCATATCATAAAACATTTACACTTTTGTTTATTCTTCTGTGTACCTCATTGTCCTTAATATTTCCTGTCATAGTATATTTAATATAAGATCCTATATTAGTAGGAGAGTCTCTGGTGATAAATTTATCAATTCTTCTCATTATAATTTTTTATTTATTATAATTTTTTATTTTTATTTATTTACATTTCAGATGTTATTTATCCCCTTCCCCCAGAAACCCATGCTCCCTCCTCTTGATTCTATGAGGGTGTATTCCCACCTACCCACCCACTATCAAATTCCTGTCTTCAAATTCCCCCACACTGGGGCATCCAGCCTCCATGGGACCAAGGACCTCCTCTCCCACCGATGCCCTCCACTACATATACAGATGGAGTCATGGGTCCCTCAATGTGTGTTTCCAGACTGGCAGTTTAGACCCTGGGGGCTCTGGTTGGTTGGTGTTGTTGCTCTCCCCATCAGGCCCTCCTCAGCCCCTTCAGTCTTCTCTCTAACTCCTCCATTAGGAGCCCATGACCAGTTCAATATTTAGCTGCAAGCATCTGCCTATTTACAGTCTCTGGCAGAGCCTTTCAGGATACAGCTATATCAGGCTCCTGTCAGCATGCACTTCCTGGCATTTACCAAAGCATTTGTGTTTGGTGACTGCACATAGGTTGGATCTCCAGGTAGGGCAGTCTTTGGATGGTCCCTCCTTCAGTCACTACTCTACAATTTGTTTCTATATCTGCTCCTATGAGTATTTTGTTACTCCTTCTAAGAAGTTCCGAAGCACCTATGCTTTGGTCTTTCTTCTTCATGAGCTTCATGTGGTCTGTGAGTTGTATCTTGGGTATTGTGAGCTTTTGGGCAAATATCCAGTTATCAGTTAGTGCATGCTATGTATGGTCTTTTGTGATTGGGTTACCTCACTCAGGATGATATTTTCTAGTTCCATCCATTTGCTGAAGAATTTCATGATTTTATTGTTTTTAATAGCTGAGTAATACTCTATTGTATAAATGTGCCACATTTTCTGTATCCATTCCTCTGTTGAAGGATATCTGGGTTCTTTCTAGCTCATGGCTATTATAAATAAGGTTGCTATGAACATAGTGGAGCATGTGTCCTCGTTATATGTTGGAGCATCTTCTGGGTATATGCCCAGGAGTGGTATAGCTGGAGCCTCAGGTAGTACTCTGTCCAATTTTCTGAGGAACCACCAGACTGATTTCCAGCATCATTGTATCAGTTTGCAATCCCACTGACAATGGACAGCATCTGCTCTCAGCCATTCGAGATTCCTCAGTTGAGAATTCTCTATTTAGCTCTGCACTCCATTTTTGAATAGGGTTATTTGGTCCTCTGAAGTCTATCTACTTGAGCTCTTTGTATATTTTGGATATTAGCTTTCTATCAAATGAAAGATTGGTAAATATCTTTTTTCAATTTGGGTTGCCGTTTTGGCCTATTGACAGTATCCTTTGCCTTACAGAAGCTGTTCAAGTTTATGAGGTTCCATTTGTAGATCTTTGATGTTAAAGCATAAGCCATTGGTGTTCTGTTCAGGAAGTTTTCCCCTGTGCTCAAGTATTTGAGGCTCATCACCACTTTCTCTTCTCTTAGATTCAATGTATCTGATTTTATATGGAGGTTCTTGATCCACTTGGACTTGAGCTTTGTACAAGGAGATAATAATGGATCAATTTGCATTCTTCTACATGCAGACTTCCAGTTGAACAAGCACCATTTGTTGAAAATGCTGGCTTTTTTCCACTGGACAGTTTTAGCTTCTTTGCCAAAGATCAAGTGACCATGGGTGTGTGGTTTCATTTCTGGGTCTTCAACTCTATTCCATTGTTCAACTTGCCTGTTTCTGTACCATGCAGTTTTTATCACTATTGCTCTGTAGTACAGCTTGTGGTCAGAGATGGCAATTCCCCCAGAAGTTCATTTATTGTGGAGGATAGTTTTCACTATTTTTCTTTTTAATTCCTAGTGAATTTGATAATTACTCTTAGTAACTGTATAAAGAATTGAGTTGGAATTTTAATGGGGATTGCATTGTCTGTAGTTTGCTGTTGGTAAGATAAAAATTTTAGAAATTATTTGTGCTGTTAATACATCCTTCGAATTTCACTGTTGCTCCCAAATTTCATTGTTCTCAAATAAAGAACAACCCAAAACATAATGACACACAAATATCTTTATAACACCATGAAAATATACTTAGATCAAAACATTTACAATTAATCCGGGTATTTTAGTATCTGGTTTAGACTGACAACATTATTCTAAATTATATGGAAGCATGCACACCCCAGGAAACCTGGCAGGGTTGATTGTAGAAGGACTGTAGGAGCAAAGGGAGATTGCCACCTCATTAGAAGAACAACATAGGCTAGCCTGACATCCCAGTTGTCCTAGAGTATAGACTATCAACTAAGGAGTATACCTGGGAAGGATCCATGGCTCCAGATACATATGTAGCAGAGGATGACATTGCTTGACAGAAATTGGAGGGGAGGCCCTTAGTCCAGGGAATGTTTGATGCCCCAGCATAGGGGGATTCTGGAGAAGTGGGTGGAAGAGTGTGGGTAGATGGAGGAGCACCCTCATATAGGCAGATGGGAGGAACAAGGGCAGATGTGGTACAGGTGGCTTGACAGAGGTGTAACTGGGAAGTGAGATATCATTTGAGATATAAAAAAATGGAATGATATATAATGTATGATAAAGGATATAGGACATAGGACATGGAATATAGGATATAAGACATAGGATATAGATATATATATATTCTATATAGGATATATAGAATACAGAATATGGAATATAGAATATAGAATATATAGAACAGCATATAATATGCAATATATAATATATAATACATATTCAAGATTTAAGAAAGATTTTAAAAACAAAAATACTTTTATAAATTAGACAGCATATCATAAATGAAAATAAATGTATAACTGATATGTATACACAAGGCTTTTCATGTCATTGTCATTTAAGTGGTATAAAAAATAAAATTTATTTGAATTTTGGTGAAAAAAGAAAGTAATTATTTGTGCTGTTGATATATCCTTGCGATTTCACTGTTGTTCTTATCAAATGACGAACAGCCCAAAACATAATGACACATAGAAATCTTCATAATTTGAAATCATTATGAAAATATACTTAGATCAAAACATTTACAATTTGTCCAGGTATTTTAATATCTGGTTAACACAATCAACATTATTTTAAATTAATGGGAAGCATGCAAACTCAGCCCATTTCTTAAGTGGATATACCTCAGTGAGTTTTGTTGTTATTTATTTTATGCTTCAGATTGCTTTCACTTAAACACCCATAAAATGCTTTTATCTTCAGATTGCTTAATGGCTGTACTGAGCAGTTTAGCATAGGGACCTCTGGTTCTTACTTTTCCTGCTCATGGATGACTCTAAGCAGTGTCTAGGGAATTGAGCCCTAGCTTATGGCAAAGTGTTATGTCGCATCTCTGCTGGAATTCACCAGATGTTGATTGGGAAAACTACTAGCTAGAGAGATCGATGTTCTTTCCTCGAAATTAGATGTGTATTAAAACCTTCCATCAAGCATAACCCATTCCTTCTACAAGTACGTCAAGATTCCCACTGGCGATGAGGTGCCCAGTGGTGTCTGCTATCACTTCTGAAGAAGTACTCATAAGAAACATCTTGAGAACTTCAGACTATTGTCACAAGTTTTCAAGCTCCACTGGGAATCTCTCCAGAGTCTTTGCTATCACCTCCTGACAGTGCCCAGTGGGATCTTCAGGTTTTCTCTTCTGTAAGTTATTCTATGGGTCTTCCTAGCGTCACTTTTCCAGAATTCACTTGAGTTTGTGTACCTGAGTGTACAGAACGACTGGGTGTTTTATTAGTCAATTAAAGAAACAGTGAGAATTTAGTCACTCACTAGTGTAAATAGGGGTTAAAACTAGGGAAAGTGCTAAGTGCTGCTGTTTTGCTCCCTCCCCCATTATTGGGAATGAAGTACTGGCAGGGATCCCAGAAGGTAAAAGTATTCCTGGCGGCTCTTTTACCTTGAGAGCATTTGTTAAGTGTCTAGTTTTGTTTACTCAGTCTCCTGGGGCATGAAGACAGAAACAGCAGCCCTCACTCATATACACTTTAGAATCTATAAGGAGAATCTTTCCCTAGAAAGCTGGTGCATAAAGTTTTATTTGTCGCTCTAAAAGTGAGCCAGAAATAAACTCATGAGCACCCTTTCCCATCAGGAAAGTGATCCATAAACTCACCGGTTCGCTATGCAAATCTAGAGTTATACAACCCCAAGTAGAGTCATATAAATTACATTGTGGGCTTCTGTGCTCTCACTGGCCAGAAAAACATATACATGGAAATAATTGAGTGGAAATTACCATCATTCATGTAATACATTCAGAATATTAACAGAATATAAACAAACAGCTCCAAGGATGGAAAACAAAGGTATCAGAAATATTTGAACTGGCAGAAGATGAAAGCAGACAAGAAAATTATCAGTACACTGTATAACACTTCACCTTTTTTTCCATAAAAGATTACAATAAGGCTTGAAGATTTATAAGAGAGACTATAACACTATAGGTTTGGAATGATGAATGAAAACAAGCCGACTTTAAATAGATACCAGATAATTAAAATATACAACTTTAACAGCATGTACTTTTGAACATTGGAAATTTTAAAATTATCTACACTTCAAGGAATAAATGTGCAGAAATACATTGAATATTATTATAATACATTTTAATTTTAGAATTTGAAACTGTATATATATATGGTGAAAAGTCGACACTACTTATTAAAATGACAAAAGCACAAACATATGCATATTCTTTCTCTCTTTCTCTTCTAAATGATTAATTCAAAGCAAGATATGCATAAGAAACAAATATATGCACATATAATCAAAAACAGAAATTACATTAAAATCTCAAATAATATTGAAGATAAAAATGGAGAATGCTAGAGTAATAGATATAATCAAATAAAACAAAAAAGGATATGACAAACAGCTCTAATACATTTAGAATCATATAAACTTAACAAATATCTTATAGTGTAAAAATATAACTGAATAATAAATTGTAGGATTGAAAACATTAGAACAATAACAAAGAACAGTGTTTTAACATAAAGCAATCAGATAACCCTTGCATTGTTGGGGAATTTTACTGACAATTTTTATTGTTGGTAATTTCAATTTAATATTATGTAACCCAAACCCTGCCAGACACAGGCATAGCCCTACCACAGACAATGCTTGCCAGATGACCATGTAGGCTACCTGTGGACTTTATCCACTCACTATTACCTCAGCTCAAATGATCAGAGTTTCTTCTAGCATTCTGACAGAGTATCAGAGGCAACTGTTACATCCTCTGGACCATGAATTCTGCGGGTCCTTTGTACCACCTCTCCCAGCCTCCAACACCAGTAAGCATCACCTTGACTGCCCAACACACCTCACCCCCATGAAAATACCAGCAAATTAGGCCTGTAGAACAGGCAACATTAAGCTACCATGATCTCTGAATATACAGAGAGAAAACAAGTAAAACACTCTCACCTAACTAAATAAAACCCAGAAATGAGCACCTTGATTTATAATCACTTCAAACCAGGATTATTAGACCTCAGTGTGAAAACGTAACCAACAGCTAGGGCAAAAAGTCACAGCTAGAGCCTAGCTATCCTAACACAGCAGGTCCTAAATATTCCGACATAGGTGAAGTACAAGAAAAAGATGAACATAGAAGCAATAAAGAAAACACAAACTTAGAGAATCTGAAAAACTATGACAGAAAACATCTAGGAAACTGGTAACTTATAAGACTAAACCTAAGAAGAAAAGGAATAGAGAAAGAATAATAACAGCTCTAAGACCCAGATTTTCCTCATCCAAAGGAGATTCCTAAAAAGTAACAAGAACAAAACACTATATAAGTTGGGCCAGAAAATAAAGTCTCCCCACCGTATAGTAAACAAAACACTAAATGTACAAAACAAAGAAAGAACAATAAAATCTGCAATGGAAAATGTCCATGTTGTATATAAAGGCAGACCTATTAAAATTGCACTTGATTTGTACAGGCGACTCTAAAAGCCAGAAGGGCTTGAATAGATATGCTGCAAACTTTAAATAACTACAAATGGCAACCTAGGTTACTATATCCAGCAAAACTTACTATCTGAAAATGGAGAAAATAGGATATTTCTCAATAAAGTCAAATTTAAATAATATCTGTTTACAAATCAACCCGTACAGACAGTGCTAGAAGAAAAGTCTCAACCAAGAGTGTTAACTACACACACAAAAACACAGGATAGAAATAACTTATATGAGTAAGACTGATGGAAATAAAACACACACACACACACACACACACACACACACACACACACGTATACTCCACCACCACAAAAAAATAACAAGAATGAATAATTCATGCTTATTAATATCTCTCAACATTAATGGCCTAAATCAGTATATTAAAAAAAAATGACCAACAGAATGGTTATAAAAGCATGACCCATCTTTTTGCTGTATAAAGAAATAAGCCTTAACATTAGTTAATGATAGACATTACCTCAGGGTAAAGGAAAAACAGGTACTAATCAAATAGACCTGAGAAGCAAACTAGTACAGCTGTTCTAATATCTAATTAAATAGACTTCAAATGAGAATTATTCAACAGAGATGGGGAAGAAACCTCATACTTATCAAATGAAAAAAAATCTACCAGGATGAAGTCTCAATTTTGAACATCTACACCTCTAATGAAACACTACTTTTGTAAAAGAAACACTACTACACCTTAACTCACACATTGACCCTCACACACTGAGAGTGAGAGGCTTCAGTACCGTCTTTCATCTATGGACAGGTCATCCAGATAAAAACTAAGCAGAGAAATGATGGAGCAAACATGTTATAAACCAAGTGAACCTAACAGATTTGAATGATATTCCACCCAAACTCACAAGACCTTTCTCTAAGGAACTTTCAGAATTTTCTCCAAAATTAAACACACACTTGGATTCAAAACATCTCTAAGTAGATGTAAGAAAATTAAAATAAGTCCCTTCGTCCTATCAGACCACCATGGATTAATGTTGGATTTAAGCAACAGAAACAACAGAAAGTCAATAAATTAATGGAAATAGAATAACTCTTTACTGAGACAATCCATCCTACCCCCAACCCCTCCTGTAATGGGCAAAGAGACACCTTGTTTGTTGGTGGTGTTGTTCTTTTATCAGTCAGAGACAGAACAGCTAGCAGTCCTTTGTTCATCTTAGTTTGAGGTGTGGCTTTGTGGCCAAAGACTTCTTATGCCTAGGAGTCACAAAAAAATCAAACGAAATTGAATCAAATCCAGGCTGTACAGCATAGAAAGAAGAAGACAGACAAAGACCTGTGTACTAACATACCACCTACAGTCCTGCCCTCCAGAACAAGCACAGGTAGGGCATGGGCACCTGCTTGCTATCCCACCACACAGCATGGATGGAGGGAGTCACTTAGGGTTCTGCCACCTGCATAGTCAGCCTGAAGGAGAAACCACTCAGACAACAATATGTGTGTATGTGTTGGTCAGATGGGAGAGAAAGAGAAGTAGAGCATCTTGAGAGAGGAGCAGAAGATTTGAGGGTTGAGATGAATAGCCTGTTTTGGGTGGTCAACCCTGCCACCTGGGACTATGGTGAGGTCCGAGCTCCAGTGTCCACAGAGGGCCATGTTTGAGTCTGAGTCTATAACCACGATAATCTTTTTGAGTTCCACATATGCAAATCCTCTAAAAGACATAATACCAAAAAAAAAAAAATTAAGAAATGAACCTATGATTCTCTAAATATACAAAAAATTGTAAAAAAAAAAAGTAGTAACAAAAAAAGAATTACTTCTTGCTATATATGCTTACAGACATGGCAATTTGTGGGAAACCCTATGATAATTTCAGTAGTCTAAAATATGTTAAAATTAAATATCAACTGTAATTTTGGATGTGATAGTTTGAAAGAAATATACCTTATTAGACGATATTCTGACAGCAAGGTAATAGTTAATATTGAAATTAGTCATAACTGGATATATTTAACAACTTTTAGATATTTTATTTTTATTATTTTTATGTTTATGAATTTTGCATGTATGTATGTATGTATGTATGCATGCATGCATGCATGTATGTATGTATGTACACATGTACATTATAGACATCAAGTGCTTTCAGAGACCATAAGAAGACATTGGATACTCTGGATATGGAATTTGTGAATAAGTATGAGGGTTCTAAGAAACAGCTGTGGATCTATCCAAGAACAGCCACTGCTCTTAACCACTGATCCATTTCCTCATGCCACAATTTTAATATTTAATTATCTCATTGCTAATTATGTCCTTGAGATTTAAAATTTGATTATCTGATAACAATGTGTGTAACTGCCACCAAGAAGAAGAAAAAGCCAAAATTCTTTTCTAGAATGACATCAAACATATGCTATTTACTAGTCCTCCATATACTGTTAGTATTTTAGTATTGCTGTGAGTTTGTAAACAAACTGAGTGAATTTTATATCAAGCATTGCTTTTCATCTTCGGATAACTTTCCCAGGGATCCTTTTAATAGTCACTGTACATTTTTTTCTTTTGCCATTGATCAAGAAACAAATCTCATTGTCCCTAAAACAACATCTGCTGAGACAGATTTGTCCTGTGGAGAGAGTTTCCAGATCTGAATTGCACTGTTCAAGCCATTGTCAGTATTCAACTAATAGCTAGTTCCATTTCTAGGACTATATTTAAGTGTTCATTCTTGATTCAAGTTGTCTTGTTCCAAACACAGAAGTGAAATTTTAGATGTCCTAGCTAATTTTCGAGTCAAAATTATAATAACCCAGTGCCCAATGCGACCAGAATTGACCTCTGATTAGTAACCTGAATGGTGTGTATAACATTGTTTTAAAGACTTGTTCCCTATTGTTCACACATTTCCTCCTTAATGGAAGTAACTTGGAATGCCTTGATATAAGAGATATTGTTTCACTTCTGGTCATATGAATATATACTCAATGATTACTTTGCTGTGTATAAAATATGTTACATAAACAGTGAGTACTGTATTGCATCAATGAGACCCAAAATCAGGTCTGGGCACCATATCATGTTATTCACACCTGCCTGTAACTATAACTATTGGGAATCTAATACCGTGTTCTGGTCTCCATCTTCACTTGCACTTATGTGCACATGTGCCCACATAAATACACATAACTGAGCATAAAACAAATCTTTGAAAACAATGAATACATGAATTCATATTAGGATAAATAAGATGCTAGTTAATATTTTAAAGGAAGCACTGCAGATAATAGCTTATGTCCATGTTAACCAATTTTATCTGTGACACTAACTTTCCCTCATGTTACCTAATATCCAGAGTAATAACAGACAGACGATAAATATGAATGTGAAAGATGGGATAATTTAGCTTTATGTAGGGGAAGCCTAATGGGCTCTCCAAATAATCATCCTATTAAATTTAACAGCCTACTTGAATAAGGTAATTTAATTTAATGACAAATACTTTCTTGGCCCATTTGATTTATAATATGTTCACTCCACAATTTGTACTCTTAATTTTTCACTAAATAAGATACAATTCAGAAAGAGGTTCTATATCTGCTAAGCTCTAAATGAGTAGTCTGAGTTGTAAATGGGAAAACGAAGCTCTCAGTTCAGTTTTGGAATTTTTCACACTCAGCAGCGCCTGTATTGATATGCTTTGTCTGCTGTAACAAAATATGCATTGGGTACATTGTACAACAGAAGTCGGTTTGTCAACAATGTTGGAGGCTGAAGGCTCAGACTAGAGCTTGAGAAGGTTTGAGTTTTCCAGAGGCATCTCTCCTGCACAGGCAGATGGCTGTCTCTTACCATGTCCTGACATGCTTTGGTCTGTATTTCTGCCAGGTGCTTTTTGGCATACTCTTCTCTTATAAACACTGAAGTAGACTGAAGTCGTTCCATACCCCATAACCCGACGTTAACTGAGACTTTAAAGGTCTGATTAGCAAACAGAGTAAGACTGTGGAAACAGGTGTTCTAGTTTCAACACGTGTACTTTGATAGTAGACAATTCAGTCCGTCACATTCTTATATATGCACATTTTAAATTCAAGGTGAAAATATATAAATGTTCCTTTGACTCTTATGATCCCTTTAACAACCCCTCTTCTGCAATGATTCCTGAGACTTAGTTGCAGAAACAAATTTGAGGTATATTAGTTGAGACTGGGCTTCATAACTCCACACTTTGATTGGTTATGGTTTTCTGTAATGATATTTATCAGTTGCAAAAAGAAGGTTATTTTTTTAATGAGAAATGAGTACTGCATTCATCTCTGGATATAGGACAAATATTTAAATGTAGTGTATGATTATGTTGTTTGAGCAGCATAGCAGATGTAGGTTCTACTCCATGCTTATGAATTCACTAGACCTGGATTGTTTCTTGATTTCTGATATTAGACATGGTTTCCTTCTTGTTGAGGCGGACTTAAGTGCAATTAGAGATCTGTGGGTCACGTTCAAGGTATTCATGACTGTTACATCTTTAGGGTTACCATGTCATTATATTCATTATTGTGATTTATCAGTGTCATAGCTTAGTAGGACTCATGGTAGCTTCCCTTCTATGTTGGATGCTGCCTTTTGGTATTATGGAACCATGGATTCTGAAAGGAGGCATTCAGACCTTCCCTGAGACAGGTACATAAAAATAACATTATATAAATGTACAAGATTGTATTCATTTTATATAGTTAGAAAAAATATATGTGTGATATATTTGGCCTCTCATCTCCCTTTCCAGTCAAAGCCCTCTTCCAAGTTTCCTATTTTTCTCTCATATCACACTCATCCGTTCTTAAGCAACCTGGGTGGTTATATTTTCCTGGGTTCTCTGGTTACTCAGCTTTATACTCACATCTGACAATTTGGGATAAGAAGAACAGATAAGAGAAAATACATAATATTGGTTCTTCTGGGAGAAAGAAGCTAAGGGGAAAGTATGTAATAAAAAAATGCATTACAAAATTTAAAATAAAAAAATCTCAAAACTCAAAATACTCCACACTATATGAATGGAAGGTTAGTACCAAGATTCTATAGTGCCAAGATCCTGAGTGTGTGTTCATGTTAAAAAAAAAATTACAAAGTTTTATGGTTTTCATTCTGTAAGGTATGGTTCAATATTTGAAAAATCAATATAATCCACTATATAAACAAACAAACAAATCACAAGATTATCTCATGGTGTGCTGAAAAAGCCTTTGACAAAATGCGACACCTCTTCATGTTAAAAGTCTTGGAGAGATCAGGAATACGTGGCACACACCTAAACATGATAACAGCCAACATCAAATTAAATGGAGAGAAACTTGAAATAATTCCACTAAAATCAGGGACAAGGCTGCCCACTTTCTCCTTATTCATTCACTATAGTACTTGAAGTTCTGGCTATAGTAATTAGACAACAAAAGGAGATCAACTGGATACAAATTGGAAAGGAAGAGGTCAAAGTATCACTATGATATATACTATTATATCATCTGCAAATATATAGTGCAGAGATAGAGATAGAGATAGAGATGATAGAGATAGAGATAGAGATAGAGATAGAGATAGAGATAGAGATAGAGATAGAGATAGAGATAGAGATAGAGATAGAGAAGTGCAACATCTGATAAACAACTACAAGTGGTTGGATATAAAATTAACTCAAACAAATCAGTAGTCTTTATAGGAATGATAATCAGACTGAGAAAGAAATTAAGAAAACAATACCCTTCACAATAATCAAAAATAATATAAAATATATTGGTGTAACTCTAACCAAGCAAGTGAAAGATCTGTATGACAAGAACTTCAAGTCACTGAAGAAAGAAACTAAGAAGACTCAGAAGATGGTAAGATCTCCCATGTTCATGGATTGGTGGGATTAACATAATAAAATGGCCATCTTACCAAAAGCCATCTGCAGATTCAATGCAATCCTTATCAAAATTCCAAAACAATTCTTCAAAGACATGGAAAGAGAAATTCTCAACTACATGTGGAAAACCAAAAAACCCAGGATAGCAAAAACAGTTCTCAACAATAAAAGAACTTCTGTGGGAATGACTATCCTGGAGTAAGCTCTACTAATAGGAATAGCGATAAAACCCCATTAAAACAGAGACAGACAGGAAGATCAATGGAATAGAATCAAAGACCCAAAAACAAATCCACACCTGTGGTCACTTGATCTTTGACAAATAAGCCAAAATCATACAGTGGAAAAAAAAAAAAGAAAGAATATTCAACAAATGGTGTTGATCTAACTGGCAGTTTGCTTATAGAAGAATGCAAATTAATCTATATTTATTACCTTGTATAATGCTCAAGTCTAAGTGTATCAAGGACCTCAGCATAAAACCTGATACACTCAATCTAATAGATGTGAAAGTGGAAAATAGTCTCGAATGTATTATCAACAGGAAAATTTCTTGAGCAGATCAGATTTTTAGAACAGGATCTATGATAAACAATTGAAAATGTGAACTCGTGAAACTGAAAATCTTCTGTAAGGAAGAGGACACTCTTAATAGGACAAATTGACAACACACAGATTGAGAAAAAATCATCATGAACCCAACTTCCAACAGAAGGGTAATATCCAAAATATATAAAGAGTTGAAGAAGTTAGACTACAAAATACAAATAACTCAATTAAAAATGGGGTACAGAACTATATAGAATTGTCAAAGGAGTATTCTCAAATGGCTAAGAAAGCACTTAAAAAATTCAACATCCTTAGTAATCAGGGATAATCACATAAAAACAATGCTGAGATTTTCCCTTCCACTAATCAGAATAGCTAAGATAGAAAAAAAAAAAAAAAACCCTCCAGTGACAGCACATGCTGGCAAGGATGTAGGCAAGAGAAATACTCCTTCATTGCTGGTGGGATTGTAAACTGGTACAACCACTCTGGAAATCAAGATGGTGGTTCAGTAGAAAATTAGAAATAGTTCTACCTGAAGATCTTATGATACAATTCCTTGGAATTATACCTAGAAGATTTTCCACCATACCATAAGGACACATGCTCCATTATGTTTACAGCTGCCTGTTTCTAATAGCTAGATGCTGAAAACAACCCAGATATCCCTCAATTTTATTATAGATACTTGCTCCTGCTTAAAATATAAGAAGATAAATACTTTTGTTGAAAGTCACAGAGAATTTGAACACATCAAAGCTATTATTGGTAAGAACTTCTAAATGTTACATAGAAGGGAATGGGAATGATTGAATGTGCAGAGCTGTTAAATTTGGACACACTAGGTATGTAGGATAAATAAATTGTGTGTGTCTATGTGCAGAGCTATTAAACTTGGGCACACTAGGTGTGTAGGATGAATAAAATTGTGTGTGTCTATGAATTGAAACACAGATTTCTAATATATTGTCTTTGAGAATGTGGATTGTAAAAAGCTATAAATAAATTGAAGTGAAATTATTTTGAGGGTAGATGTGATTTTATAACTAAAATGTCTAAGAAGTGCTCACACATAGATCCTAAATAATTAATTAGTCTGTAATAACACTCCAGAATAGACATTGAGGGTGGATGTGTATACCAAAGTAAGTTGGCTGTTCATTACTTAAAAGCTTTTTTCTTTTTTTATTGGATATTTTATTTATTTACATTTCAAATATTATCCCCTTTCCTGGTTTTCCCTTTGCAAACCCCCACCCTATCCCGCTTCCCCTGCTTCTACAAGGGTACTCCCCCAACTGCCTGCCCACCTACCACTCTAGCATTTCTGTACACTGGGGCATCCAGCCTTCACAAGACTAAGGGCCTCTTCTCCCATTGCTGCCAGATATGGTCATCCTCTGCTACATGAACAGCTGGAGCTATGGATTCCTTCATGTATATTCTTTGGTTGGTGATTTAGTTCCTGGGAGCTCTAAGGTGACTGAGGGGGTTTGCAACCACATAGGAAGAACAACAATATCAACCAACCAGACCCCTCAGAGCTCCCAGAGACTAAATCATTGCTGAGAATTAAAGCTATGAGACTAAACATATTTGAAGCAGAGTAGAGAGTGCAGTACAAACACATTTAGACTTGCAGTTTGAGTGTCATGTATTTCATTATTGCCTGTTATATAGGTGTGATGGTTTGTATGTGCTTGGCCCAAAGTGTGGCACTATTTGGAGGTGTGGCTTTGTTGGACTCCTAGCTGCCTGGAAGTCAGTATTCTGCTAGCAGCCTTCAGATGAAGCCTCTCAGATCCTTCTGCATCATGCTTGCCCGGATGCTGCCATGCTCCCACCTTGATGATACTGGACTGATTCTCTGAACCTGTAAGCCAGCCCCAATTAAATGTTGTCCTTATATGAGTTACCTTGGTTATAATGATTGTTCACAGCAGTTAAACTCTAAATAAGACATAAGTTGGTACCAGGAAGTAGAGTATTGTTGTGACAGGCCTGACGATGCTTTTGTTTGGAAAAAATGTAGATTTTGGGACTTTGGATTTGGAAAGCAGCTGAATCCTTTAAGTGGGGCTTAATGGATTATTCTCATAGGAATATGGAAGACTTCCTTGCTGAGAGTGATTTAATCTGTGGTTCTAGTGGTTCAGAGGAGAAGAATTTTAATATGTGGCCAAGAAACTGGTCTTGTCATATTTTGGTGAAGAACAGCAATGTGGAAGTATAAGCCGAATAATCCCTTTCCTCCTCAACTTGCTTCTTGGTCATGATGTTTTGTGCGGGAATAGAAACCAAGAAGAAATAGCTAATATTAAAAGGTACTGTGGGAGTCTAGAGATGACTCAGCAGTTAAGGTCACTTGCTTCTCCGTCAGAGGACCTGAGGTAAACTCCCGGTGTTCTTTGGGAGGCTCATAATTACCTGTAACTTGCGATCCAGTTATTAGAGTACTCTGTTTGACCTCCAAGAGTAATCACACTCACATGAAGACACAAAGACACAAAAACGTACATGAATCATAAAAAAAAATTTTAAGTGAAAAGAAAGGGACAAGGAAATACATATGTACTTTAAAGCCAAAAATAAATGAATGTCAAGAATTTGGGAAGTGTCAGCATTCAAATTTACTGTTAGACAGATTCATTAGGGGTATGATAAAAACTGTTTTATGAATTAGCTGCGTAAAGTTTAAAAAGATCAGTTTCAATGAAGTGGTAGCAGATGACTGTGACAGTTTTATTTTACAAGCAACTTAAGAAGGCTTAGGCATTGGGGCTTGCTTTATTTATTTATTTATTTATTTATTTATTTATTTATTTATTTATTTATTTGATTCAGTAAACTGTTAAATTGAATTCATATGGAAAGTCATTCTCGGAAAATGTGCCCTGATCATACAGGCAGGGTTGTAAATTGTAACTTTTATTTTCTTATCATGAAAGCCCTTGATATAAATAAAAGCTTCATTGATCAGATATAAAATTACAACATTAAATGTCAGGTTCAGTTAAAAAAAAAGTGCTTTTGGACAGGCAGACTGCAATGAAATGAAATCGCCTTTGCCAGGCATGCAGATCTCTAGAGTAATATATTTACCACAATATCGTCTCCCGTATTTTATGATTCATCTAGAACCATGAAATTATTTCTAGGTTTAAAATTTTGAGAGGTCACAGAAGAGCAATGAAAAACTGAGATTTATCTGGGAATGCACAGTAGAGTAGTGCTGAAATAAGTTTCCTTTCAGAACTAATTGTCAATTTTCAGTGTTTTACAGAAAGAAATGGAGATATTGATCCAGGGTTCCCAAAGTGTCAGCTTCCTTTGCATGGCCTTGGTCTTAAGACTCTGGAGATGTTCTATGATTGTGCTTGCACTTACACACAGTTATAGCAATCCTCGAACAAACCAGGAAACCTAGCTGATTAAAATGAGGAGTCCTTATATGCAGATTCTGTTTGTCCTTTTCCCTACTCTCTGATCAAGTCTCCTTTCCCACAGTTTCACCTCTGAGACACTGGACACATATTTTCCAAGCAAGGTTAGGTTTTGTGGTTTTCAAAAATGTTGTTTGAAGAGAGCAGTGACTTTCTTGGACGCATAGCTCAATGTCAATGATAGATAAATGCTGATCGACTTAAGTTACTATAAAGTGACTATTAATAATATACCATCAGCTGACACAATAATAAATTCTGATTGATAACTTGAATAATTCAGTTTTATGTTTCATAATCACATTATTTGTGTTGATGTATATATTTCACATCTTAGCAAGTACTCTTGCTAAACCAATAGGACTTACCTGCTCCTATATTTGTAGGTGTTTGAATTTATTTTTTAATGTATACCTTTTCAAATATAACATAAACACAATATAAAAATTTCATAATAAAGAGAGGAATATGGGTAAATTAGGAATTCTTTTATCAACTTTGAGTCCCTCCAATGCATTATTATGTTTCAGTCATCTTATACTTATATCATCTTTTACTTATCCTGCAAAACTAAATGTGTATTTATATGTGCACATATAAACACAGTTTGTGAAGTGTTTTGTAGTGTTCATCATGGCTGAATGATTGCATCAGGGTATTTCACGTATGAATAAACTCACATAATTTTTTTTCTTGCTTGGTAACAATACTTACAATCTGTAAATTTTGGTATTTTGTTGCATTCAAAATACTACTTTTAACTGAAGTTTCTACAATGTTTAGTAGAGGTATTTAATTCCTTATGCTCATTTAATTGAAATCTGTTTCTTGCAAGTATATTAATAATAACTTGATACTTCAGCCTGTCATAAAGACCATTAGAAGCTCTCTGCTTATATGGTAAACATTCTTCCACAAATAAGTGTCATTTAGGAATTTTTGTTTTCTTTTGCATGGTTTATAAGCTAACATCTTCTAGTTTCCCTCAAGAGCAACAAGTGGAAAGATTGCCTTATTTTTCAAAGTTGAAGAACATGCTACTGTGTTAATATGCTGTTTTAGTTAAGGTTTTACTGCTGTGAACAGACACCATGACCCAGGCAAGTCTTATAAGCGACAACATATATTTGGGTCTGCCTTACAGGTTCAGAGGTTCAGTCCGTTATCATCAAAGGTGGGAGCATGGCAGCATCCAGGAAGGCATTGTGCAGGAGGAGCTGAGAGGTCTACATCTTCATCTGAAGGCTGCTAGGAGAAGACTGACTCCAACAGGGCTACAACTCCCAGCAATGCTACTCCCTGGTCAAACCATATACAAGCCATCACACATGCCATATATGTTTAATCATCCAACCAATGATGTACACTCAAGTGCACATACAAATTTATTATTGTCAATAAAGCCATAACAAAAATCGGGGAATAGGCCACTCATTGGTACATTGACATATGAGATATAGTTATTTTTACACATTCTTACATATTGACTTTAATATGCTTAACTTTGGTTTATTTTATTCCTTTGTTTAAAAAAAAAAGGTCTATTGGCTACCATTTATGATTTTAATTTGATTGTTTATTCACTGGTGACTTTGAGGCCCTTATATATTGTAGATGTTAACCTGTTATTAGATGTGTCATTTGGAAATAATTTCTCCTTTTTATGCCTCCGTACACTTTTGTTGTGCAGAAGCTTTGAATTTGATGCAGTTTTTAAAAATGTTTTTTTTTTTTGCCTTGATTTTGAAATTATACCCAAAAAGGCTATGTTCAACCCAGCCAGGATCAAAGAAAATCAATTTACCATTAGAAACATGTTTTTAATCAAAGAAAGTAAAGTTTTGTTTTATGATATTCTACTTATATCATTTTGAATGATTTTCCTGGTGAAAATGATATTATATAGTTATGACTAAAAATAAATTTCAGGAAAAATATTTTAATTTTGATGTTACTTCAGGTGAAGATGCAAAAGATATAACAAGTGATGGTCCTGTCTCATGAAATCATTGATTATTCTTCATTAGGAAATTTGCATTAGTGTGTCAAAGCATGTGGCTTGTAATTTAGTTTAGGTAAATTATTCTCCTGAAAAAGTTCTGTTCAAATTTTATAGAAAACAATATATTTAGAAAAAAATGTTGATGAGGAAAACTACCAATGTAAGGCCTGAAATCTTGTTAGTATAACTAATAAAAAAAACTATACTTCAATTAGTTTAATTTTAAATAATCACAAGAGCAAATGGCTACCCTGTTACTAACGACCACCCTAAATAGTAAAGAGAGTAACGTATTTAGATAATCTTCTAATGTCAAGTTTATTGTTTTAATCTTTTTCCTATATATAAAGAAAAGGCAGTTTAACACTTTGTATTCATTTCCTTTGAATTAATTTTAAAAATAATTTTTAAAGATCAACCTTGGCTTCAATTATTCTCTTGATTGCTTCATTCATTTTCTGCAAAAGTTGTTTGTGTTCTGAAAAGTCTTGTTTGATTCTTCATTTTTTTTATTAATTTTAAGTTGTTTGTAATTATAATAACATTTTCCATATTAACTATTGGAATAGTCTTCAGTGCACATGTACTTTTTCCTAATGTGTATGCTTTCATTGTACAAGGGACTGTTCTACAGAAAGAAGGCTGCCTACAGTTCATGTGCTGATTGGACCATGACCGTCATTCTTTCCATAACACATACCCTCCCTTTTCTCACTTCTCTGTCTTCTCTTTAGCTGTTTGTGCTCCTACATAGATTTGCTTCTACTTTTCATGATAGATAAATCATAGCTACTGAAGTTTTAAGAGGATAGTGCTCAAGTCACTGTCTTCAGGAAAGTATTAGGAATCAAAATAGTTGTCAGCCAGTGTATAAGCTGGTCCTTATTATTTCAGAGATCTTTTGATATGACCTATTTTAGTGTTTCTGGACTTTATTGAATAATTGATTCTATCTTCATTTTAACTAGAATTTTATTATTTTTAAATTACTCTTTGGCCATGAACTCTTTACTGTCTATTCCATTGTAAAATTACACTATAATAAAAATCAATAATTTATATATTCAAAGATAATTATTTCAGTGCCATATTATCAGCTAACAGTTCTACCTTTTATAGAGGACAATTTTACTTTTCCAGGTAAACAAAGGAAATATACATAATTTTGGTGGGATCATGCTCCGTTGGCTAATAATGTATGGTTAGTTTACAAACTTAATAAATATATACTGGTAACTGTGCTTCAATCTAATACTAGAGTCTTCACAGGATATCTTGAATGAGGTCTTTTCATTTTGTTGTAGCTAACTTAGTCATACCCTTAATTATTGCAGCATATTTTTTGTGTCTTTTTGGATATATTAAGATCTATCATATAAGCAATATAAAAGTAATCATATATCATATAAGTAATGTTCTGTTGATATAAACATAGATGATATAGAGGTAGAGATAGATGATATAGATAGAGATGATTAGATAGAGATAGAGAGATTGAGATCCATATTCATATCTATATCTACCTATATCTCTGTCTGTCTATCTACTGAGAGAGAAGGAAAGAGAGAGAGAGAGAAAAAGAGAGAAAGAGAAAGAGAGAGAGAAAAAGAGAGAGAGAAAGAGAGAGAGAGAAAGAGAGAGAGAGAGAGAGAGAGAGAGAGAGAGAGAGAGAATTTTTTTTTACCCTTGGCAGGTTTAGTATTTCAGCATTTTGGTGAGGTAGGAATAAATATCATTATTCACTTTCATATCTCTCCTGTATTGATAGCTGTGGACTTTCTCCCAGTCTTTCATCACAGGCCCCTCATTATATGATAATCAAATCTATTGAAGTCTAAAAAATTTTTTAAAGTGTATGTAGTGTGGTTTCTCCTTACATAATCATGTATGTCACCATTAAAGGACAAGTCTGTGTGGGGCACTGAATGACTGACACAACAAATATTACCAAATTCTATGTTTAATATGTTTCATTTGTATGTATTTACGAGTACATAATAAAGTTTAATTTATAAACTAACCATAGTACATTTTAAATATAACATCTACAATAGAATAGAATAATTATGCTAATAAATAATACAAAGTTATACAAATAAAGCATTTCTTCTAAAACATCTTGTGATGCTATATATTTATAAGTCTTTACGTTTCTTTGTTATATAGAAAGCTGTTTTCCAAAAATGAAACACTGGAGCTTTTAATCTTTTCTTTTTCTTTTTAATTTAATCTTTTATTTATTTATTTATTTATTTATTTATTTATACTCCAGATTTTTCGTCCACCCTTCTACTGTCCCAGATCTCATACCTACTCCCCAAATCCCTGTTTCCATGAAGATGTCCCCACCCTGCTTCCCCACCCAACCAGACCTCTAAAGTCCCTAGAGCCTCCAGTCTCTTGAAGGTTCAGTGCATCATCTCTGACTGAACTCAGATCTGGCAACCCTCTGCTGTATATGTGTTCAGGGCCTCATATCAGCTGATGTATGCTGCTTGGCTAGTGGTCCAGTGTTTGAGGGATCTCAGGGATCCAGGTCCTCCTCAGCTTCTTCCAGCCTTTTCCTAATTCAACCACAGCAGTTAGCAGCTTCAGTCCATTTTTGGGGTGTAAATATCTGCATCTGGCTCTTTCAGCAGCTTGTTGGGTCTTCTGGAAGGTAGTCATGCTAGGCTTCTGTTTATAAGCACACCATAGTATCAGTGATAATATCAGGCCTTGGGACCACCCATTTAGCTGGATCCCACTTTGGACTTCTTACTAGACTTCCTTTTTCTCAGGCTCATCTCCATTTTCATCCCTGCAGTTCTTTCAGACAGGAACAATTATGGGTCAGAGTTTTGACTATAGGATGGCAACTCCCTCTCTCATTTGATGCCCTGTCTTTCTGCTGGGGGTGGACTCTATAGATTCCCTCTCCCTACTGTCAGGCATTTTAACTAAGGTGCCTTTGTTTGAGTCCTGAGAGCTTGTCTCCTCCTAGGTCTCTGGTGCATTCTAGGGGGGCCTCTCAACCTCCTACCTCCCAAGGTTGTCTGTTTTCATTCCTTTTGCTGGCATTCAGTGCTTCAGTCCTTTACCCTTACCCAATAACAGGTCAGGTTCCCCTCTTCCCCCACACCTCATCCACTATGCAGCCCATCTCCTTCCCTCACTCCCTCACCACTTGGGATTGCTTTCTTCTCCCTCCCAAGTGGTACTGAGGCGTCCTCATATGTGTAGCTGAACTATTATTGCTAAGTTCTAGTAACATGTGACTCTTACTAACTGATGCTTACATATCTCTTAGTTATTAGTCTTCCCTTTGAATATAAAACGGTGATAAGTTTTGGGACCCTTGAGCAGCTAAAACCACAGTGAATATTTGAATTGCCTAAAGTATTTATGTATTTTTCTATTAAACTGTTAAGCCATGGATATTGTTGGAAAGAACTCACAGCACCTCTGATTATCTTCACAAATTCAGGACAATTAAAATTTTTAGCATGGAGCAAGATTACTAATGAAATTTAACCCTATCTGAGGAACTATTGGTAATTCATAGTTATTGGGAGAGACAAAATCAACTTACTTTGCTGGTGCCACACTAGTATGTTGACATGCCCACAGTATGACTCCATGCTCATGTTCATACAGACAGCACTAATTCCAAATCATAGAATTTAAACAACAATAATAAAATAGAATATGAATTTCAGAGGAAAAGTGATGATGGATTCTTTTGAAAGATATAAGGTGAGAATAAAAGGTATATATGCTCAAAGATATATTGTATACATGTGTAAAATTATCAAAGAATAAGCTAAAATGTTATTTTTAAAGGGATATACTCTATGTTGTATCCATTTATTAAAATTTCTAATTAAGCAACAGTCTTTCACCTCTTTAAAGATTTATTTAACTTTGTAGATTATATAATGCAGAGAAGTTGATAATGTTGAAGAACATTAAAGAATAATTCATGCTTAAGCCATTTATGCTGTCATAACTATTAAAATAGTTATCCTAATTATATTATGAATATATAATTCAGTTACATTCATAGATAAAATTTAATATTCTTTGTGTGTTTAATCCTTTTTAGGCTTAGTGTATTTGTGAGATTAACCACATATTTGTATTCTTATCAATATTTATTTCATTCAAAAATTGAAAACTGAGATAAATATTTATTCACTTATGTTTTGAGAAACATACATCCTAGAAAATTCTCTAAAGTATTCTCTGGTTGCAGCCATTAGTCACTGAAGTGTTAATTATTGGCCTGATTATCATTAGGTTGGTTGTTTATGGTTTTGCATAAATTTTAAAACTAAGATATAGAAAATAGTTTCTTTTGTACAGTTATTCAAACAGAATTGTGTCAGTTTTAGAACATCTTCTATGTCCATTCTTCCACATTTCTTACTTCTGGAATTATTTTTGTTCTTTAGTTTTTACTTAGCATGCATTGTTTTTCTATTGCTGTCTTATTATTTGTATTTCTTCTTCACGTTCATTTTTACTGCCATGTAATAATCTTTATATTTATTCAGTATTGACTGGGTTACTTTCAAAAGTTGCTTTGAATATTTCAGATAAAGTTTTCTCTTTGTCATAAATGAAATAAACACAACTATGTATTTTTTTTAACTCTACACTTTGGTAAACCTTTAGTTCAATAGATTTTTTTTTTGTTCCTATTTCTTTCTGAAACCATCTTGGCTTTATGTTTATCCATTTAGTAATGGGTATTTTCCCTTTTTGATTTCATACACTTAGATTTGTTGATCATTTTCAAAGAATCCTCCTAGGTCTTGAATTTCTATTTTATGTATCTTTTTTTTCTTTTTCTTATTGAAACAGTTCTCTGGTCAGATTGGAACTAACTATATAGATCAGTATAACGTAGAATTCACAGTGAGTTCATCCATACCTCTACTTTCTGAGGTCCAAGAGTAAAGACATCATGTACCACATCTTCCTCATCCTGTGTATTTATTAATGGCAATAAAATTTGCTGTGTTAAGTGAAGCCAACTTAGTAAATTTATAGATATTACACCATTGTTATTTGTCATAGTCCCCATTACAATGAAATTGCAAAGCAAAACAGAAGATCAATATCAATATATGTCAACTCTCTCTTTTGTGGTCATGTGGACATGCCTTTCTGTTTTCCTTAATGGATATTTCAATTTATTTTAGGTTTTTCCATCTGAATGTCTGCTCCTGTTCACTTCTTGCTTTAATTTAAAAGTTATCATGCAGTGTTTAATCAGTGAGTATATATACATAATTTGTAGCCCAGGCTGACTTTATACTTCCTATAATTCTAAGGGTGAATTTGAACATCTGATCATCCTGCTTTCAGTTCCCCAGTGTTCTATTTCAGTGTCCCAGTGTTTCAGCCCCATTACAGGATGATGTCACCAAGCAATGTTTATGGTGCTAAGCATTGAACACATATCTATTTTTCTCTTGGAAGAGAAACATTATACCAACTAGCTACTTTTCCAGCCTCAATATTTAGTTTTGTAATTAAAATAATTAAATATATATTGCTAAAATGAAATGTTTAGTAAGGTAAGTATTCATAAGAAAAGAAGTATTCTAGTTTTGAGATTTGTGCTTTTCACCTTTTTTTTCTTGTTAGATAGTACTTTATTAAAAAAGGATTATTTAATGTTTCGAATCATGTTAAAAAAATCATGTGCTTTTGTGAATTTACTAAAAACATTCCTATATAACTACAGTACATATTTGATGGACATAAACACTCTTATCTAGTACTTAAACATACTAATTACTGTCTTTGTTTCTGCATCATATGATACCCTTTAGGCTAACTATATTTTTAATGTATTGATGACAAAATGAACTTTTTGTAGAAAAATAAGCAGTTAGTTTAAGTGAATTATTTAATTTTTGTGTCATAATTCCTAAAATATTATCAAAAATCACATTTTTTTACTAAGTTATAATGGATTTATAGAAAAAGACTTTTAAAAAAGATGGTGCTCTTTCTTCAAAATATCCATAACTAAAGCTTGAAGTTATTGGAATTCTTTTGACTTTGTAAATAAGATTTTATACAAACTCAATGAAATTAAAATATGTCTAGCTATGACATATATTTTCCACGTTATGTTTTGATGACTTTAAAACTTTTGAATACTCACTAAAGATTTAAAACATCTCTTAAAATTTGATAAACTGTATTCCAAGAATGCATTGACCATAGGAAAAAAATAAGCATATTTCAGTTATTTAATAACTTGTTACTTTATAATACCAAGTGTCAGCATAAATAGTATGCAAATGAATCTATTAAAAAGAATATAATGAAGATGTTTTTAAAATGACACACAATTTTAGCCTCTGTAAATTTTTCCGTAGTACAGAAAAAGGGATCTTGTAATTTAAACTATTTTTCTGAATGTGTCAGCAGGAGTAGAGTTCATTAAGTTGATATAGATCTTTTCCCAACCTTAACCAGGCACACGTATCGGTTTAGCAGACTATTTATGTGGCAAATTCACTGAAACTGCTTACTTAATATAATGTGCCATTCATGCTATCTATTTCAAATCACATGTTTGGATTCCCACACAACCTAAAATTCAATCTCTTTTACTACAATTTCAGCAAATTTTATCTTTAAATATAAATCCTGAAAATGAAATAGCTTGGATTTTGAATTTGCAGTCCCACAAGAGGAAAAGCAATATGATATATGTTACGACGGCAACCATAAAAAAATTAACCAATTAGAATAGTGAATAAAAATGATAACCTTATTTTGAAGTAGGTAGATAATATTTTTATGGCACTAAGAACACATCTTTATTTCTTTAACTTTTTTTTTAATTTTCGTAACAATGGAAATATAATTTGTAAATCTTCAACTAAATGTTTTTATGTTCATACGTTCATTTTAAAGCTGTACACTTTATTTTACTTGAATTATGTGTTCAATAATTTCTACATTTTGTCTTGTCTTCTGGATAAACAATATAAAACAAAGCAAAACCACCCAAATCTCACCACATTGTCTGTAAGTTCCTCCATTGTCAGTTGTACTTATTAATTTTCTATTTTCTCCATTAGTTAATTCAAAGCTATTTGGAATTATTCCTACAGTTAATATTGACAGGGATAGTCTTTGACTAAATACTCATTCTTTGGATTTATTTTAGAATCATGAATGTTCCAATTTTTTATTATTACTTTTATAT
Organism: Rhabdomys pumilio; assembly: GCA_030674055.1. NCBI lineage: Eukaryota > Metazoa > Chordata > Mammalia > Rodentia > Muridae > Rhabdomys > Rhabdomys pumilio. Next base: position 101,163,523 of record JANHMN010000001.1, read on the forward strand.
TTTTACAGTACAGTTGCTACCCCTTCCCTGTCTGCCTTCCCACAGTTCCTCATTCTGTTCCTATTCTGCTAAGTCTACAAGAAGATATCCTCCTCTACTCCCTTCCACACCTTCCTACTCCCTAGGCCCTCAAGTCTTTCCAGGATTAGGCACACCTTCCCTCACTGAGGCCAGGCCAGTCAGTCCTCTGCTGTATATGTGTCAGTGGTCTCATATCAGCTGGTGCAAGCTGCATGGTAGGTGACTCGGTGTCTGCAAGATCTCTGGGGTCCAGGCTAGTTTAAACTGCTGGTATTCCTATGGGGTTGCCCTCCTCCTCAGCTTCTTCCAACCTTTCTTAAATTCAACCACAGGGGTCCCTTGCTTCTGTCCAATGGTTATGTAAAAGTATCTATGTCTGTATCAGTCAGTTGCTTATTGGGACTTTAAAAAGGAAACCTGTGCTAAGCTCCTGTCTGTAAGCACATCATAGCATCAGGAATAGTATCAGGCCTTGGAGACTCCTCTTGAGATGGATCCCAAGTTAGTCTGGTCACTAGACTTCCTTTCCCTAAGTTTGTTCTCCATTTTTGTCCCTGCGGTTCTTTTTGACAGGCACAATTCTGGGTGAGAGTTTTTGTCTGTAGGGTGACAACCCGATCCCTCCACTTGATGTCCTGTAGTGCTACTGGAGGTGGACTTTACAAGTTCTCTCTCCCTACATTTGGGCATTTTATCTAAGGTCCCTTTGAGTCCTGAGTGTCTATCACCTCCCAGATCTCTGGCACATTCCAGAGGGTCCTCCCACATCCCATACTCTGAGGTTGCATATTTCCACTCATTTTGCTTGTCCTCAGGGCTTCTCTTCTGTTCCTAGTTCCCAATACCTGATCTTGTTACTCCTTTCCCCTCCCTTTTCCCACCCAGCTCTCTCTATTCTTCTATCTCCTGTGACTGCTTTCTTCTCCCTCTCAAGTGGAACTGAGGCATCCTCACCTGGGCTGTTTGGCTTGTTAACTTTCTTGAGTTCTGTGGATTGTGTTATAGATATTCTGTACCTTTTTGGTTACTATCAACTTATTAGTGAGTACATACCATGCATGTCTTTTTAGGTCTGAGTTACCTCACTCAGGATGATATTTTATAGTTCCCTCCATTTTGTCTGAAAAACTCATAATGTCCTTGGTCCTTAATAGCTGACTAGTATTCCGTTGTGTAAATGAACCACATTTTCTGTATCCATTCTTTCTTTGTGGGACATCTGAGTTGTTTCCAGATTCTGGCTATCACAGATAAGGTCCAAATGACCATAGTGGAGCATGTGCCCCTATGGTTTGGCGGGTCATCTTCTGGGTATTTGGCCAAGACTGGTATAGTTGACTCAGATCTATTTCCAATTTCCTGAGGAGCCCCCATATTGATTTTTATAGTGGTTTACCAGTCTGCAATCCTACCAGCAATGGGGGATGGTTTAATGAGTGTGATTATTCTTCCTTTTTTTTTCACCTTTGGAAAAAGGCAAGTTTTTGTATCCGAGACTCAAACTGAGATATGAGTATCTTTTTCATACTCTGTCTTGGAGACATTGTCTAGTGTGAACCTTCTCATGCTTGTGGAGGGAACCAGAACAAATGAAAGCTTTCATACATTGCTGGCACCATATTTTTTCTCACTTTTCAAAATGAATTCCATAGTTATTAGAAAATCTGGAGTCCTACCACTTTTCTTGGCGATACAGGGTTTCTTTTTGTTTTAATTAATCCATGTTTATACAAATCTCTCCACAATGTGAAGTTTTTTTCCCCACATTTCTTAGATATAAAACTTTTTCTTCATTATGAATTTTTCTCATGGAACTGAAGTAATTATGTTTAGTCAGGGCTTTTCCATACTGCTTATCAATATAGTTGTTTTCCTCCACATTAACTTCTTTCATGACATCAAGGAGAATCATGATAAATAAAGACGATCCCATCATTTTTACAGACATGCTTCTATCCTATGTGAATAATTTTTTGGTATTGAAGGGATTTGTTCTATGTAAATGCTTTTCCACATTGCTAACATATATAGGGTTTTCCTCATTATCAATCTTTTCATGATATTGAAGGAAGCTGTGAATAATGAAGGTTGCATAATAGAGCTTACGCCATAGGATTGTCTCCAGTATGAACCTATTCAGAGTACTGAAGAGAATTGTGGTCAATAAAAGTTTTCCCACATTCCTTGCACACATGGAATTTTGCTCTACTATTGGCTTGCCAAAACATTTAAAAATTATCCACAATAGAAAAGTTGTTCATACATAGATTACATTCCTAGGGCTTTTGATCAGTATGAGTTACCCTCATCCAAGGATGTTGTATATATATATATATATATATATATATATATATATATATATATATAT
>JANHMN010000001.1:101165921-101229143 GCA_030674055.1 Rhabdomys pumilio
TATATATATATATATATATATATATATATATATATATATATATATATTCCAATCCAAAGTTTTCAGACATGAAACCATACCTCAACAGATGGACAAACCACTAAAATAGACTCAGTAGGATAAGTAGGATATATGGCATGTGTTTATAAGTAACATCGGAAAGACATAGATGCACATGCACACATATACACATACATGTAACAATAATAAAAGCAGAATCTATGAACTCAGAAAATTATGAGGACATAGGATTTAAACAAAGTAGTTTTAGGTACTGCAGGGAGAAGAGGTAGAGAAAAATGTAATTCTATTTCAGTAAAAACATTAAAATAATAATAATAAAAGGGAGTGAGAAGATAAACAATGGAAGAATTTCGGGGGAGGAATAATGGTAAATATGATAAAAATAGAATGCTTGAAGTACTGAAAGTATTAATAAACCTTTTCTTATAAAAATTACCAAGTAGTTACATAATAAAATGGTCCATTAGAAGTGCTTTCCTGGCAACTGGGGGAAAATAAGAGGAAAGCAACAAAGAAAACAAGAAGAGAGAAAACACTAGAACTCAAGAGAGGAGTCAAAGGCGAGCTAAGCATTAGAGCAAAGCAAGAAGACAACGCTGAAAACATAGGAAACCACCTGTGACTGCAACCTTGGTTCCATAGAGGAAGAAAGACAGAAACCTCAATTGCAAGGCCCCAGAGTAGCTGGATCTTAAACTGCATGCTCCTTCTCAATTGCCCCTCTGGCCCCAGCCACATAAGATAGGTAATAACAGCATGGGACACATTTCCTTTGATGACTCTTCATGCAGACAGTCTCACCTTCTCACTTAATGCTCCGATTCCAAGGAGACTGGAACCTTTTAGAAAGTACACCCTGTAAGAGTAGTTTTCTCTAGATTTTTCCCAAATGAAGATACACAGAGATTTGAAGCAAAAAAAAATCTGGTATCTGGTTGCTTTAAGAACAAGCCAAGAACTAGAAAACTTCAGAAGAGTTGTAAGAAGTCAGACAGTAAAAAGAGTCTGACAACATAAAGAATATAGTGTGGAGAAAAGTATATCTGAATTCTAGAATACAAATAAGTTACCAAAAAAAAAATACCCATGGAGTAGTACCAGGTGAAATACATGTTCCCATCCTGGTTCAGACTGTATACAAAGCAGAGGAACTTCAAGAATATAAGACCTAGTTATCTTAAAGTACATGAAAATTGTTCTGAACAGAATTAATTTGCTTATAAGAACCATGGAAAAGTCTTTGATCTATTTAGAGAAACATGGAAGCACTCAGTGAGGATTTAGCTTTTCTTGTAATTTTTTTGTGGCTGAGAAAGACTTTCTACATGTTAGCAATGTGTTAGCAACTTTCAAGGAAGGCTCTTGCCTTCAAGACTCTGAATAGTTTCACAGTGGAGAGAAACTTTATGTATTCAAACATTGTGGTGATTTCTTATATGTACATGGTTCCCAAGAATACTATTAAGGGTTTCATATAGAACAGAAACAGCATTTGTTCAAACAGTGTGCAAAATATTCACAATTTGCAATAGACTGTAATACCATAAAGGAATTTACAATGGAGAAAAATTCTATATAAATTGCCAATTTTTAAAGCCTTTTCTTGGGATATACTTCTTTATGAAGACGTGAAAGAATTTGCAGTTGAGTTTAACCTAGCGAGCTCAAGTTATGTGGTAAATCCTCAAATAATCACAGTTCTTTTTAAAAATAATCTTAGGAAAAGATGTTTTCAAGATAGCTTTCTTTGTTAATATAATCTTAAAACTGTCATTCAAAAGTAACATAGTAATAAAGTGAGTAAGAAAATGTACAGTTTGGCCTAAACATTTAACCATAGATTCCAGAGCTCACCAGAAATAAGCCTTTCACCTTTCTATGGCCAGTTGCAGGATGAATTAAAAGCCTATTAGAGACAGTATGGCAAGATGCAGGATGACAGCCAGAGCCCAAAGCACCTGAAAGAACCCTGCTGCAGGCTACACACATTCAATACAGGACAAATGTGTACAAGGTAACAAAATGGGCTTTTTAATCAAGGAGCAAGAAAAGTGGAGAATAGAAAGAAGAAAGCCAAAACTGCAACACCGGGGACTCTCTACCCATCAACTCATCGATTCATCTGTAAAAGCATAAAAGGAAGCCTTGTCTGTTGGCTAAACTCCAGCTTGTCATTAATAATGAAAGGAACTGTCTTTCATTAGAGATTAAAAGGTAGGCTTATACAGAAACAAAATGAGTTATTTGAAAAGGATAATAACCATGAAACCAACATGAAAAATTGAACAATCTACAAATAAGAGGGAAAGCAAAACTGAAAGACCCTTTAGGACAACAATTAAACAAACATACTAAAAACTTTGTTAAATATCCCCAGGGATAATATGGAGAATATGAAAAAAAAGGGTAGTTATAATAGAGACTTGGGTATACTAGAAATGAGAGTCAAAATAATAATAAAAAATTAAGTTGCCCAATTAAGAAAATTATATATTTAAACAATACAATATAGTAAAGAAGAAATTAACTGTGTAATGTAAAAAATGTTGAAAATATGGTTTTATTTTAATATTTCTTAAAAGTAGAGAAAGATGCCAGATGTGGCACAGAGATTAATTTAATCCCGGCACTATGGTGGAATAGACAGCTGATCTCTGTGACTTTTAGGCCAACCTAATTTACAACAGAGTTCCATTCCAGCCAGGGATATATAATGAGATACTATCTCCAAAAAAGTTCAATAAATAACAGTTTTAATAACTACATGTGACCTTAATGTAAGAAACACAGAGATCATATCTTTATTACCTCATTAATATAATCTGCTGGACAATTTATGTTGTCTAACACATGGACACTAAACACTTTGGATAGTCATGGTATCTTTGTTCACTCAAAGTAAAACTTTTATGTTTTATTCAGGGACTGTTTAAAATTGAAGTTTAATTTTAGATCCATAGACTCTCATAAAAAGCTGGATTTGGAGAAGGCATTTATAATAGTAGTACTATGTTGCAGAAATAGGGTATTCCTAGAGGTTTGTTGTTTGGCCTATAAGCTTCAGGTTCAGTGAGAGACCTTGTCTCAAAAAGTAAGGTGTAGAGTTATAGAGGTGACAATTTGTGATGACATCTGGACTATGATGATTACATATGGTTATGATCACTCACACACACACACCCAGACACACATTCATGTATTGTCACATACATGTACATTCCCACACAGAGAGAGCAAGAAAAAACAGCATTCATCTGATTTGTTCCACAGTTTATTTACTTGAGTTATTAATTAGTATTTAACCATGATTTATGTCATGCTTTGCTTATTCAGCCCTCTGTTGAGAAAAATTTGTAGTCTCTGCATGCACTTTGGGGATAGTGTACAAAATGTCTGTGTCTATGGTTAAGTTTCCTTTCTATCCTTATTCTCTTACTTTTGTGGGCAATATTTTTTCTTTCCTACAGTTGTTGAATATATGTTTTGTTATACAGAAATTTTATTAGAAACATCTAAGCCTTCCTTACTCAATGTCCCATCATATATTTTTGTTATTGAAAGATATGTTACATGTTTCTGTTCTGAGATAATAGAGCTAGATTATCTATTCATATATATGAATGGTTTTTTTTGTGAGTACATGCTTTCTGTTTCTTATATTTTTGGTTGTGAGGCTAGCCTTGAACAGCTGAGCCATCTCTCCAGCCCATGCTTTCTGCTTCTTAATACGAATATGAAATACTATGAGTTAGTTACTTACCGTGTTCTTGGTTTTAACTGAAACTAACAATGTCTTTGATAATGGTTTTACAATTTTGTATTTCTACCAGCAATTTATAGAAGTTTCTATTCCCCTATATCTTTTGTCATTCTCTTTGTTATTGTTCCTATTTTAATTATTGGGCCCTCTCATAGGTGTGCAGTTGGACCTTCATGTTTTAAGCTGAGAGTCCTTAATGGTGAACAATGACAAACATGATTCGATTGGCTCACATGCAATTTGTATATCTCTCTTGGTAATGCCTTCACTCATGTACACTTGCCTTGGTTATATTAATAATATCAACAAAGATTGTGGGGATATAGGGGTGGTTTCACTGAATCTACAGTAAAGGTTTGGATATGAGAAATTTTGATTCCACTGTCTTTTCTATTGATCAATGTGGGTTCCACCTTCATCAAGCTAATCTGGTTTCTTATACCATTTATTTCTATTTTCTTACTATGAATTCTTTGCAGGAAATTTCTTCTTTCACATTTGCAGCTAAATATTTTTGGTGTCAATATAGATGGCATGTATTTTTAATTGCAATCTCCAGTTATTCATTGTAGATCATTAGTAAAGCAATTAGTTTTTGTAGTATTAACCTTGTATCCTGCAGTGTTAATATGATTAGTTCTAGGGAGTTTTGTTTTGTTTTGATAAACTCCCCCCCCCCAGAATTTTATGGAGACAATCATGTCATGTATGAACAAAGATAATTTGATTTATGCCTTGTGAATGTACATCAGTTTTATTATAGGCATTTTGTAAGCTTCCAGGACCTTGTTAACAGCTCTTGAGCAAAGAACTATTGTCTCTCTGCTTATTTCAGCAGAAGATCCTCTATTGTCACAGCATGATATCTTCAGAAAGTATTTAATAAATATCCATTATGAAGGTCAGGAATTTCTTCCCTCAGTCCTGATCAACAAATGATTTGACTTAAAAGTTCCAAGTTTACAATAGATGGAATGCATTATTCATTCAGTGGGAAAAGTTCTTTTGATTTAAATTTGATCTATTCTTGGCTTGCGCTAGTGATCTCAACACTGGAGAGTGGTAGCATGCTTCAGGTATCCTACAACCACATTACCACAATTATTGTCAACTGATAATTTAATATGTTACTCACTTTTGATGTTGAGTAACATCTGGGGTAAATGAATCTCCAAACTGTAATACTGTTAACTTAAGACAGGTATTTTAGGTCAAAATGCATATCAAGCTGAGGCATATCAGAAAGAAACAATCAATATAATGACAGAAAGCATAAATATTTTTCTGTGGAATGGGAGACTGGTTCAGGGTTATGTGATTCAGGTTGGTACTGTGTTTGCTTCAGTATGAGACAGCTAAGAACAACAAAATGTTTCTGTTTTCAGGTATGCATTGGTTTGCACATTTGAGAAATTTATAGCATCAGAGTGAAAAAACAACCTGTCTGAACGTTTCCACCTTATCCCAACAATAATATAGTCACAACCCAGGAACCTTCAGACAATCTCAGTGTTCTAGAAATGAACACATGGAGACTATGAATGTATATATGGAAACAATGACCAGCTACCAAGTCTAAATCTTTGGCTCATTTTTTTCTAAGAGACTGTAATGCATAATGGAATACTATTCAGGTAATTAAGAATGAGGACATCATGAGTTTTGCAGGCAAATGAATGGAACTAGAAAAATATCATTCTGAGTAAGATAACTCATATCCAAAATGACATGTATGGTTTGTACTCACAAATAAGTAGATATTAACCAAAAAAGTACAGAGTGCCCAGGATACAATCCACAGAACTCAAGGTTGACAAGACAAAGGCCTCAAGTGAGGATGCCTCAGTCTCACTTGGGAGGGAGAAGAAAACAATCACAGAGGGCAGAGAGAGGGAGAGACCTGGAAGGGAGAGGAGACAGGGAGGGTAAAATTAGAACATGATCAGGTATTGAGGAGTGGGGAGTCAGGAATGAAGCCCTGAGGGTCAGCAGAAAGAAAGGAAACACAAGGCCTCGGTAGATGGGGGTTGGGGAGGACTCATGAATGTACCAGAGATCTGGAAGGTGAGAGACATTCAGGACTCAGAGGACCTTACACGAAAAGCCCAACAGTTGGAAAGAGGGGATTTCTAGAGTTCACCTCCAGTATAAAGACAGGGCATCAAGTGAAGAGATGGGGTTGTCAGCCTACAGGCAAAAATTCTGATCCAGAATTGTCCCTGTCTAAATGAACTACAGGGTCCAAAATTAGAGAAGAGACTGAGGGAAAGGAAATCTAGTGACTGGCCCAAATTGAGATTGAGCTCAAGAGGAGGCTTCAAGGCCTGACACTATTAATGATGCTATGGTGTACTTACAGACAGGAGCCTAGCATGCCTGTCCTCTGAGAGGCCCCACAAGCAGCTGAAAGTGCCAGATGCAGATATTTACACCTAACCAATGGCATAAAGTTGGGGACCCTTGTGGTTGAATTAGGAAAAACCTGGAAGAAGCTGAGGAGGAAGGCAACCCTGTTGGAAGACCAGCAGTTTCAACTAATCTGGACCACTGAGATCTCTCAGACACTGAGCCATCAACCAGGCAACATACACAAGCTGATATGAGGCCCCTGACACATATACAGCAGAGGACTACCTGGCCTACCTAGTCCTTGAGAAACTTGAGGCCCTAGGGAGGGAGGAGGCCTGAGTGGTAGGGAGGAATCCTCTCAGGAAAGGAGTAGGGAGGAGTGGGATGGGGAACTGTCAGGGGAGGAAGAAGTTGCAGACAGGAAGGGGGATGGCCACTGGAAGGTGAAAATGGATTAAAGTATAAAAACAAGATAATAAGAAAGAATGTACATGCTTAATGATGATTTAGATAAGATGATTTAGATACTGTGTATAAAATGGTATAAGATTATTATTTGAACTTTTTGTATTACTTCTGAATAATCCTGTTTAGGTTTATATACTTAGAAAAACATAGAGAATAATAAAATTTTTAAGTATAGCACATATTTTTGGAGCCTCAAGTCTTGACTCATATTTTTGTGTTGAACTACAATTTAAATGTTATTCAACTGTAGACTTAGTCAATAACATCTGGGTACATTATTTAAAAATGTTCTTTTGAGTCATTCCCAGTTGAATTCTTTGCAGGAAATGATTTGTCTTCATGAATAAAATTCTAATTCGAAGCTTAACAAAATACATCAAATAGACTCTTGCAATGAAAATGCCTTTCTTCTTCATTCCTGCAGGTACTTGTTCTCTTTCTTCTGTGCTATCCATCAGCATGTAATTAAAACAGATCAAACCATAGTCCAGATGTGCAAAAGTCCAAGTATGAATCTTAAAGAAAATTGTATCCACCTTTTTACCTGGACAAATGCAGCCCATCAGTGAATATCATTTGCTGGTAATTTTCTGGCTATTATATTTTATTTGTACATTATCTGCAAAACTCCCTCCACCATAATGGATTTAAAGATCATTAATTTCTGCTCAATATGTTTCTTAAATGTTCACTTATCTTTGTGTACATGTGTGATGTGTGTACATCTGTAAAGATTACAGGGTAGCTTTGGGATGTAGAGGGCCTTGTTTTCATCTTGTTCTTGAGGTAGTTAACTTAAATTGTAAGAACCAGGCTCTCAGACCCAGGAGTGTCAAGAGATTATCTCATATCAGCCTCCTGTCCCAATAAGGGACATGGATTTGCAGAGGCTTAGGTTGTTGTATCTAGCTTTTATGTGTGTTGTAGGAGTCTGGAACTGAATTCATCAGACCTCACCACAAGCAGTTTCACCCACTAAACTGTCTTCCCAGCACAGCTTAATTGTTATTACTTCTTTAAAACCATGCATCACATTGACAGTGTATTAGAAAGGACGGAAGGAAGAAAAGAAGGAAGGAAGGAAGGAAGGAAGGAAGGAAGGAAGGAAGGAAGGGAAGAAAGGAAGGAAGGAAGGAAGGAAGGAAGGAAAGGAAGAAAGGGAAGACAAAAGAACAGATCACTCCAGAACTACTGCTTAAACACTGTTACAATGTACAAATCTCTAGTAAACCAAAAACATGTATATGCCATTTTATAAACACCTGTTTTACACTTTGTTTTGCCATGACATTCAATTTTAATTTTAATTAGATTTATAACTAATAAGTTCCCTGAGACAAAGCCATAAAAATGTTTACTGATTTCAGACTTAACAATTTGGTATTGGATAACCAAACAGGAGGCTGATACCTAGGAGAGGCTAATTCTCCTCTCAGCAGTCATTAGATGCCTGTAGATCATTGTCTAGAGCTTGCACCTTAGAAGATATTCACCTTTTCATGTTAGCATGTCTTTTGATATTGTCAGTTTTCAGGTTGTGTTTAAGCTGCCTTTCAAAGTGGCACAGTATCAGGGCAGACTTCCTGTTTGGCTGGCTCTTATAATTTTTTTGCCTCCTCTTCTGTGATGTTCTCTTAGCCTTCGATATTGGAGTTGTGTTTAGATGTACCCAGTAGCACCAGGGATCCCATGATCCATTGATCTCTGCGTTTTGTCCAGTTATAGCTTTCTAGGATGGTCTCCACTTGTGTAAAAGAAACTTCTTCATTAGTATTAGGGTCTATACTTCTCTGTGGGCATAAAGATATATCTTACAATGTGGTTAGTACTTATGACAAATAAGCAAAGTTGTGGTAGTGGGTTTTCTTCCAAGAGCCATATTCTCTGTAGCCCAGTGTAGTTGATCAGTCAGGTTTCTAGTACCATGCATGGTTTCTTTCCTGTTGAACAGAAATTCAGAACAGTTAGATGACTGTTTATTTCACTACAAGTGCTACTATTGTGCCATTTGGGATACAGTAGCCTTATGGTCATTGTTGCAGATCATAGTCCCCAGCTAATTAGGAATATTGCTTCATGTCCTTCTGTAATGGTATCTGGTACCATGGAATCTTAACTATAGCAAGAAGGCTTTCAAAGTTTGCTCCAGCTTGAAGCATCTGAGACCATCTTCAGTAACAAGAAATTAATTTAAATCTCTCAGAGTTTTAAACCAACAGCAATGGCTGTTGTCTAAATTGTTAGGAGTCAGGCAGACTTCTTTTAAAAAACTCAAATAGTGGTTTCTCATGTCTAGCAAAGGGTTTTATATAATCTATGGCTTTTGTGGGGGATAGTATCAACTAAAGTGATATATATATATATATATATATATATATATATATATCCTATATATTCTACAGAATATTAGTCAAATACATTTCTTTGAGTCTTTATCAATCAAGTGCATTTTCATCCATTTCTTGATCGCTTCTCACTAATCAAAACACTCAACACGTTATCTTTGCCACTTCCATGTCTTTTGTGTCTTGGTATTCCCCTCTTAAGACTCAAACCCCATGATCTCTTTATATTTTCTTGATTTTTTTTCACGAAATATACTTATATCTGAAGATATGGAGCAATGAAGTACTGATGTGTGAGACCAGGTGGCATTGGTATTTCTGCATCTGGTTTACTCAGGTCAATAAAATATTTTCTAGGTCTACTTATTTACTTGTAAATTTCATGATTTAATTTTTCTTTGTGCCTGAATAGTATTTTGTTGTGTATATGTGCCATATTTTCATTTTCCAGTTATCTACAGGAAGATGTAAAATCAACAAAACTGTACGCAGCTATTGTCATTGATATATTTGTGTATGAAACAATATTAATGAAGAAATAAGACTATCAATTTGAGAAAGAATGGGAGTAAACATGGGAGGGGTTGAAAATCGGGGGTACTAGAGCAATTGGAGGGAGGAGTAGGAAAAAAAGTATAATTATATTTTAATCAAAATATCTTGAAGATTGTACAAACATCTATTTTAATTGGCTTATAATTGATTTAAAATCAATTAATTGCCAGTTCAAGCTATGCATGAAAGGAAAAGTTCAAAAAAATATCTTATGAATGAAATCATGATTATAGGGCAAGGGATAAGACTTAGCCATTAAGATTCTGTAGTGCTACTCTAGAGAACCTGAGCAGTTCCTAGCATTTAGTATTGGTGGCTCACAGTCTCCTTTAATTCCTGTTTCAGGGAATCGAACATCTCTGGCTGGCTAAGAAACATACACTTACATGCATGTACACACACAGACAGACGCAAATCTATATATACTTAAAATTTATAAAACCTTAATAAAATAATATCATGATTACAACTTAACTGTATCCTGATAATATTCATATAACAATACAAAATGTTTAATATATATCTCATAATATAATGTGAAGTAAGATGTCTTGGTTTCTTTTTTATAATGTACAATTTCTATGCTTGAAGAACTACCATTGCAGTGATGGATACAATATAGTAAATAACATAGTGAACAGTGCTACTGCTTTATCTCGTGGCTGAAAACACATTGTTATTATTTAAGTCAAATGGCCTTTCTTTTGTTTACTAACATCACTGCTTCCTTTTCATCTGTAAACTCTCTTCTTGTTAACAACTTAAATGATTATTTTCTTATTTTATATCACCTATGATTTAAATAGTTTCATTTTCTGCCAGTCACTAATATTTCTGTTGGCTTAATATATGGAACACAGACATTAATAAGGTATTAATGACAAAAGAATCTTCCATTTTTGGGTGGGCATAAAAGAGTATGAATTATCCATAGATAAATAAAAACCATAAGCAATCTGAAAATTACCAGAGTTCCCTGGAACCAAGAGAAAGCAGTAATCATCAGACTGAAAATGGAAAGGCAGGCAAGCAAATAGTTATTACAGCCAAGGTTTTTTCACCTCAAGCAAAAGCCATCAGAGTCACAAAACACTAGGGCCAGTTACTGGGCAATTTTGACAAATTGGTGGAACAGGGAAATGGGTCAGTATGAAATTATAAACCTCCTGAACGTTGTAAGCTTACAGAGATCTCTAAATCCTTAGATTTTTTTTTAAGTCTGTGAACTGATCAGCTTCTCCTAATAAAAAACTAATTTTTTGGGGGGGGGGATGGGAAGGAATGAAAAGAGTTAATAGAAATAAAGTTATCATTTTCTTTTTTTCTTCCTTTTTTACATTTTATTTATTTATTTTTTTATACTCTAGATTTTATTGCACCGCAATCCACCCTCTGACTGTTTCACATTCCATCCCTCTTCCACTCCCCACTCTCTACACAAGCTTTTCTCTAATTCAACCACAGTAGTCAGCAGCTTCTGTCCGTTGGTTGGGTGTAAATATCTGTATCTGAATCTTTCAGCTGCTTGTTGGGTCTTCAGGAAGGAAGTTATGATAGGTCCTTTTTTATGAGTACTCCATAGCCGCAATAATTGTGTCAGTCCTTGGAGCCTCCCCTTGAGCTGGATCCCACTTTGGGCCTGTCACTGGACTTCCTTTTCCTCAGGCTCCTCTCTATTTCCATCCCTGCAGTTCTTTCATACAGGAACAATTATGGCTCAGTTTTGACTGTGGGATGGTGATCTCCTCCCTCACTTGATGCCCTGTCTTCCTGCTGGAGGTGAGCTTTATAAGTTTCCTCTCCCTATTATTGGCCATTTCATCTAAGGTCCCTCCTTTTGATTCCTGAGAGTTGCTCACCTCCCAGGTCTCTGTCGCATTCTGGAGGGTCCTCCCCCCAACTTCCTTCCTTCTGAGGTTGCCTGTTTCCAATCTTTCTGCTGGCCCTCAGGGCCTTTTTTGTCACCCAATACCAGATAAGGTTCCTTTTTTTCACCTTACCCTCATGCCCCAGTCCACTTTCCCTCCCAGGAAAAGTGATTGCTTTCATTTTCTTTATCAAAGACAGGATCTACTTAGGGAATATGTGTATGTGTATGTGCATGTGCATGTGCATGTGCATGTGTATGTGTATGTTGAACAACACTGGTTTGGAGACTGGATAACAACTGATTTTCGGTTGGTCTAGAATAGAGAGCATTAGGATTCCAACAATCTCCATCCTGTGGTACATTCAGTCTCTGTGAATACATCTCTTGGTGAACCTGTGCTAGCCAACACTCTTCTGTGATTTGTGACATTTGTGTCTAATGAATGTTTCTTCTTTTTTATAAGACAGAAAATATGAATATTCTTTAAAATCCACATACAAAATTTTTGAAAGTTATCCTCACTCTTTAAAGCAAATTATTACAGTAAACACTAGAATTTAGGCAGCAATTGTGAGCCAGAACAGAAAGTCTGTCAACACTGAGTGTTGTCATGGAATGAACTGCATGCTTGCTATAGAACTAACAGGACTTCTTTTTTTTTGTTTTGTTTTGTTTTGTTTTGTTGTTTGTTTGTTTGTTTGTTTGTTTGAGACAGAGTTTCTCTGTGTAGCCCTGGCTGTCCTGGCACTCACTCTGTAGACCAGGCTGGCCTCGAACTCAGAAATCCGCCTGCCTCTGCCTCCCAAGTGCTGAGATTAAAGGCGTGCGCCACCACTGCTCGGCCTAACAGGACTTCTTTATTTCATGGTTTTAAATTGTTAAGATAATGTACAGAATTCTATACCATTATAAAACTGAAAACACATACACTTGGCTTCTATGAACATTGGTGTAAAAACATATGTTACAGACCCCATATTTAATTATTTGGACCTAATATCCAGCAGTGCACATGAAATTTTAATTCATCATCACAATGGTGGGAACAATCTCTGTTTCTTTTCTAATCTCCAAACTTACAAAATAAAGTCTCAAGATACAAAGTATAGATTGTAAAGCACTCTTTTAAAAAATAGAATAAAGTGAATTGTAGCTAAATGTTAATGAGTCTAAATGTTGCTGGGGAATAATAACGTATTTTACATATTAAAATATTTTAGAATTTAGATATATGTCACAATAAATACATTATAATGATCAATATTTCTTAGTGACAAGTCAAGTAACCTCAAATATTTGATCATTTGCTTGTTATACAGTATGCTATATTAAAGAAAGTAGATTTGGTACATATGGGACACTATTTTTTTCATATGGGACACTATTGATATATCTTTGATTTCATAATTTTAACCTGACACTTCAAAGCAAAATGTGTCATTATCTTTTATCTAATATGATCTGTTCCCCATTTTACTATTAATATATTTTAAGAGGTACCCTTTACACAGAAAATTATCTTTCATAAAAAATTTAGGTTGATGTTAGTCTATTTTCTAACAAAACTCTAGCATTACAGTGATGAAAGTTGATCCTGATGTAATCCCAGATACCAACACCTCTCAAGAACACAGTTTCTTTGCGAAAAAACACTGTACTGATGAAACAATGGAAACTCTTAGGAGTTGTATATCTTTTGTTTTGAAGTTTCTGTGATGATGTTTATTCATTTAACCAGCATGAGCTCAAAATCTAGGTTATTCTCTTAATTATGTTTATCAGTTTAGAAGTCTATCTTATAACTCAACAAAGGCATGTATTATTTCTGGTAAAGCAGACATAATTGTGTCTAATGGGTCTTAGTGGATTTGATTATAGCTTTACAAAGGTAGAAATAACTAACAATACAACAATGTTAAGTTGTGATATTCTAAAGAAATGGAGAATGGCATATTTGCTAACATTCTTGACTTTTTTTAAACAACAAATTTTTAAATTATGGAAAAATCATCTATGTCTAGACCTTTTTGCAAAATTATAATATTGGTACTTAAAAATACAGCAAAATAACAACTTTTCTTTTTACATAATTTTGTTTTATTGTCAAGTTTCATCTATCATAAATACATAAAAACCCAAGAAAGGAATGAGGTACTGGATGCCTTTGTCCATTGGGTTTCTAGGTACATTGGTGGGGAAAATTACAGGATGATTTTATATTTTAGAACCTCACTTTCCATTCTTATCCAAGAAAGGCTGTCTTTTCTATCTAAATTTGAGCACATGCTATTTTGCCCTTGAGGTAGTAGAGAGATAATAGGCATGAATTAGTACAAAGTGCTCATCCCATTGCCTGACTTGCTTATTTATTGTTATCAAGGATAAGATGCTTCAAGTACTTGAAATATTTCTAAAATGACTCTAAAAGAAGCATCATTGTTACTCATTCATTAATAGACTAAATCACATTCAGAGAGACTAGCCTACAATCAAATAACAAGTGAATATTCTTTATGGCCTACAATTGACAAATACTTCCTTAGATTTGCAAGCTTATATTAGATTCACATTGAATTAAAGCAGATGTGATAGTGTGTCTTTGAGGTATTGTGTATGACAGCAGAACATCTACATGGAAACCATTCAGAAGTCATTTCCTATATTTTCACCTAAAATTTTTTCACAAATAACTTACTATTTATTATAAAATAATTTTCTATGATTTTTCTAGAAATTTCCACCCAAGAAAGAGAAGGTATTATTTTCTTCCCTTTATAGTTTGTGTGAGAAGCCATTGACTGTGGCATAATCTACAACCCTGTGCCATGTCAAGAAGGCAGGAAAGAAGGGTATCACCTGAGCTGGACAAACATTTTTCCTCTTTCTTTATGTGTGAATATGCAGAACAGAATATTTGTAATGATTACTCCATCAGACCCCCCTCAAGTTATGGAAGATAAACTTGAGAAATTGTTTTAAACCCATGAATAGTGGAATATACCTGTTCCACTTTTCATACACGGTCTGCTTCCTAACCCATTCAGCTCCTACAACTGCTGGGCCATTGTGCTCACAGTCAATGAAAACATATGAGAAAAATCACATTATACCTATACCATGTATGCTGTGTGGGTCAAGCCTTTCCTTGTGACTTTACCATTAGACCCCATGTTATCTTCTTATGGGAATACTAGGTAGAAATATTCTTTATGATTGCCCTTGCAAAGGTGGGTGCTATGTTAGAAATACATTTAGCTTATTTTCAATACAAAATACCACCGTATTTATAACTTTGGAAGATTTTCTAAGTATCTACAAACCTTTTTGAAGAAATTTTGAAGAAAGTAGCTTGGTAGCAAACAGATGGAAGAACATAAATCAAATTTGAAGAAAAAAATGTTTTAATTAAAGAATTTCGTGTCAAACACATTGAGAAAATATCTTTTAACTTTACACATGTTTATTTTGCACCTCTTTGGAATTCTAAAGAACTACATTATTCTTCAAATAATTTTAAGATTTATAATCTCTGAGTTTGGTGATTCTAGGTTCTCAAGAAAACTTTATGTTTTATGGGTTTACCAGTACATATTTATCTAATTTCATTTACTGGAGAGAATTATAAAAATTACTTTTAATTTTACAGAGTATGAAAATCATATGTACTATGGATGAATATGAACTATTGGATAGATAGGACAGAATTTAAAAAAAAAAAAAAGCAAAGAAGCCCAGAATAATAATATAATAATTAACTGGAGTTTCCTGGTTATGAAAATAATCTACATGTTAATATTTGAAATTTATTTCCCTCTTCAGGATTATTTTCATGTTTTATTTCAAGATTTTCCTTGTGACTTTACTTTTAGACCCCATATTATCTTCTTATGGGAATACTAGGTAAAAGTATTCTTGATGATTGCCCTTGCAAAGGTCTGTGCTACTTTAGAAATACATTTTGCAAGATGATCCTTGGGTTACTTAAATTACATTTCAAGAAAAAATAAAAATATCTGATGTGTAGACATTGATGGTTTTGTGAAAAGCGAAGAAAAATAGCTCATTACTTTTTCTCACTAATTATTACATGAAAAAAATTTCTGTCTCCTAATTCAATATGTTCATGAAATTAACCACATGTTAATTATATTGGTAGAATGAAAAAGTACAAAATGAAAAGAACAAAAATTTATCTATGTAATCATTGATTCATTATAAAACATAGACATTTACCCATCTATTATTCTGATACATTTTAATCGAATTTATGAAAAATTTCAATAGAACAGTAGAAAAATTCTTTTTGTATGGAAATAATAAATGTAATGTAGAAAGAATGGAGGGGGAATGGAAAATGGGAGCAGGATCAGGTATGGCAAGAGACAGGAGACAAGTCTTGAGGTCCAGAAGATTGAATAAAATAAGTAGCAGTCTGTGTGTGGGGGGACTAAGGGTACCACTAGAAAGTCCTAGCTGCCAGGGATTCGAGAGCCTCCCAGGAACCAATGGGGATCACATTAGCTGAAACACCCAACAGTGAGGAGAGAGAAACTGAAGAGACCATCTCCAGTAGATAAACATGAACCCCAATGGAGGAATTGGGGCACCCAACCATCTTAAAAAATATTTTTGTTATTTGTTTATTTATTTTTGCAGTTCACTCGTTATCTCCCTCCTGGTCTGCATCCCATACCTCTTCCTCCTAACTCTCTAAGATGATGTCTTCACCCCCTGAGCCCTCTATCCCTACCCCACCAGACCTCCCCACTCACTGGGGCCTCAAGTTTCTTGAGGCTTAGGTACATCTTCTCTCACTGAATCAAGACCTGTAAGACTTCTACTATATATGTGTTGGAGGCCTCATCAGATAGTATATGCTACCTGGTTCGATGAACAATCTGCAGGTTCCAGGTTATATGAGACTATTGGTCTTCCTATAGAGTTGTTCTCCTTCTCAGCTTCTTCCAGGTTTTCCCTAATACAACCACAGGGGTCAGCAGTTTCTGTCCATTGGTTGGGTATAAATATCTGCATCTGACTCTTTCAACTGCTTGTTGGGGCTTTCAGAGGTTAGTCATGCTAGGCTTTTGTTTGTAAGCACACCATACTATCAGTAATAGTGTTCAGCCTTGGGGCCTCCCCTTGAGCTAGATCTCACTTTGAGCCTGTTGCTGGATGTCCTTTTTGTCAGACTTCTCTCCATTTTTGACCCTGCAGTTCTTTCAGACAGGAACAATTCTGGGTCAGAGTTTTGACTGTGGGATGGCAACCCCATTTCTCCACTTGATGCCCTATCTTTCTGCTGGAGGTGGACTCTACAAGTTCCCTCTTCTCACTCTAGGGCATTTCATCTAAGGTCCTTCATTAGATGTCCTTAAACATCTCTCACCACCCTGGTCTCTGATACTTTCTAGAGGATCCCTCCCACCCTGTAATTCCTGAGATTGCCCGTTTCCATTCTTTCTGCTTGCCCTCAGGGCTTCAGTCCTGTCCCATCCCCAATACCTGATCATGTTCTCCTCTTCCTCTCCTTGTCCCCTTGTCCACCCATGTTCCCTCCCTCCAACACTGCTCCTCCAACAGCCTCTATGATTGCTTTCTTCTTCCTCCCAAGTGGGATTGAGGCATCTTCACTTGGGCCCTTCATCTTGTTAACCTTCTTTAGTTCTGTGGATTGCATCCTGGGTATTCTGTACCTTTTTGGCTAAAATCCACTTATTAATGAGTACATACCATGTATGTCCTTTTGAATCTGAGTTATTTTACTCAAGATGATAGTTGTTCAAAGTCCTTAATGACCTGGGAAACACGAATCAAAACCATCCTGAGATTCCACCTTTCACAGATCAGAATGGCTAAGATAAAAAAATCATGTGACAGCACATTGGCAAAGATGTGGAGAGAGAGGAAAACTCATCCATTGCTAGTGGGATTACAAGCTGGTACAACCACTCTGGAAATCAGTCTGGAGGTTCCTTAGAAAATTGGAAAAAGATCTACATGAAGACCCAGATATACCACTCTTGGGCATATAACCAAATGATGCCCCACCTTGCCACAGGAGCATGTGTGAGTATATGACCTATTTTCATATCAGCCTTATATATAATGGCTAGAAGCTAGAACCAACCCAGATATCCCACAACAGAAGAATGGATACAGAAAATCAGGTTCATTTACACAACGGAATACTACTTAGCTATTAAGGATGAGGGCATCATGAGTTTTGCAAGCAAATGTACGGAACTAGAAAATATCATCCTGAATGAGGTAACTCAGACTCATCTCAAAATTTTTAGCTCAGAATTGTCCCTGTCTAAAGAAAATGCAGGGCCAAAGACAAAAGCTGAAAGAAAGGCCATGTAGAGAGCACTCCATCATGTGATCCATTCTATCTGTAGACACCAAACCTTGACACTGTTGCTATGCCAAGAAGTGCTTGCAAACAGTTGCCTGATATGGATAACCTCTAAAAGGCTTTGCCAGCATCTGACTCAAACAGATGCAGATAATCACAACCAACCACTGGACTGAGCCTGGAGACACCAGGAAGAGTAAGGGGAAGGGCTGCAGAAGCTGCAGGGGACTGCAATTCCATGGAAAGAACAACAGTACCAACTACCTAGACCTACCAGAGCTCCCAGGGTCTAAACCACCAACCAAAGAGTTTATCTGAGCAGGGCCATGGATACATCTATGTATGTAACAGAGGACTGTCTTATCTGACATCAGTGGGTGAGGAGGCACTTTGTCCTGTGGAGGCTTGATGCCCCAGAGAATGGGGATGCTAGAGGGGTGAGACATGAATAGGTATAGAGAGTACCCTCTTAGAGCCAAATGGGAGGGGCTGGAGTGAGCAGAAGTCATGAAGGGGAGACTGGGAAGGGGAATAATAATATTTGATATTTAAACAAATAAAATGATTAATAAATTTAAAATAAATGTTTTTAAAAGTAAAAATAGATTGAACCGGATGGCTATAATTCAGATTATATTTTATGCAATAATTTTCATAATTGATCATTGTAAAAACAGAAAAAAAACAATTTTAATATTTATTTAGCATTAGTATCATCATTCACATCTTAGAACATGTGTAATATTTTTTTTGTCTGAAATATATAGTTACTAATGACTTTTAAATGGGAATATTCCATCTGTTTAAAATTATGTAGATCTCAGGTTAGCTCATCTCCCAGTATCCATTACTTGATATGTCAGGTTATTTAAATTTTACTAATATTCTTTGTTTTTAGAGCATCAACACAATTAACATTTCTACTAAATGAATTTTTTATAATAAGTCCCTCACCCTTGGTGATACATAAACAGAATATTTTGTATCATCTGTGTTCATAATTGTTTAAGATGCAGAATAATAGAAAACTGACTGAGATTACAGAGACATCACTCAGAATATAAATTCTTAATTTAGCTCTGTAGGAAGCTCACTTGTGTTTCTTTTATTACTCATTTACCACTGCCTCCCATGATGTACCTCTAAAAGTGGAGTGGTTTTACAGCCTTTTTCCTCACAAATCTAACTCATTTTGTTTTCTAGAAAGCAATATTTTATAGGCACTTCCCCTAATGCTTTATATAATTCAAAAATATAGAGCAAGATAAATCATTTAAGAATTGTCAGCTACAGAAGATAGGAGGGAATGGCAATAGGTGACAATTCAGACCATAAATATTAGACTATTGAATGAAAACAAGTCATATATATTAAGATACATCCAGTTTACAATTTACTGCAGTTGTTCAGTTGCTAACTGCTGCAACCAAATGTGAGAAAGGTCATAGAGGAAGCAATAAATGCTCAATGCTCAACAGAAACAAATGCTTTCAGGGCTATTTATAAGTAGAAATATATTCATAGAGATATACAAACAGAGAACTGTATATTTTAACATATGCTCATTATACACAATGGGATCTTGTTATCTTTAGTTACAGACTTAACACAGTCTCAAATTATCTGAGAAGGGACTCTCTATTGAGAGATATTTTAATTGTGATTGGGCTGTGGGCATGCCTATAGGGAATTGTCTTGGTTGTTTGTTGATAGAGGAGAGCCCCACCTCTTTTATGCATTTGAACACATAAATACAAACATATACACTCTTTTAGAACTAAGGTCTGGTTCTTCCTCCCAGTTCCATGCTCTTAGAATCACTCAGACTCAAAATATATTTACAAATACCTTGGCTTTATATCTAGGTGTTCCACCTCTTCTTTCCTGCTTAAGCTGTAGCCATCAGATTTGTTATTGACAGGTGTTACATCCCTATAGACATAAGATATTTTCTCTACAACTCTTCATTTATTCACCATTTTATTCATTTACATTTCAAATGATATTCCCCTTCCTGGTTACTCCTCCACAAATTCCTCATCCCATCACTCCTTTTCCCCCTCCCCTTTTCCTCAATGAGTCTGCTCCTCCACCCACTAATCCACTTCTGCCTCACCACTGTAGCATCTCCAAATGCTGGGGCATCAATCTTCCACAGGACCAAGGGCCTCCCCTCCCATTGATGCCATTTAAGTCCATCCTGTGCTACATATTTATCTGGAGAAGTATACTCTTTAGTTGGTGGTTTAGTCTGTCGAAGCTCTAAGTGGTCTGGTTAGCTGATATTGTTCTAAACATGGGATTGCAATCTCACTCAGCTCCTTCAGTCCTTCCCCTAGCTCGTCCACTGGAATCCCCAGGCTCACTTGAATGGTTGGCTGTGAGTATCTGCATCTGTATTGGTCAGGTGCTGGTAGAACCTCTCAGGGAACAGTTTTACCAGGCTCCTGTCAGCAATCACTTCTTGGGATCAGCAATAGTGTTCAGGCTTGGTGTCTGCAGATGAGATGGATCCCTAGGTGTGGTGGTTAATAGAGGCTCTTATATGAAGAAGTCCTTTGAGGTTATTCCTACTTATCCTGTTTATCCTTTAGAACTTCATGGTATGCCATTAATGCTGAAGACACCATATATTTTATGGAAAATTCAATCTGATATGCATCTAAGAGCATCATTTCTCGTGGACTGAAAAATCCTATACGCTATGTAAATCCTACTGTGGGTGAAAAAGAATCAAATCTTAAATAACTGTGAATCCTGAAAGCTATCATGACTATAGGTCTGGCAAGATACACCTATTGGTGAAATGATAGTAAGAAAGTTATGGGTGTAACCATACACTTTTCCGTTGGATTTAAAAACTACTATACAGGATAAAACTAATGCCTTGTACTCTTAACTGTTCCAAAACCCAGTGCCTGAATGAGACTATAGGCCCTAGGTGAGAATCTAATACAATTATTCTTCTAGATAGACACAGAAATAAAATGTTGTCTAAGTTTTTATCTTCATATCTACAAATTCTCTCAATTTTCATTAGATAATCTTGTTTTACTTTATGATAAAGAACAATTAATATAGAGAAAACACATCTGGTTGACGTGCAAAGAATGATTATGGAACTCACAACACTAAATGTGACAGCTATAGTCTAACCCCTACACTCAAGGATTAGTGATATTATGGATAAGGGTAGAGGAATGAGTGTAAGAGCCAGAGGTAGTAGATATCTTGAGTGAAACCATATTTACTGGACACTACAGTGCCACTACCCTCATGGACTCACAACAGCTGTGACTGCATTTGCTTCAATGATGCCACACCTGAGCAGATTACTTATGATGTGGTTATTGTCCTATATTCCAGCTCACTAAATAGACTCAGTAAGTTTAAAGAACACATAAAATGGTAAAGGAATATTTGTGGAGGCATAGAGTAAGAATTGGATGTGCAAGGAAGATAGATTTTGTCAAATCACATTATATGTTTGCATGAATGAAATTCTTATTTATTTATTTATTTATTTATTTATTTATTTATTTATTTATTTATTTAAAACTCCAGACTTTATTCCCCTCCTGGTCCACCCTCCAAATGTTCCACATCCCATACCTCTTCCTCATCCCCCACCCCACCCTACTAGACCTCTAAACTCCATGAGGGTTAGGTGCATCTTTTCTGACTGAGTCTAGCTATACATGTCTACATTTGGAGTGGAAAAAAAAATACAAATTAAAAAATATAAAACAAACCAAAAAAAATGATCACATTAGTTACTAGTGTTGTTCCCTAATTAGTGTTTCTTTGTACACAACCAGGCACATTCCTTATTTAAGCAAATATGGAGTCATGGAAGCTCTTGGTTAGTGGTTTTGTCAGAAATACCTTAGAAATCAAACAAGAGGCAAAATAAGAGAAAGAATAAAAGTTCAAGAAAAAAGATTTGGGAGTTGGATTTGGGACAGCATAGTCAGCTGTTACCATAGAGCATGGAAAGACACAGAATGCTGTGATAGCCACTCTTCCAGGAATGGGAAGCATGGATGGTTACGTTTCCACAGAAACAACAGTTAAAAACCATGATCACTACACTTTTCTCCTATGCCCATAAAACTCTGAAGGTGACCATACTTGGGAGGGTTTGATGGAATCCATAGACAGAGTCTTATGTTTCTGTGTTTGCTTTTACTTGTCAGGTGAAATTGCAAGCATACCTGGAGTAATTAAATTTGGAGTTCAGCTTGACTATTTTAAGTATCATTTATATCCAAATTTGTATGTAGAAACTGAGGCAACGAAAGCTCCAATATCTTGCTCAGTTATTCACAAACTCATAAATTATTTATGGAAAAGGCCTTAGAAAATCGTCAGATTTTTTCAAATTCATTTTAACTATGCAAAAATCTTGTTGAAAAATGTGGTCTCTGGAATACGTTCTAATTCTAAAGACATTAGAGACATATTAGTAATTAGATTATATTTTAATAAATTACAATTATTCATTTCAACCTATCTTGAACATGATCAGCATATTCCTTTCAAAAGTGTAGAATATTTGCTTATTTTTTAATTTTCTGAATTTTTTTTATCACAAACTCTTTCTTAACATCTGTCAAAGCTACTGCATGAGTCATTCTCATTTTTCTTCAGTCATATCTGGTTCAAGTTCATTCAGGGTAGTGTTAGTTCATCAGGAAAATATTCTCTGTTTGTTTGCTTTGCTCTTTTGATTTTGAAGATCACACCCTCTCTTATGAAGGCTGCAATGGAAGATCTTCTGAGTTCTTTCACATTTTTTTTCTAAAACAGCACCAGCTTTTAGAGATGACAGGGAATCTGCTCCATTTTCATCTTTCTTCAAAAGACATGTAGTTTTTTAAAGTACTATTTACTCTGTTATGTGACATCATTTCTATAGGTCTTTATTAAACTCATATATTTTTTCCTTAATACTGTGAACCTTCTTCTATCATTTGGGCAAATTCTTTGAAAAATTTTGAGCTAAATAGCTACTAGGGATTATTACACAAAAGAGAAGGGTCTTTAATCTTCTTAGAGGTTATTGCTAAGAGCTGATAAAAGTGAATGTTTTGACTTTTTGATATTTGGAAACACTGTTTCACATATTTCCCAGCACTATCTGCAGACATGTCATTAATCCTATTTATATGCCTGTTTTTTTTATCAAGTCCTTAAAACTTTTGAGACTTATTTAGTCTTAAAATGTCCCAGAGACCGAAGTATACAAGACACGTTGTTCTCACCTTGTAATCAGACAAATTGAGATATAGCAAAGTGAGCGATCTCTGTGATCCCATATCTTTGTGGGTCATTTCAACATTTTCAAAACAAGAACAGAAAACTATTAGTAATGACTTCTAAATGCATTAAATTGAGGATATGTACACTACCGTGTTGCTCTGAAACCCATTGTTTGAACTACCAGGATAATGTGAAAGTAGTAGAGAAAATAAAAACAAATGACAAAGAGACCTTGCAAGCTGAGGTTAACTTGGTCATTTCCTTGAAAACATTTTTCAAGTGTGATTTGTAAACTCTGAGAAGGTCATCAAGTTTGTCATCCTCTCAAAGTCATTTACTCTGTCAAAAGTGAGCTGGTTTTCCTTTGGATTTCCCAAAGTTAACATTTTTTTTTCTGGAATGATGTTTAACATGTGAACTAATTACAATTTTAATTTGAAAGCAAACATTTTACACATATAAGTAGCTCATTTCTAAAGACTATGAGACATTCAGATATTACTTACATTATTACCTTAATTATACTGTGTTTGCTTAAATGGAAAACATGAAAGTAATGTAAACATGGTTTACTCACTATTACATGATGATATGTAGAACTCATGTGTATAAATTGTTGTCTTCATGTTTTCCCTATGTAATGAGTTGTTAACTGTGCTACTACTTATCCTCCTGCTTTCTAAATATGTATAATGTGTTTATTTGGTCACATAATGAGAGCTCCCAAATTGATGGTTTATTTTATCAACTTTCTTTTGTTAAAAAGTAACAAATATATTTATTGGCAGAAACTACCTGATGAGAGGAAATCCCATGATGCACATTTATCTGATGATCATTATCTAGCCAAAGCATTTTCGTATTAAAGGTCAGCCTATCAACTGGTAGAAGCATGTGGGGTGAACAAGGGAGCTCACTTTCTATTAATAATCTGATTGTAGATTGCATGAATATGTTCATTTATGAAATTTATCAGTGTGTAAACTCATGGTTTATTCATGCTACTTATTAATTTAAATTCTATTTACAATTTTATTTTGCAAAAGATAGTAATGGCATCTATAAGTATAGATTGGAAACTAAATAGTTTATAATGAAGTTAGGCAAGAATTTTCTAAACATTTATTCAAACTAGAGTAAAGAGATTCAAATGGGTGATACTAATGTGAGAACATAACTAATATAGGAAAAATTTGCCACTGTAGCTAGTCTAACAAGATTAGCATTACACAGTTCTTTTGCACTCTGAAGCTTCAATTGGAGCCTCTTTTTGTTTGCTAGGCTACCATGATGTGGGCTGTTCTATGCAATAACAACTGGACAGAATGACAACCTTGACCAAGTAAATAGAAAGTTTCTTGCTAGAAGCAGTGTAGATAAAAACTGTGGCCTTTGTCCATAAACTAATCTAAGACAAAATGATTCCATTTCAACAACTGAAATTTCGGGTAGGAAAGATTATATAATTTACATAGATATTCCAAGTACATAAAAGAGTCAAAAAAAAGTTTTAAAAAAGTGTGGAGACTCACACTATTGATTTTGGAACTATCAATTATATATCTTGATGAAAAACACTATCAATGAAGGAAAGAATGATATCGGTATAGAAAATAATAAAAAAAAAAAAACAACTGGAAAACAAGCCCAGAAATTGATCTATTTATTAAAAAACAAATGGAATAGTCCTATGCATCCAAGTTTCTAAACTGTTATATAGAGATACCTGTCCTCTTGGTCACAAATCATGCTATAGCCACTAAATATATTCTTGGAACAGATTAGCAGATGTAAGTTACTCTCACCATATAAAATCTCTGTAAATGCATAATAGACATTAATTCAAAAATTTAAACTGTAACTGTTGATAGAAAACTTAAAGAAAAAACATTTGACTTGACATAGATTTTTTTATTTAATCTTTTATTTAGTTATTTATTTATTTCCACTCCAGATTTTATTCTCCCCAATCCCCGGTCCACCCTCCAACTGTTCCACATCACATACCGTCTCCTCACACCACTCTTTCCATGAGGATGTCCCTACCCCTTATCTCCCACCCAACCAGACCTCTAAGCCCCTGGGGCCTTCAGTCTCTTGAAGGTTAGTTAGGTGCATCTTCTCTGACTGAACCCAGAGAGACCCAGTAGTCCTCTGCTGTATATGTGTTGGGGGAAGGCCTCATATCAGCTTGTGTATGTTGACTGGTTGGTGGTTCAGTGTTTGAGAGATCTCATGGGTCCGGGTTGAGACTGCTGGTCTTCCTACAGGTTCATCCTCCTCCTTCTTCCAGCTTTTCCCTAATTCAACCACAGGGGGCAGCAGCTTCTGTCTATTGGCTGGGTGCAAATATCTGCATCTGACTCTCTGAGCTGCTTTTTGGGTCTTCTGGAGGGCAGTCATGATGGGTTTCTTTTTGTGAGTGCTCCATAGTCTCAGTAATAGTGTCAGGCCTTGGGACCTCCCCTTGAGCCTGATCCCACTGTGGGCCTGTTACTGGGCCTTCTTTTCCTCAGGTTCTTCTCTATTTCCACCCCTGTAGTTCTTTCAGACAGAAACAATTAAGGATCAGAGTTTTTACTGTGGGATGGCAAGCTACTCCCAAACTTGATGCCTTGTGAAAAAACACATACAATGCATTGTCTAGAAGTAGAGAGAAAACAAAACCTACATTGGTCTTATTCAAAACTAAAAATAGCTGCTACTTAAGGGTATTATCAATTGAATGAAATTAAAAGACTCAGCTTTTGAATAATGCTTACTGAATTTTAATTTGATAAGGAACTTTCATTCAGACCATATAAAGATCTCTTACAAGCCCATAACATAGTCAGTCTGAATATTTATGGGCAATGAATCTGAAAAATTACTTTACTAGGTTATATAGCCAATAACAACCAATTAATAAGCAAACAAAGACAAAATTATAGCAGATGTTTTTCAATGGGTGAGCCTAGGAACATCATGATCCATTCATATGGTGAACAGGAAGCTATTCTCCAGCAGTAGGCAGTTATCCACACTTAGACACATCTTCAGGAAACAATGCTGACTGAGAAACTGACGATTTTTAAAACTACCTAGCATTTTATATCATTGTATGTGCACGATTTTGAGTTTGTATTTGTATGAATGAGTACTTCTGTGAGCAAAACAGAGCAATACTCTTTTCTTTCCCTTCCTAGTCAATGAGGTTACTGTAACATGCATAGAAATTAACAGACTTTTACATAAATGCTAGGGATTAGAACTCATTTCCATTTGCTTGCCCCACAAGCAGTCCTACTCAGTGAGCATCCTATAGTATGGCTATCATATATTCATAAATGACAACATTCTAAAAATATAGAAATGAATTAACATTGCCAGTGGTGTAGAGATTATGGGTAAGAAAGAAGCAGATGTAAAAATAGGAGAGTTCAGGGGTAGGGTGGGAAAAGTTTTTATGATGTACTAGAGACCTGGGATGGAGGAGGCTCCCAGGAGTCTATGGGGGGTGGCCTTATGAGATAGTCTTATGTGAATGGGGATATGGAACCTGAAAAGGCCACCTCCTACAGAGATGCAGGACCCTTACCCCCAGTGGAGAAATAAGGACATCAACCTACTCACTGAACTTTCAACGAAAAATTTATCTTGTCTACAAGAAATTTAGGGTCAAAGATGGGGCAGTGACTGAGGGAATGGCCAACCAATGACTGGACCAACTTGACACCCATCACATGGGCAAGTTCTAGTTGTTAACATTATTAATGATACTTTGTTATGCTTGCAGATAAAAGCCTATCGAACCTGTCTTCAAAGAGACTCTACAGAGCTGCTGACTGAAACAGATGCAGAGACCCAGAGCCAAACATTGGACAGAGCTTGGGGACTCTTATGAAAGAGTTGGGGAAGAACTGAGAGAGCTGGATGGGATAGGAACTCCACAGAAAGACCATCAGAGGCAACTAACCTGGACCCTGGGGGACTCTCAGAAACTGAATCATCAATCTAGGAGCATACACAGAGTGTACCCACCTATCCCTCAACCCTTGCTGCACACATGTAGTAGATGTGCAGTTCATTTTTTATCTGGTTCCCCTGACAACTGGAGCAGGGGCTATCCCTAAAGCTATTGCTTGTCTGTGGAATAAGTTTCTGTGGCTGGGCTGCCTTGTCCTTCCTCAGTGGAAGAGGTTATACTTATCCCTGAAGAGACTTTATGTACCATAGAGGGAGAATATGAAAGGTAGGGGGCTCCACTCTCTCTGAGGAGAAAGGGAGTAGGGTGAGGATGGACCTAGGTGAGGAGGTTGTGCTGCAATCAGGATGTAAGTTGAAGAAATAAATTAATGGAAAAATAGGAGAATACAAATGGGGGGGATCCTTATGTTCACAGAAACATCCTGTATTTTTATTCTATTTTTATCAGTACTTTTGCTGGGATAATGTCCTATGTATTGATCTCTATAAAGTGGTCTCCCTAGAATCCAGTTTTTACAGAACTATTCTCAAAACATGATACTTGCGTCCCCAAACAATGAACTCTGCATTATTATTCCACTGCATTTCTCCTTATGGCTTTGAAGTTAAATATTACTGTTATATCGATATTCATATTTTGTCCACAAGCCTCGCTTGGCTCTTTTCCTAACAATCTTATATGAACTTATAGAAAACAAAGACAGACTTCCTTCCAATTCTCAAACTCCATGATAGTCGTTTATTTAGTTTTAATCTAATGTGTTGGAACATGAGATAGCTGTATTCTAAGTCAGTGGAGTAAAACAGACAAATTTCTGGACCTATATAATTACACATATCTGTCTGCTGTAGACAGTAAGAACATGAGCTTGTGGTTTACCATGAGTTCCAGAACTAACTAGTATATTAGTTAACTCCAATTTGTGTTTTCTATATACTAGATGGAGCATTTCAAACTCGCAGTGGCCTTCTACTTAAAGAAAGCAGAGTTTTTTCTCCACCTCCATTCATGCCACATCAGTTGTGGCAACCTACTTTCAGCATCCATATCACAATTTTTAGGAGTATTCTTTGATGCTTTCTGTCTAGGCTGATACTCTTTTTTAGGGATGTAACATGAGTTGATGTTGTCACACAAGCCCCTTATGAAGTGAAAGCAGGCAGTATGTTTAAGTCAAACCTAGTAAATAGTAGAGAGAAAAATCAGAAATAATTTTCAATTATTTCAATGTTACTAAATGTTTCAAATCAATTTTCATGAAGCACAGTAGTGCAGTTAAAAACAATTTTACTTAATTCATATTCAATATGTAGGTAGCACAAAAATATATTTCGGGATATTTTTTAAGCAGTGACACAAATATTTAGAGGGTGCAGAAGAAGTTAATGGGGAATAGTTGTATAAAGGATTTTATTTTAAAAATTGTATGATGTTTTCAAAGAATAATTACAAAAATAAATATATATATAATAAATAAGTATACTTGAAGTTGGATATTTGCCATACACAATACATACATTATTACATGCATATTTTGTTTTTTAATCTGAATTATACTCTAAAACTCAGTATTATATGTGCATGGTTAAACTAATAAAGGGTTTTTAAAAATATGCTTGTTAAGATCTGTATAACAGAGACCATTCAATTTCTACCTTATTACCTATCAATTCATTTTTTTCACGTAAATATTTGACCACTTGAATAATTGCTTAGGCATTATAAGCTGAATTTTCTACAACAACATTATATATTTTTGTTACTGTCTTTTTAAAATATTTTATATAAGATTTCAGTGATATTTAAATCTTTTTATAACTGATACTCTCAAGCTGTAGCTTTAATTTCCTTTGACAAATTGAAATTTACAAAACAAAGCTTGTTATACAAATAAGAGTGACATTTATCTCAATAAGAGCAAAGATAGCAATTAAGATTGAGTTCATCACCTTACAAACTCATAGATTTCAGAGAAGTTTGTATACTGGAATTAATTTTGAAATTATAGACTTGTGTTTTAGAATAGACCAATAAACTTAAATATCTAGAATTATATTCTTATTTTAGATAAACAGGCTAGTACTTTTTCTGAAATAAAATGAAAATAGAAAAACAAAACTTTATAACATGTAAATATGAGACAACATTCAGAAAGACAAAAAATATCAAATATTGGTACATTTTGTTTTATGTACTAATTCTGATGAATGGTAGACTAATAAGCATTAAATCAAATATGAACATGTTTCTGTTTAAGTAATACACATTTTAGCAGTAAAATTAAAACTGGATTATCATCATAGTAGTTACTATATCATAATTAAAATTACGTTGTTTTTTTTTTAAAAGACATTGTCTCATTAGTATTCCTTGGTTGGCTTGGAACCCCTATGTAGACTAGTATCGTTTCTAACCCATGGAGATTTGCTTGTCTCTACCTCCAGATTCTGGGGTTAAAGGTATGAGCAAGACTGGGACACACTTTGTTAAAAAAAGATCCTTTGTTCCGTCTAACACTTTCCTCAGCATCTACAGAGATGGTCACATGCAGAAAAATATGCCTGTTCAGCAAAGACCAAAGAGAGATCCACAATTCCAAGTGGATTTCTGCAGCACAACACTGAAAATCTGATGATATCATGGATACAATAAGAGACTGATATTGCAGAAAAATATGTATGTCTGTGGGCATGAAAGTATGTGTAATAGGACAGATGAAGATAAAACTTGATACTTCCAAAAATGACAAAATCAGAAATGGTTTTCCTCAGTGTCCCTCTCAATTGGTTTTCCAATTCCAAGTGGTCAGTTTAAATTAAGACATATGAAGGACAATATAGAATGAGCTGCCATATATATATATATATATATATATATATATATATATATATATATGTGTGTGTGTGTGTGTGTGTGTGTGTGTGTGTAGGTGTAGGTGTAGGTGTAGGTGTATGTATATATATACACACACAAACATATATATGCATATATATAGTGTATGAATTTGAGAGAGAGCAAGAAGGTTCAATAGAAGGCATTGGTTGAAGGGAAAAAATGAAAAAGAAATTAATTATATTTTGAAAAACTAAAATAAGTTAAAAAAGTCTTTTAACATTGCTTCACTCTTTTCAGAAAATGTTATTTCTGTTATGAAAAAATGTAACTTTAAAATCATATTTTTAACCACTCATTTTAATTAAAATATAGCATATAGATAATATATCATTCTTGTTTTTATTTTACTAGAAATCAAGGTAACTAACAGACTCGTGTAAATCATCAATAATATTCATATTCATACTAGTTAGAAAAACAGTTTGAGCTAAAGGTCTTACATCTCAATCAGTTTAAAAAGATTATGACAGAATATAAAACTGTATAATTAAGGCTATATTGCAATAAACACAGGAAGTTTTAAAATCCCATTATATAGCTTCATAAACTTTACAAATATTAATGGATTATGTTTTAAAATTTATAACAGTTTAACTTAAAAGACAGTTCAGCTATGAATTTTCAGAGAGGTATTTTATTAGAAATAGTAAGGCACAGCAAAAAACCTTTATAGTTTATATTGCATTTGTGTGTTTTTTCATATAATGGTTGCATTTGGGGGGGTTGTTTTTGTGTGTGTGTGTGTGTTTTTTCAAATGCTGTAGTATATTACATAAGTATAGATGATGCAAAGTTTGCCATAGTTAGGAACTAAATTGTATTTACTAATGTTATTTTCCATGGTAACCTCACTTAGTTTATTTCAATTAAATATTGAATAAGTAGCTCAATAACTTTTTGAAGTTCACAATAATTTGTAAAGATTGTTTAATTTAAACCTAAAATTAGGAAGTGTGTTTTGGCAAACATTATTGTAGTTGAAAACAGTAGACTCATAGTACTAATCAGTTCTGTGTATCATCTCAAAATTTCATCAAAGTAACAATCCTGTGATTCAGAATGGACATTTTTAATGCAATTAAACAATTCCTCTCATGCACCATTTTAATGCAAACTTCTCCAGTACTTTGAGTTTTTATTCATTATTGAATCAAACTACTGAGTCCATAGAGCTTAATTATAACTCTTAATGTGTCTATCATATATTTATAAGGCAGAACTGAAGAATTAACTATTGTCCTGTTTTCTTAAGCATCAGAATGATTTTTTTCCAAAAGTCACATTTGCATTTTGATGTTTATGAATTAGTTATTCTTAGAGATATGAGATTATTGTAAATTTAGAGCTTTATAGGGCATATTTTTGACTTTGAAATACAGAACAGAAAAATGTGAAGAAAGACATTGGCTAGTGGTCCAAAATAGTACAATAATTAGTCAAGGCTCTGCAAAATGAAAAATAATGAATCAACACCTTTAGATAGCTTAGTAATAATTTTGGTTTAATAATGATGTCATATTATGAAAAATACCCTTTATAATTAGTCTTCAAATGTTTCATATAAAGACATACACAAAATAATGCTTGTAAAATATTGGGATTCAATATAGTAAGCTAATTTGCTGTTAAAGGTCTTCTACTAATAAATTATATGAAGTTATAAAATAACAATAACTTTCATAAATGACATGTTTATGTTTTTGTTCATGGAAAATTAAAGCAAAACAGCTATGAAATTTTGTCCCTTGACTTGAATATGCAAAATATTATATCAGTTGTAAAATCAGATCACATTCTTCAAAGTAATAAAATATTAATAAACATTCAGTCACGTTTCCCCTTCTATCATTTATTTCTTCTATACAAATGATAAGAATTTAAGTTGATAATCATTGCTTAAAGTGTGAACCCTATAAACCCTAAAAAAACCATTTTCATCACATTAGAAATATGTTTCCCAGGCTAAAATTTGTTCTATCTTCAATCATTTTAATCATGTAACCCAACCTCTACATACCACAGAAAAGCAAAATGTTTATCCATCTTCATCGAAGGCTTGGTGGAACCAAGTCAACTTAACTTAACAAGTAATCAGTAATTTAAAATGGCATAAAATTAGAAGAATCTTCAGTGAATGATCATCCAAAAATAAAAACAAATGACAAATGAAGACTGATGAAAGAGAAATTATATAGGAAAACATTATCAGGAGTTGCTCATCCTCCATGGTTATTCAATTCAATGTTAGACACCACTACTAGAAATATTGTATTGTAACAAGTATTGTAAGGATGTTGTCAAATGAAGATTATTTATCCTATTGGTTGATGTGTAAATTGGTATAATTACTATGCAGCTCAGATTTCATGTTCTTTCAAAAAAAATAAAAATAAACAGAAGTAAAGGACAAGCTAATAACTCCATTAATGAGGATCTGAAGAAAATTAAATCAGTGTATGGCAAACAACTGAAGTGTTGTAGGTTCCTGAATTGTATTCATATTAGTCAAGGAATAGAATCTAATAAGAGTCTAAATAGCTGTAAGTGGGTAAAGAAAACTAACCACTATTCAGCCAAAAAGATGACATCCTATTATTTTTTTAACTCTATAAAATAAACGTGGACACCTGCCTTGAATGGGTTATCTAGATAGGGAGTGATAGAAATACACAATCTCATTCATATGGGAACATTGATCAGTTATTTCTTAGAAGTTGCCTAGACACTGATAAACAGCAAGGATTGGTTCGAGTTTGAAAGACAGAGCCTGCTCAAAACATAGTTGAAGTCATGAAAAATAAGTTATTGGATTGCTCAGTTTGGTGAGTTTACAAAATGATAATTAATTGAAGAGTTTAAAAAGTTAGAAATAAACTTGAATGTTTTATTTTTGAAAAGTAATGAATGTTTGAGGTGATAGAGACATCCAATATCCCTGAAACATTGTCCAATATAATATATGAAACATCTTGTGCTCCTCTAGTAATACGTAGCTATTTATGTCCTTTATGACAATTAAAATAATAGTGTTTCAAGATGTATAAAGAAACATAACTATCATATACATATCAGCCAAGTGCATTTAGTGTATTGAATTCTCCTTTGTTCTTTAACCTATAGTCTCGTTTCACCACATAGTTAAGCACTGGCATGCAATTTTCCTTGATATGCAGACATATGTAACTTTAACCATACATATAGTTTTAGTATATGTGGTTAAAAGTTCATGACAATGTATGATTGAATTCTTTCTAATATTTTCTTACTTCCTTTAGCACTATATACTTATAACAGGCCCATGTTTAACTGAGGGGCATTACGTCATATACATTCTCTGCTGTACGGCATAGTGATATTGTAAGATAAATTGACACATCACCATTAGAAGACCTGAGGTAGGTTTAGAGATATGCTTTTTAGGAGTTATAAGTAAAAGAATGAAAAGGAATGGTATCTCAATGTCAGAAGACCATGTGTTCCCACAGCAGGAGGAGAGAGAGACATGAAAGAAGTGGGGAGACAGACAGAGGAAAAGGAAAAAAGAGGGGAGATGCAATGTGGAAAGAACAGAAGAAGAGAGAAAAGGTGAGAGGTAAAAGATAAGGAAAAACAGAGAGAAAGAGATAGAGATAGAGATAGAGATAGAGATAGAGATAGAGATAGAGATAGAGATAGAGATAGAGATGAGATAGAGAGATTCCATGTCTTTACCTGTGCAACAATTAGAGCAGAAAGTGAAGAAGCAGCTGTAACTAGAGAGTAAGACAAACCTAAGAAGAAGAGACTGAGCCAAAACACTAAGAGTGGAATTCTAAAATCCAAATTTATTAGAAAGTTACTCATGTTGCAGAAATCCAAGTCTGTTTCTTTGTATACAACCATTTTATATTCACTTTGGCAGTTTTTCATTATTACAAAATGATATCAGCATATAGATATTTGTCTCATATTGTTTGAGCATGAACAATTTCATGTACAACTATTTAGAAATGAAGGAACATTCTCATTTAAGTTTACTAAATATTTTATACCTTGACAAATGGTTACATTAACTCCACTTCATCCAGAGATGACAGTCCATAAATGATTTTGTTGTAAATTTATCTCTAGAAGGTTATGTTAAAGCTTTGCTTTTCTGATGGGTATGGGGTATCTACTGAAATTTTAATATTTTTTCTTTTGATCAATGTTTCTGTTCATTTCACAGAGTATTCCATTTGCTGATATATTTTAAGTCCCATTTCTTAATGCATAAGAGAGCTAGGTAATTGTGGCCTCTTTCCCACTTCTTTGATATTTGATTGAAGGCTATGGTAAACTATTTGTACCCTTTTCAAGAATTTCTAAATAACAACAATTATTGTAATAAGACAGAGTTTAATCCTAGCCTCCAACTTGTGAGATATTTTGGGTAAAGTAATATCTATATTAAGAACAATTTCACTCATTGTTCATGATAAATTATTTGGGTTTTCTAATTTCTGATCTATACCATAACAAATGTCTTCACTCTTCCTTCTTCCACAAAGTTTCAAGAATTTATGTATGTATGTATATATGTATATATGTATTTGCAGTCACTGTGCATTATCCTAAAATTAAAATTTATAATCATTTATTACTATATCACTCAAAATAAATGAAAGAATTAGAAAAGCAAACAATAAAGAAAACACTTTACAAAGAACACAGTTACTGATGATATATGTTTATAGTGGACTATTCATATCTCATATAAATTCAGACATTGGAGAACCATTACCAGAGAAATCTTAGCAAGGTATTGAGAAGGACGACTACATTAGAGAGGAAAAACAAGATCTGGGCAATATCCAAAATTCTTAATGATTGTTTTGAGTTAGTTTTCTATTCATAGTAGATCACATACCCAAGATGATAATGCTGTCAACCATTGTTATCAATTAGAAAGCATCTAAAGAAGAAAAATATTAACTAGGGAGACTTCAAACTAGGTGAGAGTTTATAGTAGCCTGGACAGCTTGCTCTAAAAATGAAAACAGGAAAATACATTTCTCTCTCTTTTAGAAACAAAGAACAGAATTTAATTTTGAAAAAGATTTGATGAGATGTGTAAAACAGAAGACAAATAAAAGACTAAAAAATCTTGTTTGAGCATTTGGAAGTAGAAAGCTTATTGTTTCTGTAACTGTGATGAGGAAATTTTGATAATTTTAGACTGCAATGATTTGTACAATTTTTTACTAGATCTCCTATATATTTATTACAATGCCTAAATATCAATTAAAATTCTGTATATATCTGTTTAATAAAGTTTACATAGAAGTCTAAATTGTAATACACACACATACATTCTCTCTGTGTATATGTTTGCATGTTTTATTCCTAACACAATATACAATTTAAAGAAATAAATTGTATGTAAAGTATTCTGACTAAAAATAATATTCTTATTAAAGATATCAAGTGTGTTCACCTGAAGCTGAAAACCCACATACAATCCAAGATGCCTATGCTGTTGAACCAAGTATCTGTAGACCAAAATGTCATGTTATAATGTCAAATGTTGGTCAGCCCTGATGGTTATGGATCAAAAATAGGACATATAATGGTTTTAAGATTCTTTGACTTTTGAGAAATTCAAAATACACAAGTAAGAACATGGTGGAAGTTAGGGAAACATGGACCAAAATATAGGAAAATCAAAGGAAAAATTACTTTGGAAATTACTGATGTAAACTGAAAACAGATTAAATGAAATTTAGTATTAAATTTATCAATGAAGAGTATTTAGAGAACTTAAAAAAATTTCAATTTGTGAAATAATTTGTGAGATATTGAATGAAAACACCACAATCTATTAAGCAGCAAATATCATCACTTCAACAGAACTAATGATTATCCACTTGCCAAGTTATTTTAAAAGATATGAAAATTTCCAAAAAAAAGAAAAGATTTTCAAAAAACTAATCCCTATGCTATGAAAAACTGTTTTCTGTTGGAAGATGACTTCTTCAGGCTTCACATTCAAGTGAAAAATTTCCAAGCTTTGGCTCAACAGAAGAAAACAATGGAGAGCTCAAAATATTCTCAGAGATGGGGAGTTGAACATGACTATAATAGAAAATAAAACTTCCAGAGTTTAAACAGTGCTGAATATGAGAAAGCTAAACACAAGGCAGGAGATACTTTTAGCATCTATGGCACCTGCTCTTTAAGTCCAGAACATTATAATCATCAGGAGATGAAAATGAGAAAAAAATAAAAACAACTATAGACAAAATAAACAATTCACCTGCTTTAAATGACACTACCAAACTCTAAAAGAAGACTGAGAAAAGTTATCTGTTATAAGAAATGAGACTGGACCCAAAAGAAGATACCTACACAAGCATTAGTTCACCTCTAAAAACAAAAATATCAGGAAACAACCATCATTTTTTTAATATGTCTTAATATCCATGGACTCAATTCCCTAAAAAAGAAAAAAAAATAGATAAACAAGACTAGATACAAAAACAGGATCCAGCATTTTGCTGCATACAGGAGACACACCTTAGTGACAAAACAGACACTACCTCAGAGTAAAAGGATGGAAAACAATTTTTCAAACAAATGGTCCAAAGAAACAAGCTGAAGTAGCCATTCTAATGTTGAATAAAATTGACTTTCGACCAAAAGTTATCAAAAAAGATGAGGAAGGACACATCATGTTCATCAAATATTCATTCAATATAGTACTGGAAGTCCTAGCCAGAGCTATTAGAAACAAAAGAAAGTCAAAGGGATACAAATAGAAAAGGAAGAAGTAAAAATATTACTATTTGCAGATGATATGATAGTATATTTAAGTGAACCCAAAACATCCACCAGAGAACTCCTAAACCTGATAACCAGCTTCAGCAAATTGGCTGGATATAAAATTAACTCAAACAAATCAGTAGTCTTCCTCTATTCAAAGGATAAAAAGGCTGAGAAAGAAATTAGGGAAATTACACCCTTCACAATAGTGACAAATAATATAAAATATCTTGGTGTGAATCTAACCAAGCAAGTGAAAGATCTGTATGACAAAAACTTTGAGGCTCTGAAGAAAGAAATAGAAGAAGATCTCAGAAGATGGAAAGATCTCCCTTGCTCATGTATTGGAAGAATTAATATAGCAAAATTAACCATCTTGCAGAAAGCAATCTCCAGATACAATGCAATCCCCATCAAAATTCCAAATCAATTCTTCATAGAAATAGAAAGAGCAATTTACACATTCATTTGGAATAACAAAAAACTCAGGATAGCCAGAACTATTCTTAACAATAAAAGAACTTCTGGGGGAATCATCATCCCTGACCTCAAGCTGTACTACAGAGCAATAGTGATAAAAACTGCATTGTATTGATACAGAGACAGGAGGAAAGATCAATAGAATAGAATTGAAGACACAGAAATGAACACAAACACCTATGGTCACTTGATCTTTGAAAAGTAGCTAAAACCAATCAGTGGAAAAAGGACATCAATTTGAACAAAAAATGTTGGCTCAACAGGAGGTCAGCATGTAGAAGAATGCAAATCAATCCATTCTTATGTCTTTGTACAAAGCTCAAGTTCAAGTGGATAAAGGATCTTCACATAAATCCAGATACACTGAAACTAATAGAAGAGAATGTAGAAAGAGCCTCGAATACTTGGACCCAGGGGAAAAGTTCCTGAGCAGAGCACCAATGGTTTATGCTCTAAGACCAAGAATTGACAAATGGGACCTCATAAAATTGAAAAGCTTCTATAAAGCAAAAATACTGTAAATAGGACAAAACAGCAACCAACAGATTGGGAAAAGATCATTACCAATCCTACATCCAATAGAGGGCTAATATCCAATATATACAAAGGACTCAAGCAATTTAACTCAAGACAATCAAATAACCCTAATAAAAATGGAGTACAGAGTTAAACAAAGAATTCTCAGCTAAGGAAACTAGAATGTCCTGAGAAGCACCTAAGAAAATATTCAACATCCTACATCATCAGAGAAATGCAGATCAAAACAACCCTGAGATTCCACCTCAAATAAATCAAAATGGCTAAGATCAAAAGTTCAGGTAATAGTAGATGCTGGAGAGGATTTGGAGAAAGAGGAACACAACTTCATTGTTGGAGGGATTGCAAGCTGGTACAACTGCTCTGGAAATCAGTCTGGTGATTACTTAGAATAGTAGACATAGTATTTCCTGTGAACCCAGCTATACCACTCTTGGGGATATACACAGAAGATGCATCCAATGTATAAGAGAGACACATGCTCCACTATGTTTATAGCAGCCTTATTTATAATAGCCAGAAGCTGGAAAGAGCCCAGATGCTCTTCAACAGAGAAATGGATACAGTAAATGTGGTACATTTACACAATAGAGTATTACTCAGCTATTAAAAACAATGAATTTGAGAAATTCTTAGGAAAATGGATGGAACTAGAAAATGTCATCCTGAGTGAGGTAACCCAATCACAAAAGAACACACATGGTATACACTCACTTATAATTGGATATTAGCCCAAAAGTTAGCAATACCCAAGATACAACTCACAGACCACATGAAGCTCATGAAGAAGGAAGACCAAAGTGTGGGTCAGTGCTTTGGTCCTTCTTAGAAGGAGTAACAAAATACTCATGGGAGCAAATATGAAGAGCAAATGTGGGTCAAAAACTGAAGGAGGGACATTTTGGAGACTGTTCCATCTGAGTATCCATCCCATGTGCAGTCTCCAAAGGCAGACACTGATGTGCATGCCAGGAAATGAATGCTGACAGGGGCCTGATGTAGCTGTCTCTTTAGAGATCTGCCAGAGTCTGACTTATACAGAGGCAGATGCTGACAGCCAACTATTGAACTGATCATGGGGTTCCCTATGGAGGAGTTACAGAAAAGACTGAAGGAGTCGACAGGGTTTGAGGCTCCAGGGGGAGAGCAATAATACCAACCAACCATAGCTCCCAGGGTCTAAACCACCAGGCTGAGAGCACATAGGGAGGGACGCATTGCTTCAACTCTACATTTAGGGGAGGATGACCTTGTAGGGCATAGCTGAGAAAGGAGGTACTTGGTCCTCTGAATGCTGGTTGGCCCACTGTGGGGGATTTTGAGGGTGGGAGGTGGGAGTGGATGGGTAGCGGCACATCCTCATAGAAGCAGAAGGAGGGGGGATAGGATAGAAAGCTTCTGGTTTGGGGGGAAATGGGGAAAGGTGGTAACATCTGAAATGCAAATAAAATATCCAATAAAAATTAATTTCAAAAAAATGAATTGACACTGGAAAGTTTTATATTTGACATAATGTAAAACATACATTTTTGAAACATTATCACTAAAATAATAAAACAGATCTAAGCAAAATATTGAAACATAATAATGAATGAAATACAAACATTTTAAGAATTTATATAAACAAATACATCTGTATGCATATCAGAAGTGAAAGAATTCAGTTCAAAAGGATATGAAAATTGTCACCTGTCATCTGACATGTTGTAAAAACTAAACAGGTATACTACTAAGTCAAATAAATTGCCCGATATTAGAGTAATCAATCCACATGATTGAAATTAACAACAAAAAACCTTATTTCTTGTGTAAAGTCTTTTTTCCATATGATTAGCAGTAATTTTAAAAAATAAATATGGAAAAGTTAAAAATTAAATTACAGAGAAAAAAAACTGAATTGGAAAAATATCGTAATTATATTTGAGAATACATTGACATCCACAAAGCAATAATACATTTGAAGACATAGTAATAGAAATTATTTAAAATAAAATATGAATATGTCATAATAACAACTGAAACATTTTACAGAGAATGTAATTTCAAATATAAAAGTAATTAATACAATAGGGGATAGAATATGCAAAGTAGTTTTTAAATGAAGTAGTTAAATGAAATAGAACAAATGTTTACTCCCAGCACTTAGAAGGCTGAGGCAGGAGAATAACAATTTCCAGGTCAGTTCCTGGTATGTAATGAGTTTGAAGCCAGCCTAGGCTACATGAGACACTGTCTCAATCAAAACAAAACAAAAACAAACTAGGAAAACAAGTGAACATATTACTGGAAAAAGACCAATATCTAGCAATGACAAAAAGCAGTTATTTTAAAGAGAACACTCCAACACACCTAACTAACAACATTCTCAGGATTATCTCTAAATATGGAGTAAGTCTAAAAAAAAATTAATGCTGTGTTTTCTTCTTAAGGAAGGAAATAAAGCTAACTGCTTTTTTCTACAGTATTTTTTAATGTACCAAAGATTAGCATAAAATTAGTTACCATACCTATGTACTAAGGAAGAAACCAAAATTCTTTTGAATATTTTTATTCTAGGCACATGGTAAGATAGAAAATGCACATGGACATTTCAACAACAGCAAAAAAGAAGAAGTTATTTTGGTGAAGTCTCTAGAAGACAGATAGAACAATGAATGCATTATAAAATCTCCTAACATGAAGGGAAAATGTTGGCTTCTTACCTGTACTGGTGAACCTAGATAGTTGGAACAATAAATTAGAAGTCTTCAATTTTCCCTTTGGGTT
Organism: Rhabdomys pumilio; assembly: GCA_030674055.1. NCBI lineage: Eukaryota > Metazoa > Chordata > Mammalia > Rodentia > Muridae > Rhabdomys > Rhabdomys pumilio. Next base: position 101,206,338 of record JANHMN010000001.1, read on the forward strand.
CTCCTTCAACAGACAGTGTAAAGCTATTCCTCTTTTCTTTGAGAGTCACAGCAGTGTTGTTTTGTACCTCTAGTTGGGATGGGAGAAAAAGTAGCATGCATGCACTGCAACAGGAGACAAGTTGTAGTATTTTAAAAAGATGATGGGACAAACAAGGAAATTTAGGACTAGAAGAGAAGTGACAATTTCTCTACTTGGGATGTTAGTTCATAAACAAAGAATATGTATCAGAAAATATATGACAGGTTCCTAGAATCTGAACATGAATGGATTAGTGAATATCATTCTCAGTATTGAACAAGATCAATAGAAGAAAGTGGCTGCAAAATAGAATTAGGTGGCTATTTTGTTCTAGTTTTTTTATTTGAACAAAAGATAAAATCATACAGACAGAGCCTTATTTTGCAAAATGAGGCAAAAAAATTGTAGAAACTGAAACAGAAATGGAGATTGTTAAAATAATATTAAACAAACTCTAAAACATTGAATGATTGTGAGTAAAAGACAGCAGATCAGTAAAATCTGTTATGTAAAATAATTGCATCAGCAATGATGTAGAAACTGTACAAAGAACATCATAAAATTTCTACATCCAAAGACTACAATAGCTCAATGTTGCCGGAGGCACTTAATGAAAGACTTGCATGAGCAGTGGAATCAGTAAACTAGAAGCAGGTCATTTGAAATTACCAAGCCCGTGATGCAAAAGAATAGACAAAAAAGGAAAATTAAAAATAGCCTCAGGTATTTCCAAGGCATCATCAACTAGACCCATTTAGATGCTTGGAAATTTCTAGGAAAGCAAAGAAAAAAATCCAAAGAGCCCATCTGAAGAAATGATATCTGTGCACATGTGTGTTAGCACCATATGGCACATCTTTCTTCAGCTGCTTGCCACTTTTATCTTTTGAGTCAATGTCTATAAGCTATATAAAAGTACAATGGGAAACAAACAAATAACAAGAAAATGTAACAAAATTTTGTCAGGAGAAAAAATATATATATAGTGACAAAATCAAACACAATATACAAATTTGACATTTTTAAAGGCTTTTCTATCAAAAGTGTCTGGAATGCAAAAGGATTAACCTACTTAATTAAAGTCATAGGATTTCTTAATTGATAAAAGTTACAGGTTCGGTCTACATTGTTTTAAAAACCTTACTTTAGGATCACAGTGCCTATGGGTAAAGAGTATAAAAGTAGTCTATAGGAATTTAGAAAAAAGCCAGGCAGTGGTGGCGCACGCCTTTAATCCCAGCACTTGAGAGGCAGAGGCAGGTGGATTTCTGAGTTTGAGGCCAGCCTGGTCTACAGAGTGAATTCCAGGACAGCCCAGCCCACACAGAGAAATCCTATCTCAAAAAAAATGCCAAAAAAACAAAACAAAAAAAAGAATGTAGGAAAAAGAAGGGTACCTGATTCAGATCAAATACACCTGAAGCGTCAAATAGTAAATCTATACCACCCAAAATAAGAGAAATTATTCTCAGAGAATAAGAGGTTTCAGTACAAAAATATTTTACCAAGAACAACTTTTGAGGGGCACAATGAAGTATTTTTTTTGTTTGTTTTGTTTTTTGTTTTTGTTTTTGTTTTTGTTTTGTTTGTTTTTTTTTTTTTTGTTTTGTTTTGTTTTTCAAGACAGGGTTTCTCTGTGTAGTCCTGGCTGTTCTGGAACTCACTCTGTAGACCAGAGTGGCCTCGAACTCAGAAATCCTCCTGCCTCTGCCTCCCAAGTGCTAGGATTAAAGGCATGCACCACCACCACCAGGCTCATGATGAAGTCTTAATACAATGAATATGCAACTCCCTTTTCGCCTCTTGCCTGTTCCATGTGGCTGGGGCAGATACCTAGCTGGTCTGCTCTCCTGAAAACACCATATACTGAGACATCCTAGAGAAGCCACTGCACTCAGAGCAGCAGGTAAGAACACTCGCTCACTACCCTATGACCAGAGCTACAACTAGGAGCATGGGGTACTCAGAATCCACCAGGCACCCAAACCTGACCAGGACACAATGAGAAGGCCAAACCTAAGGATAATAGGTATAGATGAGGGTGAAGAATCCAAACTTAAAGGACCAGTAAAATCTTCAACAAAATTATAGAGGAAAACTTCCCTAACCTACAGAAAGAGATGTCCATGTATATACAAGAAGCTTAGAGAACTCCAAATAGACTAGACCAGAAAAGAAATACCTCCCATTACATAATAATCAAACATCAAATGTACAAAACAAAGAAAAAATACTAAAAGCAGTAAGGGAAAAAGGTAAAGCAACATATTAATGCAGACCTATAAGAATTATACCAGACTTCTCACCAGAGACTATAAACCACAGAGAAGAGCCTGAACTGATACCATACAAACCCTAAGAGAACATAAATGCCAGCCCATACTACTATACCCAGCAAAACTCTCAATCACTTTTGATGAAGAAACCAAGATATTCCATGACAAAACAAAAATTACACAATACCTTCCCACAAATCCAGCACTTCAAAGGACAGCTGATGGAAAACTCCAACACAAGAAGGGAAACTGCAACCTAAAAAAAGCAAGGAAGTAATCTTCCAACAACCCCAAAAGAAGATAGATACACAAACATAATTCTAACTCTAACAAAAAAATAACAGGATGCAACAATCTTTTTTTCCTTAACATCTCTTAATATCAATGAACTCAATTCTCCAATAAGACATACTATCAGACTGGATACATAAACAGGACCCAGAATTTTGCTGCTTACAAGAAATACACCTCAGTGAAAAAGACATATATTACCTCAGAGTAAAAGGATGGAAAACAATCTTCCAAGCAAATGAACCCAAAAAACATGCTGGAGTAGCAATTCTACTATCAAATAAAATCGACTTTCAACCAAAAGTAACCAAGAAAGATAAGGAAGAACACATCATACTCATCAAAGGAAACATCTACCAAGATGAACTCTCAGTTCTGAACATCTATACCCCAAATGCAAGGGCACCAACATACAAAAAAAAAAAAAAAAAAAAAAAAAAAGAAAAGAAAAAAGAAAAAAACCAAGAAAATTTTACTAAAGCTCAAAGTATACATTGAACCTCACCCAATAATAGTGGGAGATTTCAACACCCCACTTTAAGCAATGACAGATCATAGAAACTGAAATTAAACAGAGACACAATGAAACTAAAAGAAGTTATGAACCAAATAGATTTAACTGATACCTATAGAACATTTCATCCTAATATGAAAGAATATACCTTTTTTTCAGCACCTCATGGGTACCTTCTCGAAAATACACCATATAATTGGTCACAAAACAGGTCTCAACAGATGCAAAAAGATTGAAATTATCCCTTGCACCCTATAAGATCACCATGAACTGGTGTTTAATAATGACAAAACAATGAAAAGCTGACATATATGTGGAAACTGAACAATGCTGTCCTCAATGATGACTTGGTCAAGGAAGAAATAAAGAAAGAAATTAAAGACTTTTTAGAATTTAATGAAAACGAGGACATATCATTTCAAAACTTGTGGGACTCCATGAAAGCAGTATTAAGAGGAGAACTCATAGCTCTAAGGGCCTACAAAAAGAAACTAGAGAGAGTATGCAATAACACTTTGACAGCACACCTGAAAGTATTAGAACACAAAGAAGCAAATACACCCAAAAGGAGTAGATATCAGGAAACAATTAAACTCACAGCTGAAATCAACCAAGAAGAAACAGAAAGAACTATACAAAATATCAACAAAACCAGGAGCTGTTTTTTTTGAGAAAATCAACAAGATAGATAAACCCTTAGCCAGACTAACCAAAGGGCACAGAGACAGTATCCAAATTAATAAAATCAGAACTAAAAGAGAGACATAACAACAGAAACTGAGGAAATTTAAAAATTATCCAATCATACTACAAAGGCCTATACTCAACAAAATTGGAAAATATAGATGAAATGGACAATTTTCTAGACAGATACCAGGTACCAAAATTAAATAAGGAGCAGATAAACCATATAACAGTCCCATAACCCCTAAAGTAATAGCAGCAGTAATTAAAATTCTCACCACCAAAAAATTCCGGGACCAGATGGTTTTAGTTCAGAAATCTATCAGACTTTCAAGGAAGTAATAATACCAATTCTCATCAAACAATTCCACAAAATAGAAACAGAAGGAACACAACCCAGATTGTTTTATGGAGCTACAATTACACTCATACCTAAACCTCACAAAGACCCAACAAAGAAAAAGAACTTCAGACCAATCTCTCTTATGGATATTCATGCAAAAATACTCAATAAAATACTCCCAAACCTAATCCAAGAACACATCAAGACAATCATACATCATGATCAAGTAGGTTTTATCCCAGGAATGCAGGGATGGTTCAATATTTGTAAATCCATCAATGTAATTCACTATATAAACAAACTCACAGAAGAAAAAAAACCCCAAATGATCATCTCACTTGATGCTGAGAAAGCATTTGACAAAATTCAATATCCATTCATGTTAAAAGTATTAGAAAGATCAGGAATTCAAGACGCATACCTAAATACAGTAAAAGCCATAAACAAGCCAGTAGCCAACATCAAACTAAATGGAGAGAGATTTGAAGCAATCCCACTAAGATCAGGAATTATTAGACAACAAAAGGAAGGCAAAGAGATAAAAATAGAAAAGTAAGAAGTAAAATTTCACTCTTTGCAAATGATATGATAGTATACTTAACTGACTCTAAAACTTCCCTCAGAGAAATTCCTAAACCCGATAAACAACTTCAACAAGGTGGCTGGATATAAAATCAAGTCAAACAAATCAGTAAGTAGTCTTCCTCTACTCAATGGATAAACAGGCTGAAAAAGAAATTAAGAAAATGACACCCATCACAATAGTCACAAATAACATAAAATACCTTGGAGTGAATCTAACTAAGCAAGTGAAAGATCTGTATGATAAAAACTTCAAGTCTCTGAAGAAAAATCGAAGAAGATCTCAGAAGATGGAAAGATCTCCCATGCTCGTGGATTGGCACAATTAATTTAGTAAAAATAGCCAACTTACCAAAAGCAATCTACAGATTCAATGTAATCCCCACCAAAATTTCAAATCAATTCTTGATAGTGATAGAAAGAGCAATTTGCAAATTTGGAATAACAAAAAATCCAGGATAGCCAGAACTATTCACAACAATAAAGGAACATCTGGGAGAATCACCATCCCTGACCTCAAACTGTAATACAGAGAAGTAGTGATAAAAACTGCATGGTATTGGTACAGAGACAGGCAGGAAGATCAATGGAATAGAATTGAAAATCCAGAAATGATCCTAAATGTCTATGGTCACTTGATCTTTGACAAAGGAGCTAAAACCATCCAGTGGAAAAAGAACAGTATTTTCAACAAGTGGTGCTGGTTCAACTAGAGGTCACCATGAAGAATAATGCAAATCAATGCATTCTTATCCCCTTGTACAAAGCTCAAGTCCAAGTGAATAAAGGACCTTCACATATAACCAGATACACTGAAACTAATAGAAGAGAAGGTGGGGAAGACACTCAAATACTTAGGCACAGGGGAAAAGTTCCTGAACAGAACACCAATGACTTATGTTCTAAGATCATGAATTGACAAATGGGACCTCATAAAATTGCAAAGCTTCTGTAAGGTCAATGACAGTGTCAATAGGACAAAACGGCAACCAACAGATTGGAAAAAGATCATTACCAGTCTTACATGCCATCCATTAGAGGGCTAATATCTAATATATACAAAGAACTCAAGAAACTATACTCCAGACAAACAAATAACCCTATTAAAAATGGGGTACAATGCTAAACAAAGAATTCTCAATGGAGGAAACTCGAATGGCTGAGAAACACCATAAGAAATGCTCAACATCCTTAGTCTTCAGGGAAATGTTAATCAAAACAACCCTGAGATGCCACCTCACACCATTCACAATGGCTTAGATCAAAAACTCAGGTGATAGGAGATGCTGGTGAGGATGCGGAGGAAGAGGAACACTCCTCCATTGTTGGTGGGATTTCAAACTGATACAACCACTCTGGAAATCAATCTGGCAGTTCCTCAGAATACTGGACATAGCATTACCTGGGGACCCAGCAATACCACTCTTGGGCATATACCCAGAAAATGCTCCAACATAAAATAAGGACATATGCTCCACTATGTTCATTGCAGCCTCATTTATAGTAGCCAGAAACTGGAAAGAACCCAGATTTCTTCAACAGAGGAATGGATACAGAAAATGTGGTACATTTACACAATGGAGTATTACTCAGCTATTAAAAATAATGAATTTGAGAAATTCTTAGGTAAATGGATAGAACTAGAAAATATCATCCTGAGTGAGGTATAACCCAATCACAAAAGAACACACATGATATGTAGTCACTGATAAGTGGATATTAGCCCAAAAGCTTGTAATAGCCAAGATTCAACTCACAGACCACATGAAGCTCATGAAGAAGGAAGACCAAGTGTGGATGCCTCGGTCCTACTTAGAAGGAGTAACAAAATACTCAAGGGAGCAAATATGGAGACAAAGTGTGGAACAGAAACTCAAGAAGGGGTCGTCTAGAGACCATTCCACCTGGGTATCCATCCCATATGCAGTCACCAAAGATAGATGCTGATGTGTGTGTTAGGAAGTGCATGTTGACAAGAGTCTGATATAGCTGTCTCTTTAGAGGTCTGCCAGAATCTGACATATTCAGAGCCAGATGCTCACAGCTAACCACTGATCTGATAAAGGGGTTCCCAATGGAGGAGGGAGAGAGAAGACTGAAGGAGCTGCAAAAATTTGTGACCCCATGAGGAGAGCAATAATACCAATCAACCAGAGCTCCCAGGGTCTAAACCACAAACCTGGGAGCACATAGGAAGGGACTCATGTCTCCAGCTCTATATGTAGGGGAGGATGGCCTTGTTGGCCATAGGTGGGAAAGGAGATCCTTTGTTCCATGAAGGCTGAACACTGAGTGCAGGGGAATTTGAAGGTTGGGAGATGGAAGTGGGTGTGTAGGAGGGGACACATCCTCATAGAAGCAGGAGGAGGGGCAATGGGATAGGGGGTTCCTGGGTGGTGGTGGGGAATGGGGTAAGGAGATAAAATCTGAAATGTAAATATAATATCCAATAAAAAAGAAAATAAATAAAAAATACAATGAATATGCCCATTATAATAATTTTATTAATAATCAGAGAGTTAGTATATTATCTCATTTATATGCAGAACTTTAAGGAGGATAGGGCTGAAGAGATAGCTTATTGGTTGAAAGCATGTATTGGCAGATGAGCCAGGTTCAGTTCTCAGAAGCCACAACAGCTTATAATTATCAGTAACTCAAGTGCCAGGTAATGTCACACTCTTATTCTTTCAACAAGAATAAGGCACAAATTTTATGCATAAATATGTATGCAAGCAAAACATTTAAACCAAAAAAACTCTTATCTAAATGATGTTTATTTTATAATGATTTAAATACAATTAAAACCATGTGAGGATGACAGCAGGAACATAGTAATATATGTTTTTTAGAGAACATATTCTGTAATGGGGAATGAAGGAAGGAATACATAGAAGTAACTGGGAAAGGGATATTCCATTATTACAGAATGGGGTGTAAATATGAAAGGGAATTATAGACTGAAGAAATAGATCTGAAAGATTAGGCTGTACCTGTTGCTCTTTATTCTTTTATATATTAATTAGTTTATTTTATAAAATACATTTCAGATTTTATCCTTTCACCCCATTCCCCCCACCACCCAGGAACCCAAAATCCCGTTCCCCCTCCTGCCTCCACAAGGGTGTGTCCCAACCTACACCCCACTATCCCCTCTGCACCCTCTAATTCCTCCCTGCTCAGTGTTCAACCTGTATGAGACCAGGTATCTCCTCTCCCACCCATGTCTGACAAGGTCATCCTCCCATAAGTATGCAGCTGAAGTCATGGGTGCCTCTCTTTGTGATCATAGGCTCGTGGTTTAGACCCTGGGGAGCTCTGGTTGGCTGGTACTGTTGCTCTCCTCTTGGGGCCTACAACCCTTTCAGCTCCATCAGTCCTCTCACTTCTCCATTGGGAACCCTTGATCAGATCAATGGGTAGCTGCAAGCATCCACCTCTGGATATGTCAAACTCTGGCAGACCTTCGAGGAGACAGCTGCATCAGGCTCCTTTCAGCATGCACTTCCTGACATCCATATCAGCATCTATCTTTGGTGACTGAACATGGGATGGATATCAAGGTAGAGTGGTCTCCCGATGGCCCCTCCTTGACTTTCTGTCCCACACTTTGTCACCTTATTTGCTCTCTTGAGCATTCTGTCACTCCTTCCAAGAAGGACCAAGGCATCCACACTAGGTCTTCCTTCTTCATGAGCTTCATGTGGTCAGTTAGGTGAATCTTGGATATTTCAGGATTTTGGGTTAACATCTGCTTATCAGTGAGTAAATACCATGTGTGTTCTTTTGTGATTGGGTTACCTCACTCAGGAAGATATTTTCTAGTTCCATCCATTTACCTAAAAATTTCCTGAATTCATTATTTTTAATAGCTGAGTAGTACTCCATTATGTAAATGTACCACATTTTTGTGTATCCATTCCTCTGTTGAAGGACATCTGGGTTCTTTCCAGCTTCTAGCTATTATATATAAGGCTGCTATGAACATAGTCGAGCATATGTCCTTGTTATATAAATTTGGCCCTTCAAATTTCCTCAGTTGAGAATTCTTTGATTAGCTCTGTACCCCATTCTTAATAGGGTTATTTGGTTGTCTGGAGTGTAATTTCTTGAGTTTTTTTTTTTTTTATATATCTTGGATATTAGACCTCTATCAGATGAGGATTGGTAAAGATCTTTTCCCAATCTGTTGGTTGCTGTTTTGTCTTATTAACAGTGTCTTTTGCCTTACAGAAGCTTTGCAATTTTATGAGGTCCCATTTGTCCCCTTGATCTTAGAGCATAAGCCATTGGTGTTCTGTTCAGGAACTTTTCCCCTGTGCCTAAGTATTCAAGGGTCTTCCCCACCTACTCTTCTATTAGTTTCAGTGTATCTGGATTTATGTGAAGGTCTTTTATCCACTTGGACTTGAGCTTTGTACAAGGGGATAAGAATGAATTGATTTGCAGTTTTCTACATGCTGACCTCCAACTGATCCAGCACCATTTGTTGAAAATGTTGTCCACTTTCCACTGGATGGTTTTAGCTTCTTTGTCAAAGATCAAGTGACCATAGACATGTGGGTTCATTTCTGAATTTTCAATTCTATTCCATTGACCTTCCTGCCTGTCTGTGTACCAATACCATGCAGTTTTTAATCACTATTGCTCCGTAGTACAGTTTGAGTTCAGGGATAGTGATTCCCCCAGAAGTTCTTTTATTGTTGAAAATGGTTCTGGCTATCCTGGTTTTTTTGTTATTCCAAATGAATTTGCAAATTGCTCTTTCTATCTCTATGAAGAATTGATTTGGAATTTTGATGGAGACTTCCTTTTATTGTCTAATTGCTCTGACTAGGACTTCCAGTACTATATTGTGTAGATAGGGTGAGAGTGGGAAACCTTGTCTAGTCCCTGATCTTAGTGGGATTGCTTCAAGGTTCTCTCCATTTAGTTTAATGTTGGCTACGGGCTTGCTGTGTATTGCTTTTACTATGTTTACGTATGAGCCTTGAATTCCTGATCTTTCCAAGGCTTTTAACATGAAGAGATGTTGAATTTTGTCAAATGCTTTCTCAGCATCTAATGAGATGATCATGTGGGTTTTTTTTCTTTGAGTTTATTTATGTAGTGGATTACATTGATGGATTTCCGAATATTGAACCACTCCTGCATTCCTGGGATAAAGCCTACTTGATCATGATGGATGATTGCTTTGATGTGTTCTTGGATTCAATTTGCAAGAATTTTATTGAGTATTTTTTGCATCAATATTCAGAAGTGAGATTGGTCTGTAGTTCTCTTTCTTTTCTGGGTCTTTTTGAGGTTTATGTATGAGCGTAATTGTAGCTTCATGGAACGAATTGGGTATTGTTCCTTCTGTTTCTATTCTGTGGTATAGTTTGAACAGAATTGGTATTAGGTCTTGAAGATCTGATGGAATTTTGCACTAAAACCATCCATTCCTCGACTTTTTTTGGTGGGGACACTTTTAATGACAGCTTCTATTTCTTTAGGGGTTATGGGACTGTTGAGATGGTTTATCTGTTCCTCATTTAACTTTGGTACCAGGTATCTGTCTAGAAAATTGTCCATTTCATCCAGATTTTCCAATTTTGTTGAGTATAGGCCTTTCTAGTAGGATCTGATGATTTTTTTATTTTCCTCAGTTTCTGTTGTTATGTCTCCCTTTTCAGTTCTGATTTTATTAATTTGGATACTGTCTTTGTGCCCTTTGATTAGTCTGGCTAAGGGTTTATCTATCTTATTAATTTTCTCAAAGAACCAGCTCTTGGTTTTGTTGATATTTTGTATAGTTCTTTCTGTTTCTACTTGGTTGATTTCAGCTCTGAGTTTGATTATTTCCTTCTGTCTTCTCCTCTTGGGAATATTAACTTCTTTTTATTCTGAAGCTTTCAGGTGTGCTGTCAAGTTGTTAGTGTATGCTCTCTCTAATTTTTTTTTTTTTTTTTTTTTGCACTTAGAGCTATTTTTTTCTCTTAGTATTGCTTTCATGTAGTCCCACAAGGTTTGGTATGATGTGTCCTCATTTTTATTAAATTCTAAAAAGTCTTTAATTTCTTTTTTTACTTCTCTCTTGACCAAGTCATCATTGAGTAGAGTGTTGTTCAGTTTCCATTTGTATGTGGACTTTCCATCGTTTTTGTTGTATTAAAGACCAGCGTTAGTCCATGGTGGTCTGATAGTGTACACGGGATTATTTCAATCTTTTTGTATCTGTTGACGCCTGTTTTGTGACCAGTTATATGGTTTATGGTTTGTTTTGGAGAAGGTACCATGAGGTGCTGAAAAAAGGGTATATTCTTCTGTTTTAGGATGAAATGTGCTATAGATAACAGTTAAATCCATTTGGTTCATAACTTCTGTTAGTCTCATTGTGTCTTGGTTTAGTTTTTGTTTCCATGATCTGTCCCTTGCTGAGAGTGGGGTGTTGAAATCCCCACTATTATTTTGTAAGATGCAATGTGTGCTTTGTGCTTTAGTAAAGTTTCTTTTTCCTTTTTTTTTTTTTTTTTGGTTTTTAGAGACAGGGTTTCTCTGTGTAGCCAGAGGGCTATCCTGGAACTCACTCCGTAGACCAGGCTGGCCTTGAACTCAGAAATCTGCCTGCCTCTGCCTCCCAGAAAAGTTTCTTTTATGTATTTGGGTGCCATTCCATTTGGGGCATAGATGTTCAGAATTGAGAGTTTATCTTTGTGCATTTTTCCTTTGATGAGTATGTAGTATCCTTCCTTATCTTTTTTGATTACTTCTAGTTGAAAATCAATTTTATTTGATATTAGAATGGCCACTCCAGCTTGTTTCTTGGGACCATTTGCTTGGAAATTTGTTGTCCATTCTTTTACTTTGTGGTAGTGTCGCCTTTGTCACAGAGATGTGTCTCCTGTATGCAACAAAATTCTGGGTCCTGTATATGTATCCAGTCTGATAGTCTACATCTTTTTATTGGAGAATTGAGTCCATTGATATTAAGAGATATTAAGGAAAATGATTGTTGCTTCCTGTTATTTTTGTTATTAGAGGTGGAATTATGTTTGTGTAACTATCTTCTTTTGGGGTTGTTGGATGACTACTTTCTTGCTTTTTCTTGATTGTAGTTTCCCTCCTTGTGTCGGAGGTTTCAATAATTTATCCTTTGAACAGCTGGATTTGTGGTAAGATATTGTGTAAATATGGTTTTGTCATGGAATATCTTGGTTTCTCCATCAATAGTGATTGAGAGTTTTGCTGGGTATAGTAGTCTGGGCTGGCATGTGTGATCTCTTAGGATCTGTATAATATCAGTCCAGGATCTTCTGGCTTTTATAGTCTCTGGTGAGAAGTCTGCTGTAATTTTTATAGGTCTGCTTTTGTATGTTACTTTACCCTTTTCCCTTACCGCTTTTAGTATCTTCTCTTTGTTTTGTATATTTGATGTTTTGATTATTATGTGACAGGAGGTATTTCTTTTTTGGTGTAGTCTATTTGAGGTTCTGTAGGCTTCTTGTATAGTTAAGGACATCTCTTTCTTTTGGTTGGGAAGTTTTCCTCTATAATTTTGTTGAAGATATTTACTGGCCCTTTAACGTGGGAGTCTTTACCTTCATCTATACCTACTATCCTTAGGTTTGGTCTTCTCATTGTGTCCTGGATTTTCTGAATGTTTTGGGTTAGGAGCTTTTTGCATTTCACATTTTCTTTGACAGTTGTGTCAATGTTTTCCATGGTATCTTCTGCACATGAGATTCTCTCTTCTATCTCTTGTATTCTGTTGGTGATGCTTTCGTCTATGACTCCTGATCTTTTTCCTAGTTTTCCTACCTCCAGGGTAGTCTCTCTTTGAGATTTCTTTATTGTTTCTACTTCCATTTTTAGATCCTGGATGGTTTTGTGTAATTCCTTCACCTGTTTGGTTGTGGTTTCTTGCATTTCTTTAAGGGCTTCTATCTGTTTACCTGTGTTCTCCTCAAATTCTTTGAGAGTGTTGTTTATATCCTTTTTAAAATCCTCTATCATCATCATGAGAAGTGATTTTAATTCTGAATCCTGCTTTTCCGGTCTGATGTTGTGTTCAGGACTTGCTATGGTGGGAGAACTGGGTTCTGATGATGCCAAGAAACTTTGGTTTCTGTTGTTTATGTTCTTATGCTTGGTTAGCTCTAGTGCTACCTGCACTCACTGGTTCTGACTGGAGCCTGCCTTTCCAGTTATCTTGGTTGTGTCAGAACTCCATGGGGTCTGAGTGCGTCTGTGATCCTGAGCTCCAGCTGTTCTGGGTACTGTGTCTCCTCTAGGATATTTCAGGATATGGTGTCTCCACGGTAGTAAACCAGTTAGGTGTTTGCTGTTCTGAATGTAGTTGCTCCTCTAGGATGCCTCAGGATATGGTGTCCCCTGCTCTCAGGTCATTGGCTTCTCTAGGATGTCTTCATCTTTGAGGGCAGTGGCCATTCTAGGATGCCTCTGGGAGCAGTTTCCATGGGGGAGAAGATTAGTTGGGTGCCTGCTCCAGTCACTGGGATCCAGGTGAGGGTGTTTTTTATTCTTATCTTACAATCTGCTATCAACTAGCTGCTATTCCTAAGTACTATCACTTGTTGAAACACAGTCATTGACCTTGCAGGTTTAGAGAACTGAACTTTCCAAGACTTTTAACATGAAGGGATGTAAAATTCTGTCAAATGCTTTTTCACCACCTAATGAAATAATCATGTGGTCTTTTTGCATTTGTTTATTAATGGATTATGTTTATGGATTTCCCTTTATTGAAGGATTCCTGCATCCCTGGTATGAAGCCTACTTGATTGTGGTTAATGATCATTTTGATATGTTCTTGGATTCAGTCTTCAAGAATTTTATTATGTTTGCATCAATTCTCATAAGGGAAATTGGTCTGAAGTTTTCTTTCTTTGTTGGGTCTTTGTGTGGTTTAGGTATAAGTGTGATTGTGGCTTCATAAACAAACTGGGTAATGTTTCTTCTGTTTTGACTTTGTGGAATAGTTTGAAGAGTATTGGTATTAGGTCTTCTTTGAAGGTCTGAGAGAATTCTGCATTAAACCTACTTGGTCGTAGGCTTTTTTGGGTTGGGAGAATTTTAATGACTGCTTCTATTTATTTCACTACTATGGCACTGTTTAGATGGTTTATCTGTTCCTAATTTAACTCTTATACCTGGTATCTGTCTAGAAAATTGTCCATTTCATGCAAATTTTCTAATTTGGTTGAGTATAGGCTTTTGTAGAAGGATCTGATGATTTTTGAATTTCCTCGGTTTCTGTTGTATGTCTCCCTTTACATTTCTGATTTTATGAATCTAGATATAGTCTCTGTGCCCTCTGATTAGTCTGGCTAAGGATTTATCTATCTTTTTGATTTTCTCTATAAACCAGCTCCTGATTTTGTTGATTCTTTGTATAATTCTTTCTGTTTCTACTTTGTGTATTTCATCCCTGAGTTTATTTCCTGATATCTACTCCTCTAGGGTATATTTTCTGCTTTTTGTTCTAGAACTTTCTGGTGTGCTGTCAAGCTGCTAGAGTATTTTTCTTTCCAGTTTTTTTTTTGGGGGGGGGGCACTAAGAGCTATGAGATTTCCTCGTAGCACTGCTTTCATTGTGTCCCATAAGTTTTGGTATGAGATGTCCTCATTTTCATTAAAATTTAAAAAGTACTTAATGTCTTTCTTTATGTCTTCCTTGACCAAGTTATCACTGAGTAGAGCATTTTTCAGCTTCTATGTATATGTGGGCTTTCTGAGGCCCATACCTAAACAAAGTAAAAATAATATACAGCCAACCAGTAGCCAACATCAAACTAAATGGAGGGAAACTTGAATCAATTCCATTAAAATCAGAGAGTAGACAAGGCTGCTCACTCTATCCCTATCTGTTCAATATAGTTTTTGAAGTTCTAACTAGAGTAATTAGACAAGAGATGGAGGTCAAAGATATACAAATTGGAAAGGAAAAATCAAAGTATCAGTATTTGCAGATGGTATGATAATATACTTAAGCAATCCTAAAAATTTTACCAGAGAACTCCTAAACGTGATGAACAACTTCAGTAAAAGTTGCTCAATATAAAATTAACTCAATCAAATCAGTAGGCTTCATATACTCAAAGGATAAAAAGTCTGAGAAAGAGATTAGGGAATCAACACCGTTCACAATAGTCACAAAAAATATAAAATATCTTGGTGTGACTTTAACAAAGCAAATGAAAAATCTGTATGACAAGAACTTCAAGTCTCTGAAGAAAGAAATTGAATATGATCTCAGAAGATGGAAAGATCTCCAATGCTTATGAATTGGCAGGATTAACATAATAAAAATGGGTATCTTGCTGAAAGCAATCTACAGATTCAATGCAATTCCCATAAAAATTCCAATTATTGATAGAGTAATAAAATAACAATTCTCAAGTTGGTTTAGAATAACAAAAAACCCAGGATAAATAAAACTGTTCAAAAAAAAAAAAAAAAAAAACTTCTGGGGGAATCACCATCCCTGACCTCAAGCTGTACTACAGAACAATAGGGGTAAAAACTGAGTGATAGATAAGTGGACAGAATAGATAAGTGGAATAGAATTAAAGATCCAGAAATGAACCCACACACCTATGACTACTTGATCTTTGACAAAGGAGCTAAAACCATCCAGTGGGAAAAAGCCAACATTTTCAAAAAATGGTGCTGGTTCAACAAAGGTCAGCATTAGAATAATGCAAATCGACCTAATATTAGCTCTTTGTACAAAGTTCAAGTCTACATGGATCAAGGACCTCCACATAACACCAGATACACTGTAACTAATAGAAGAGAAAGCGGGGAAGAGCCTTGAACACATGGGGACAGGGAAAGATTTCCTAAAAAGGACACCAATGACTTATGCTCTAGATCAAGGATTGTCAAATGAGACCTCTTAAGATTTCAAAGCTTCTGTAAGGCAAAGGACACTGTCAATAGAACAAAATGGCAACCAACAGATTGGGAAAAGATCTTTGCCAATCCTACAACTGATAGAGGGCTAATATCCTATATATACAAAGAACTCATGAAATTAGAATCCAAAGAATCAAAAGAAACTATTAAAAACTGGGATATAGAGCTAAACAAAGAATTCTCAAGTGAGGAATACAGAATGGCCAAGAAGTATCTAAAGAAATGTTCAACATTCTTAGTCATCAGGGAAATGCAAATCAAAACAACCCTTTGATTCCACCTCACACCAGTCAGAATGGTTAAGATCACAAACTCAGGTGACAGTAGATGAAAGGATGTGAAGAATCTCTCCATGCTGATGGGACTGAAGCTGGTACAACCACTCTAGACATCAGTCTGCAGTTCCTCTGAAAACTGGACTCTTGGACATATACCCAAAAGATTTTCTACTATATAACAAGGACACATGATCCACTATGTTCATAGCAGCCTTATATATAATAGCCAGAAGATGGATAAAGAACCCAGATGTACTTCAACAGAGAAATGGATACAGAAAATGTGGTACATTTACACAATGCAGTATTACTCAGCTATTAACAACAATCACTTCATGAAATTCTTAGGCAAATAGATGGAACTAGAAAATATCATCTTAGTGAGGAACCCAATCACAAAAGAGCACACATGCTATGAATTTACTGATAAGTAGATATTAGAGCAAATGCTCAGAATACCCATGATATAATTCACAAACCACATGAAGCTCAAGAAGAAGGAAGATCAAAATGTGAGGGCTTCAGTCCTTTTTAGAAAGAAGAACAAAAATACTCACAGGAACAAATACGGAGAAAACGTGTGGAGCAGAGGCTGAAGGAAAGGCCATCCCAAGACTTCCCCACCTGGGCATCCATCCTATATACAGTCACCAAACCCAGGTACTATTGTGAATTCCAAGAAGTGCATGTTGGCAGAAGCCTGATATAACTGTTTCCTGAGAGGCACTGCCAGAGCCTAACAAATACAGAGGTGGTTGCTTGCATCCAAACTTTAGACTGAGCATGGGGTACCTAGTGGGTTCCCCAGTGGAGAAAGTAGAGAATGGACTGAAGAAGCTGAAGAGATTTGAGGTTTGTAATCCCATAGGAAGAACAATAATATCAACTAACCATTAACCCAAGAGCTCTCAGAGACTAAACTTCCAACCAAAGAATACACATGAAGAGACCCATGGCTCCAGTTGCATATGTAGCAGAAGATGGCCTTGTTGGGCATCAATAGGAGAATAGGTCCTTTGCTTGATGCCCCAGTGTAAGTGAATTCAAATGCGAGAAGGTAGGATAGGATGGGTGGGTGGATGGGTGGTTAAGGAAATCCCCTCATAGAAGTAGGGGGAGAGGGAATTAAATTGGCGTTTTCCTTGGGGGAAGGAACTGTGAAAGGAGATAACATTTGAAATATAAATAAAGAAAATATCCAATAAAATAAAAGAAAACATTGTTAGGCTACTGGTTTTGTGTAGTAACTGACTGTGGAATGAGAACTGTGTGTTGTCAGGCTCTTATTGGAGAAATTTGAGATCACATTTCATTTCACACCAAGGAGACAATCTCATTGTTTTCTAGCTGGTCAACCAGTGAGTTATCTTTGTTCTGTAGGGGTAAGGGTGACTCAAAGGCAGCTTCTTCACTAAAGACTACATCATTAAAAGTCATGGACTATGACTCTTGTGAGCTGCATGCAACACTGGAGCTCTCTGGGCAGCTTGCAGACAAATCAGCCTCCAAGAGATTTTTCTTCCCAGAAATTGCTTCTGCTCATATAAACTTGGTAAGAGTCTTGTTACTCTTTTAATTCTTGTGAGTTTCTTAAACCTTGAATGTTTTACTTGTGTCCTGTCTTAGGTACCACTCTTCTTCAAGAGGGAATATTTCAGTTCAGAGGAAAGAATCACCCAATGTTGTAATTCAGAGAGTAAGAGTTCCAAGTAAGTGCACTAATGATATGTTTGTGGAGTAAAAATACTAGAGACACAAACCATTACAGAATGTATGATAAAAAAGTCTTAAATATTAAATGTTTCATATTGAGAAAATCCAATCATTTTTGTATCTTAGATTCTTTATTGCATATTTGAATATTTCTTCATCAAGTCTCTAGGTTTTCGAGTCTTTGGTCCTCCCAAACATTAATACAAATAACACATTAAGCTACTTCAAATAATACCATCAAATGAAAACACTACACAAATTATTCTATCAAATTTTTAAATTCATCTAGTCATTAGCAAGTATATAGTCAGCATATTTTCATTATAATCAATCACTGTATACATTATAATGAAGTAAACATTTCATATGATAAAAGATTATGTTAATTTACTTTCTATAGGTAGGGTTGAGCAGGAATTATCAAAAAGAGGAATCAGAAGTGAGATATGCTCCTACTCATTATTGTATTTGTTTTTGTAAAATTCATAAGCCTAGTTCATCAACATCATGTGTTAAATTGAAAAAGTTAGTATCTGTGCCATTAGTAAATGTCAACTTCATGTAACTGTTTATTTACAAATTATCAGCATGAAACTAGGTATTATGTCCATCAATGTCATCAGAATATTGGCAAAACTGAAAAATTAGTGGCTTGTGTTTCTATATTGATTTGCCTATTATTTGGATATTAATTTGCTAATATTCCTTATTTTCAGTTCTTTCAATTGAATATTCATTCAATTCTTATTTAATGCTCTGAATAGAAAGAGCCTATACACTTATATTTTCCCTCTATTTTCTCTTCTCAAATTTTTTGAACCAAATCTGTTCTTATTAAAGATTTGTGCCCTTAAATATAGCCATCATACTAAAATATGAAACTTCATCAAAAATACTATTTGCATTGGAAGCAACTTTGACATTTTGTTAAAGAACATGTAATTATATTCTAAAAACTTTCACATTTTACTTTTAAAGGTATTTAGTATTTAAGACATGAACAGATGGTCTTTTTCTCATTATAAAACCAGTTTCATCTAACAGATATCTCAAATTTGACTGTCCAATGTGGATGTTCTACCTACCAGAAAATAATTATTACATTCATAGCAATAAAATCTTCAACTAGTAAAGATATTTTTAAAGTTATCATGTTTAGGCATTATACCGTCATATAATCCCATTTTCCATTTTAATATAAATATATAACTTATCTTGGAGTTAGTCACTAAAGTGCTATCATCAATTTCCAATTAACTCAGTTATTAAAGATTTAGTTATTTTTTCATAAGATAAATCATTCTGTAAAAAAAAACTGTGGCTGCTTATATTGTTTTATGTTATTAGAAAAACTTCAGGGAGGATTGTATTGTTAAAAATCTTTAAAGTTTATGCATATTACAATTTAATGTGTAGTATATTTAAATATAGTGATTAGCAAACTACCCTAGATGAAAAACATGACTACCTGAATATAAATGTTCTCTGTACTTGTGTTAAAGAACATGTAAAATTTTCAGTAAATTTTGTTCTCTTGAGTCCATAGAATTTGAATCATATTCGTGGAGACTTTTAGCTAGTATGCCATTAATTTACATGGAAGGATCTTTCAAGTACTCTGTATTATATAAGATAAGTTTCTTAAATTTAAAAGATAGTAATGAAACAATAGCATTTATATTAGATTTTTAATCCTCAGAATTCCAATATTATACATTTCTCAATGTATGATTGAATCTTTAAATCTATATGTGATTGGAGAACGGCCTCAATAAACCACACTTATTCCGATGAGCTGGATTTCTATACCATACCACTGCCAGGCCTGCAGAAAGTTCCTGGGAATACATGTTGAAATTTGTATTCCTCACTTTTGCCCCCACCATGTGAACAGCAGGACCTGTAGTTGCTGCATATTGTAATAAGCCCTGTGAGTGGATTTATAATACAAAGTTTAAATATTACTGTACCTCACAGTGTTACCAAAAACCTTACCCGATTTTGTGGTCAATACATAAGAGATTTCAACTCTTGACTGGTGAAAAGATCTTATAAATTTAAGTCATAAGCATATTCCGTTTTTAGGATGAGTATTTTGGTCCTGCCAAAAATCAATGGATGAATTCGAAAACTGAAGAGAGAAACATAGGCTCTCCCTCGAGAAGCTATGAGAGTGCAGCATAAATAAAATATCAGCCTGTTCAAGGTAGACTGTTACAGTTTGCTGATATACAAGGCTCTTGTCAGGAGGAGGATTCAGCTGCAGAAGGAGTAAGACAGAGTCATCCATAAGTCAAGCTTGATATCTAATGGAAAGCAAATAGAATTTGCAAGTGCCACCAGTCTGTCCAGTTTTGTTTTATTTTTAATGAGAAGCCAATCTGTTGTGTGTCTAGCATGTTATACTAACGCAGACAAAATCATGATAGTGGAATCTTCATTGTGGGGAGAGAGAAAAAATAGAATGGAAAAGTGACACAAAGTTTTCCAAACATAAACATTCTGTTTTATATGCTAAACCAGCACAGGAAAATTTGGACACTCAAAATCATCCCTTTTATTTTTATCTGTATAAAGAAAGTATAATCTGGAAGCATTTCAAAATGCAAAGCACAATATAAGCATATAGTTTTTTTTCTTTTTTTCTTTAAAATGTTTGCTTAGAGTGTTGCAATCGTTTACATGTTCTTTATTT
Source organism: Rhabdomys pumilio (assembly GCA_030674055.1). Classification (NCBI taxonomy): domain Eukaryota; kingdom Metazoa; phylum Chordata; class Mammalia; order Rodentia; family Muridae; genus Rhabdomys; species Rhabdomys pumilio. Next base: position 101,226,655 of record JANHMN010000001.1, read on the forward strand.
TCAAGATAATATTTTATGAATTTTAGGAGTCTTCATATACATTCAATATATTTGATCATATTTAGACCTTCTCCTAAAAATCCTCTTAAGGATACCATGTGGTAGTGTGTATACTATTAGACCAGGGAGTGGCACTTTTAGAAGGTGTGTCCTTGTTGGAGTAGGTGTAGACTTTGAGACCCTCATTCTAACTGCATGGAAGCCAATCTTCTCATTCCTGCTTTTGGATCAAGATGTAGAAATCTTAGTTCCTCCAGTTCCATGTCTGCTTAGATACTGCCTTTATTTATCTTTTAACCCATAGTTTTCAGTGTGTGTTGTTTGTATCTTTTAGGTGTGTGACACATCTACTAGAATAAAGTCAGTTTTCCTGGGGCCACTTTTAAAGAAAATTGATTTTTGCTCCACAAGGATATAGGCACCACAAAATCACCATATAAACAAAGGTGTGGGTGAGAGAGAACTGAGGTGCTGCCATTCCAATTATACTCTCAGTCTTTCTACTTTCTTTCCCTTTCACCTTTATTTTTGACTCTCTCCATCCCTTCTTTTGTCTTCTCTCTCTGTTTCCTTTTAGTGTCCCAAATTGTCCTCAAACTATATAGCCAAGTATAGACTTTAACTCCTGATTCTCCAGCATCCACAGCCTTTCCCCTGGTATTGCAGGTGTGTGCTACCATACCTAGCTTATGCTATGTGGGGGTTCTGTCCTTGCCTTGTGTTCTTGTAGGTAAGCAGTCTACCTATTGAGCTCTATTCCACAGCGCCTTCTCACAGTTTCTCTGACATAATGAAGGAGCTAACTTTATGTCACGGAGTAAAGCTTTCTGAGGATTTGTGTACTGTATAGTGTTCATCTACATGGGATCTCTTCTTGCCTCTCAGGTACTTCCTAATAGATTCTCCACTTTAAGTATGGATCGTGCACTCTTCTGCCAATCAACTTTGGCATTGATCTTTTTATTTCTCTGAAGTAGGTTCCAAACTTAACATATTATTTGCTTAATATTCTTGATATGATAAAGACCTATAATATTAATAGACCCCACTTCATACTAATCATTACTATTATCAGCCAGAGCTCATCGTGGTAAGTATGGATTTCCACTCTGCAGCAGCACCACACCTGCTAAAGTGCAATTATTTTAAGACAAAAATAATTGTTGAACATGTTGACTCTGAGTGAAGTAGGATTAAAAAATATTAACACCTCTACATAAAACTGAAAAATTGATTTTTGAAATCATTAAATAAATCATGTGGTAACATCTTATTCTTAATACCTATCATTTCATGGTTCGACACATACGTTTGAATTAGATACTAATAATTCATTTGTTCACTTTTTTTTCTTATATTGGGTGAGAGCTGATGGATTTCCGAATATCTAGTAGCAGAAACGTGAATGGAATTAGGACATTCCCTAGGACATTCTGTGAAGTTCTCTGGGTATTTATAAAGAATATTGAGGGAATTCTGAGAGATTTTCCTGGCACTGAATCTCAACTCTCTCAAGATAACTGAGAAACAAGAGCTACCTGCAGGCAGAGCAGAAAGCAAGAATATATTAAGTGATTGTTAAAAGATAGATTCAAACTAGAAAGAAATATAATTAGAAATTAAAAATATATTTAGAAAAATTTTAGATACTTGAATTGTTGAACTATTTAAAGATATGTGAATATAAACGTGAATTTAGTAGGTTATTATTATACTGAAAAAAACTAACAAATTGGATGTTTGTGAGATAGATGCAGCTGACATAAAGATTAGATAAAAATGTGAAGAATTATGAATCAAAAGCACTCCACTCAACTAAACTATTATTTTCTCAGAACTGAAATATTCAGCTATTTTCAAACATCTCCACTTCTTTGGATCTATAAGTGACCACACAGAAAGCTAAAATCTTATGAAGAGATCCTAATGCTGAAGACACAATATACATTGTTACAGAACTTGGAGAAATCATATTGGTACTCACCAGAAAGCTCCTTTTTTGATAGCTATCCTTCATGATAATAAAAGGCGATATATGGGTTATGGAGGGGGAAACATCACCAACAATTTTACATGGCTGTGAATCTTGTGGGATAGAATAATATAATAATGATTTAAATATTACTAAGATAGCCAACGTGCTTTTGACTAAATTTAAGTCCTGCTGTTCAAGAGAATTCTCTTTGAACTATAAACCTAGATAAGAACCCATTATGGGGAGCTCCAAACTGATGCCTACTAGTGCATGCTCTGCACATTCTGCCCCAGGCTCTGTGAGGTCTGTAAGCTTTGAGCATGTTGATTTACAGGGCCTTGTGTTCTTGATGTCTTCCATCCCTTATCTTTCTTACTTTATTTTCTTCCTCTCCTTCTATGGCATTCCCCGAGCTCTGATGGGAGGTATTTGATGTAGACATTTTACTTAGGGCTGACTCTCTCTCTCTCTCTCTCTCTCTCTCTCTCTCTCTCTCTCTCTCTCTCTCTCTCTC
>JANHMN010000001.1:101239100-101400107 GCA_030674055.1 Rhabdomys pumilio
CTCTCTCTCTCTCTCTCTCTCTCTCTCTCTCTCTCTCTCTCTCTCTCACACACACACACACACACACACACACACACACACATACACACCTAGATTTTTCACCCACATGAGCGGAATTAATGATACCTTTCTCTGGTTGATGTAACTTATTCAACACAGTGACATACAGTTTGAATCATTATCCAACAAACTTTATGATTACATTCCTTTTTCAGCTAAAAACCATTCTCTGTATACATATTCACAGTTTTCCTTCTCCATCTTGTTGATAGCTATCAGATTTCATTTCTCATCTGTTGTGAATGTTGCAGTCAGCAGTATGGGTGTGCAAATACGTCTTTGGAATGTTAGATAAAGATCTATGAGGATCCCAGATTTGAGGATCTGATCCATTTTAGGTTTCTGAGTCAACTCTATACAGATTTTTATCCATTTTACATGGATTTATATCCCATTATCTGTTGATCAAGAGTTTTCTGTCCTGAAATTTATAACTACCTTTTCTAGTCATTTGTTTTTTTTGTTGTTGTTGTTGTCTATTTTCATGTGTATTGAGAATATTGACCACCTTTTCAAATATTTGTTCGCCATTTGTAGTATTTTTTCTTTTCTTTTTTTCTTTTTGTGTAGTCTATTCATTTCACTAACAAATTTTATAATCAAATTTGTCAGGGTATTTATTTATTTATTTATTTATTTATTTGTTTGTTTATTTATTTTTCCATTCTTTGGTAATTGTTTTTCAGAGGTTTCTTGATATGATTTCTTAGTTCTATGAATACTTTTTTGTGTAGTGGGAGCCTATATTAGAAAATTCTTCAGCTAGTTTCTTAGTACTGAAGATGCATTTCTATGCCAGTGCCACAATATTGTTGTGGCCATTGCTCTATAAATAATTTGAAGTCACTTATGGTGCATGCAGACTTTTCTTTTTGCCTAGTATTGATTTTAATAATAGAATATTCTGTTGATTCAATGTAAATTCGTGATTGTTATTCTGTAATTATTTTGAAATTTTACAAAGTTTGTGCTAAATCTAAAGGTCACTTTCAATAACAGCCATTTTCAAAGTATTTTTTTCTGTTCAGGATCTCAAACTATTAAATGAAATTCATCCAGTTGTGTGTGTGTGTGTGTGTGTGTGTGTGTGTGTGTGTGTGTGTGTGTGTATGTGAGAGAGAGAGAGAGAGAGAGAGACAGAGACAGAGACAGAGACAGAGACAGAGAGACAGAAACAGAGAAAGAGACATAAACAGAGAGGTCAGCTATTTTCAGTCTAACTATTAAAGGTTAAAATTGATTAGAAACCAATTCACATAACACTGAGAATGGTGCTTGACTCACTCTGTGAAGCCACAAGGCTGAGACATGAAGACATAAAATTAACTATTACACAGGTCAACTCTGCCCATCACAGTTATTCTGTACATAATACAAAAACTTCTCACACGAAAGAATTCACTTGGATGAGAAAGTATAATAAGGACATAGTTCTGAAAGTAACTTATTGTCTTAACAGACAAAATAAAACCACCTCCAATTTTTCTTTAATGCAATATTTGGCATTAGATGCTGATGAGTTAATTTTATTAAAATAAATGGCTTATGAGAAAGCTTTGCCAAAATTCAAAACAATGAACAAATCATCCAAAATTTCAAGTATTCTGTGAGAAGGTATCACTGTTGGCTTCCTAAGCACACCACCCTAACATTTTTAATCACTTGGCACTTTTATATCCAGTCTCAAACTATCACTTAATATTGGGTATGTTACTATTCACTTGAAGAAATCGACACTTTTATTCCTCTATAGTTCTTTTAAATATCATCCTAATTAATGAAATTAAATTCAATGTTCTTCAACAAAAATAACATTTTAGAAGAAAAAGAGAGCCAGCTGATTGTGCTGCCAAATACTTTTTCACAAATTTGATCATGCATGAATTGTAGAATCTTTAAATACATCCAAATTCTGAGTATACAAAAATGACTAAATGTATTAACTGATTTAAGAGCAATCCACTAAATATATAAAAGAATAAAAATAATATGATTTTAAATTTTTAAATGTATCCTTATCATTTAGTGGTTTCAAGTAAGTACCTACTAATCACCATTCACATGTTTTAATTTAATGTAAATTTTGTTTAAATTACCTATAGTCATTAGAATATATTAATCAGTTGATCTACTGTAAAATAGTACCATGACAAATTAATTTATATTGTCACTGTTTTCTCATAATTATAATTTAATGTAGTGAAACTATTTTTTTAAGTAGTACATAAATTTATTAGTACATAGTTAATGAGGTCAATACATTGAGAAAAACTCCAGGGTATTTTAAGTAACTGGTCACTTTAAGAGAAAACACATAGTGTTCAGTCTGTGGCTTACACAATTTTTGTTAACATCTGATGCCCTAGGGAGTATAATCCTAAAGAATGATAATGAAGCTGAAAAATTCCTATCATTCAGTGATTGTTAAAAAAGCTGTAATAGGATCATACATGTATGATGCTGTTTTAGAGATTAATATGATTTTATAACAACAGGGTCAACATACAACTCTCTATATTGGTGGGTCTCAACTTGGGAGTTGATACATCCTTAGGGATCAAAAGACCCTTTCATAAGAGTAGTCTAGTAACATCTGAAAACACAGATATTTATATTATAATTCATAACAGTAGCAAAATTTCAGTGATGGAGTAGCAACAAAAGTTATTTTATGGTTGTAGGTCACCACAACATGAGGCACTATATTAAAGGGTTGCAGCATTAGGAAGTTTGAGGACCACTGGTCTACACTATGATATATGAGAATGATAGTAAACACATGTGTTAATATACCTCTTGCTATAGAAGAACAGATTCTTTACACACACACACCTACCTGCTCATACACACACATGCACACACACACACATACACACACAAACATACACACACATTAACATACAATTATATCATTCCCAATCATACACTCATATATGCATGTTCATCTATCTGCTTATAACATCAAGAACATATGAAGAAAGAAGCACATAGTTTAGGTTTGGACATATGCATTATTAAACTCAAACAATAAAATCACCTAGCCCAATTTTTATATCACTCCTTATAGATAATTAACAATTTATTTGCACAAATGGATTTGCTATTCTAATGAACTTTTATGAGAATTTCAGACACTCCACTTCTAGGTTTTTACACTTCCATAAAATTTTCACACTAAGAAATTAAAAAAAAAAACATTAATAATGATTGTAGCCACTAGACTAAGACAAAAATAAGACAAAAAATGATAGTGTACAAATTTTTAGATTAAATGGTGTATTCCTTCTATTATTTTCTCACATTCTGCTCTTCTGTTGTATCATTTTTTCTAAAGGAATCATCTACAAAGTGGAACCACTGTATTAAGATGCCCAGTTACAAGAAAATATGGAAATATATGGCCAAAGTACCAGAGAAAATCAGCTATATCAATCAAGGTGCAAATGGTGCTGGAAAAGCATCCACAAGTACTTGAGTTTAAGATTTATATCCTATAAAGTTATCTTTTTGTAGTGTAGTGAAATTTATATAGTACAATGTTTATCATTAAATTACCTGTAATTGTAAAACTTTGGACCAGCAAGGAAACTCATTTGTAACTCCATCTCTATACCTAGAACAAGCCCCTCTTTTCACACTAAGCCCACAATCCAGCTAAGTCATCCTTCCTTTACTTCCCACAACAACATCAGACCCTCTGTCCCTCTGGATTACCCTACATAGGTGCTTAATTAAACAAAATATTTTGCTTGGTGTGTTTTGCTGACAGAGAATAAAATGTTTTCAGTGACTGTCCACAGTCTGCCATCACCTTTTATTCCACATTTTGCTAAACAATATTCCATTATGTACACACTGCAAATTTTCTCAGTTGATGTACTCAGGTACACTCATTTGGGTGTAAAAAATTCAAATATGTTTGAGTTATAATTTTCTCCCAATAAGATAAATTTTTACTTCTTTCCAATGGTACCGAGAAATGTCACTGTTAGAATGTGTATGAATATTGTCTTTAATTTTTGACAAATTATAAAACTATTTCAACAGTGATTACACTAATCATATCTTCTACAGGAAGTCAGAGAGATTATTATTTATCTGTATATTTGGTAATATATTTTGTTTTTATTTTCCACTTTTGTTTTGATGTTAAGTATCATATTTTGGTTTAGATTCCCATTTACCTAAGCATTAGTAACACTCAGCTTATCTGCCATCTGAGTATCTTTGCCAAAATATGTGTTTGTCCCATCATTATTCATACAGTTCTTTGCTCATTCTTGTTGGATATCAAGACTTTTGAATATATATTCTTAACATGAATAGCTTAGCAAAATACCATTTATAAATTATTTTCACCATATTTATAGAATGAACGCACAGATGTTCTTAATTTTTAATTCATCTAATTTAGTCATTTTATTGCTGTTGTTGATATTTTAACCAGTAAAAAGCATCAAAATATCTAATATACTAAATTGTCCCTGGCATTTGTTTCTAAGTGTCTTATAGATGGAGTTTTTATTTGAATTTTTGAGTCCATTTTAATTATATTCACATGATTATACTACTTTTTTGCATAAAATACCCATTTTCCAGCATAATTTTATGACAAGATGGACCTTTCTCTATTTAATGTACTTGACACTTATATTGAAAATAAGCTCAGCATATGTGTAAGAGTTTACTTTTAGAAAGCCTTCCTGCCCTGCTGGCTTCTTCTTATGTCTTTATTTTAGGGCTGCCCTGCTTCACTTCTAACAGATTTGAACTACGTTTTGAAGCTAAAAACTGTGAGTGCCCAAAGTTTATTCTTATTTTTAGCTTTGGCTGTGTTATTGGAGGCTCTTAAAGGTTTATTTGAACTTGAGAACTGACTTTTCATTTTGCACATACAGGGAGTTTTGTTAAATCTTTTACGCATGGTTAATGTTAACCCTTAAGAACAATAAATCTTAGCCGGGTGGTGGTGGCGCACGCCTTTAATCCCAGCACTTGGGAGGCAGAGGCAGGTGGATTTCTGAGTTTGAGGCCAGCCTGGTCTACAGAGTGAGTTCCCGGACAGCCAAGGCTATACAGAGAAACTCTGTCTCAAAAAACCAAAATAAATAAATAAATAAATAAATAAATAAAAGAACAATAAATCTTGACCTTAAACATGGGATGTGTTTCATAGAAATTAAGTTTTATTTCTTTGTTGTTATTTTTTTCTATCACAATATTATTATGATGATACAGATTCCCTATTATGAAGTTTATTTTGAACTTTCTATGTATCAAAGATGATCTGAAGCCAAACCATCCTGTCTCTTAGTCATACATGCAGAAATTAAAGGCATGCAATACCACACTTTGCTCTTTGATTTAATTTCTTATAATAATTATTTTTTAGGTTAAATCACACTAGATTCTTATTTCTAGTGCCAGATTAATCCAGAGTCACTTATTTTTTGGGGATATATTGTAAACAAATTCTACTTATTAATTTCAGTGTTTATTGTTAACACTTAGTCTGTAAAAAAAAAAGAAACTATTGATTGTTCTCTTGATCTATTTACCAAATTTTATTGATGTAAGTTTGGAGATTTAAAAGGGGAAATACTTGATGGCATGGAATTAGATATTGAAGTAAAGCACCAATAAAAGGAAAGAAGAACCAGGAGAAACAAGAGTTTAATGACATTCTACCACTTTCTTGATGACTGAAAACTGTTTATTTCCCAGTGTCAAGTAGTTTTAAAATGTCCCAATTAATTGTCATGTTATATAAAATGTGAATATATGGAAACAAATTTTACCATATCTAAGATGATATATCATATCTATAGTACTGTCACTACAAAGATCCTGTTCTTGGAAAAAACAATGTACTGGAAAGATAACCAATTGGGATTCATAATAAATGCGGATATGAAACACCTTTTTAGCTCTATCTTGAAAATAAATAATAAGAAATATGTGCAATTAGTTTAAATTGCACAGTAAGTAGAAAAAAAGAGTTACAGGTCAAAAAGATTTTGCAGAAATTGAGCTGGGTATAAAATTCTAGATCTGGTGCATTTATAGCTACCAATGTTCTACAGTCTAAATGAAATTTAATAAATAACCCTTCTATCTGAAGAAAAACACTCAACCAATTTTTTCCTATAAACTTCTAGAAATTTGTATCATATCATAAAAATGATACTTATTTTATTTAGTATTACCATGTATTGTAGATATAATGGAGTTTAAGTTGTCAAACAAATAGTGAGAGATTCCATTGTGTATAAATCTCAATCCTGTATACCTGGAAAATGAAATACTTTAGAGAAGAAGTCCAGCTCCTCCAGTCTATGCTGAATGAATCTACCTGTTGCTACCCATAATACAGAACACCAAAGGACAATCACTGGCCAAATAGCTTAAATTTAGTGCCAGTAAGATAAAAACAGGTGTGTTTTGCTAATCTAAATGTGAAATAATTATGCTGTAAATAAAATTATTTAAAAACAACAGAGTTCTTGTCAGATATGTTAAACCATGTAGGAAGACAATGATATAAAAGAACAGTAAATTATTCTGTTAGAGGAAATTGTTATATGAGAATCTTTTGCATAAATCTGTACTCTCAGGACAGAGAAAGCAAGTTAGAGGGGCAGAGAATCAGGGAGGAGGAAAGAAACCAACTCCATGGGAAATGGGGCCTGATACATCTACTGTGTGAAAATATCTTGACACTGAAAGTATTTCTAGGCTTTTGGAATTTTAATAACAGCATCTAAATGATGTAGCAGGGCACTCCAGAGATGCATTTAAAATTAATTCTGCATTTAAGTATTTCTGTAATTAAATATTCTTTAAAATTGTATTCAAACCTATAATCTAAAAATGAAGAAATATATTATTTAATGCCAATACAAAATTTATAAATAATTCATATATTTTTATATCTGAGAAAATAAACATTATGGATAGCATAACTCTGATATTATTAGTTACAAAACTGAGAAATTAAGATACTAGTTTGAAAGTGTCAAGTGTTTATTTTCTTACAATTATCAAAATATTGAAAACAAAATCTTATAATATTCTTTGCCATAGACACTGCATACTAGCAATAATAGATGGATTCTGCTCTTATTTAAGAGACATTGAATATGTATCAATGAAGAAGGCATGAGCTGTGTGATATTTCCTCTATCCATGTCAATTGGGGTTGTCATCATTTTGGTCTTGTTTATATAGTCAGATTCTTTAGACTTCATAGGTATAGCATCTCTGTCATGTATAGAAGGCATCATACTGGCTGTAAATTTCTATAATTGAGGATTTTGTATATTTTCTATGATATGACCAATTCTTATTTCTTCCTTACCATAGCCTCATTTATTTGCATTATTTGCTAGGCCTTGTATGCCTTTTAATCAATTACTACATCATTCTCTTGTTTGTTTTACTAATAATTACTGGCAGAGTTGCTAAATCAGATGTGAAACATAAAGCCCCTTCACATCCCAAACCCTGGTATATAGATAATATTTGAGTTACGAAATTTGATAGGGATTTCTATTTGAACACAGTTCACTTAATAATATTGCCAGTGACAGTGTCTGACATAGATATTTCCAGAAAAGCTCTTCAGTGGCCAGTATTAATAAAACTAAATTATCAAAAATAAATATGATATGTGAATTACTTTCTCTGTGTATTAAAGAAGGAGCCAGATTTCCCATACGATTGCTGGTACTTAATTTTAATTGTACGTTAGAATGTTGGAATCTCGATAGAGTAGGTATTTGAACTCAAAGGCAACCTTAACCACAATGCGCACACTAAACATTCTTCTGCACTAGAAAAATTTCTTCTCTATTTTTAAATATTGACTCAGTTATTAATCAATGAAATGAAAGACATTTTTACTAATATCACATCAATTATTATGCTATTGTATTAATACAATGAGGCACAAAATTTCGTTGTTAAGGCCACATGTTAGGACAAGAAATTAAACAACCCACCTCTTCAGTTTTTCTGAGCAATTTCTTTTTATTTTAAATTCAGTACAAAGATTGTGAAGTAGAAAAATGAGATCATAACATTGTTAGTTTTCTACTTTCTTTTTCTTTTTAGTTTCCAGTTTTCTTCTTTATTTTATGATGCAAAGGTTCATGTATTTGTGTGGAATCTAAAGTATAATTTTGACATGTTGATTTTCTACTCCTGTTGGTTTTGGGAACAGAAGTTAGGTCATTAGGCTGTATGGTCAGTTCCTTAATCTACTGAGAAACATTTGGATTATATTATTTTAAAATATACTTTTTCAATTTATGAAGTTGCTAATGCTTAAATGATGAATTTTAAAATCCAGCTAGGGTCATTTTTGGAGAGGGGGAGTTGGAAAATAAGACATTTAACTTTAAGGACCCTACATGTTGTCCAAACTTGCTACTTCCCTCCAAAGTCTTTTTCTTCAAAAAATACCACTTAAAATACAAATTCTTTACCTTGAATCTTGAATCTTTACCTAAAATCATATTTATTTTATCCTCCATGTAGAAAATTAGTATTGAATGGAGTAAAAAAGAGAGGCTTGTTACAAAAGAAACAAATAAACAAAAAAACAAACAAACAAACAAACAAAAAACCCAAAACAAAGAAATTCTCAGAAATTAAAGTCTCTGGGTTTGAAAATGTGAAGAACACTGTAAATTCCCACTTTAACGCTTTTTGTTCTGTTTTGAGGTCCAAGGTAGCTTCTACACGTATACTAAGTTATTCCTCAAGCTTATGTTTTCCAGTTCCATTAATCCTGAGGAAATAACAAGTAGAGAGACCAAGGAACCAGATTATCCATCTGTCAAGGACTTTCTTTGCTTCATCACCCAAAGTTACATATACCAGAAACCCTCAGTTGAGTGCAAAGCCTGAATATATTTTTTCTCTAATAGAGGTTTTGTGAATTCAAGAAAGAATAGGGATTTACTAAGTTTCTGAAAAAAGTAATTTCTTTTAAAAGACAAAATTCATGACAATGACTGATTTCCTATCAAGACCTAGGGAAAAAAGTATAATAACTATGTAATGAAATTTAACAGAAATTGAAATAGTCTTGTTGCTCGGAGGGTCTTCAACTCTTTGATCTAATCACTTCCATATCATCGGATTGAGTGTTTTGATGCTTCAAAAAATCCCTACAAATGGAATGACTTGGCCTGTAAACTGTCTTATAAATTTAAATAAATACTTGTCAACCTCATTTTAATATTATTGCTACTTGAATGTTGAGGCAATTGTCATTTGGTAAGTATATAGACAAGAATTAAAGGCATAAAAATGCTTTAGGATTAGTACTTTAGGAAAGCAGATAACAAGCTCTCATGTCCTTGGAAATTAAAGATTAACTGTAATCATTGAATAAAATTAGCGTATTATTAACATTCTTGACCATTGTGAATGATTTTTTTTTTAATTTAAGGTCTCAAATTAAATTCACCATTAGCTTCTTTAATGGCTCAGCTATGCCCATAGTAAAATAAGTCCTTTTGTATGGGGACATGGCATGGTTTCTGTTTAGCATATAGCTACCCTTGGGGGTAGTTATTCCCAGACTCATACGTGGTGATTATTTTGCTCCTAATACCCTGCTTCTCCAAGGAATAAGCCGTACATTGAACCATGGAGAATCTTAAATCAAAAGTAGCAAAAACTGTGGAGGAAAATGACATTTATAGTTGAAAATATTGATTTATTTATACCAGAACTTGGATTCAAGTGTTATTACATTTCACATGTATGAAATAAGAAAATGAGTTCTATCAGTAGACCCTATTATTTGGAATGAATTTGACTTGTGGAATTAAAAGACGAGAGTCGATACACCTTACATCTGTGCTGTAAAATTCAATCTTATGTTACCTTCTTAAAATGAGACTGCAATAGGCAATTTTTTACAAATAATGATATCAGACTCCATAAATAACATGTCTTCAAACACTGCAATGAAAGCTGTACAATATGGATGATTATTTTATGTCATATTTTATAAAGCAAATTTCAGTTTTTACATATAAATATCAATATCTGTCATTCAACAACTCAGCTTATATAGATTTCATTTTGGTTTGTTTTAGTTTGCTTTTGGATCAGCTATGAAATAAATACTAAATATATAGATATCAGAATCTAGGGGCCGGGGCTTCTTTCTAAAGTGATATCAACTTTGGAAAAGCTACGTTTCTCACATGGGACCTGACCTTATCCCAAAGTACATATTAATCAATGGGACATCCTTCTAGAAGTACGTGGATCACTTATAAACAGATAAGATTACTTATAAGGAAGAGGATCGTTCAGAAACATGTAAGTTTGTGTATGACTGTTAAATGATGATTTAAGTAAGTGCAATAGACAGTTTGTTAGTCAAGGTTTCAAAGTGTTTGTGGATTTCATAGGGATTCACCCAGAATGCATACATTTTATAACAGATATAAAATCTTGTTTAGATAAGAAACCAGGTTCATACAAAGAAAAATTGCTTCTCAGATTAGGTAAACGTTTAAAATGCCTAAATTAAAAATATGCAGAAGACAAATTGTTCTACATATACATATATATCATATGTGTGTGTGTATTTGTGTGTCTCTGTGTGTGCATATGTGTGTACTTATATATGTGTGTTTGTCATATATGTGTGATTGTGACATATGTATACACAGACATAAACACACATGTGATATCTTTTTAAATTTTTTATTGGTTATTTTATTTATTTACATTTCAAATGCTATCTCTTTTCCTAGTTTCCCCTCCACAAACTTTATATCTCACCTTTCCTCCTCCCTGCTTCTATGAGTGTGTTCTCCACCTACCTACCCACTCCTGCTTCACCACCATAGCATTCTCCTATGCTGAAGCATCAAGCTTTCATAGTACCAAGGGTCTTCCCTCCCACTGATGCCTGATAAGGCCATCCTCTGTTATGTATGCAGCTGAAGTCATGGGACTCTCCATTTGTGTGTGTGTGTGTGTGTGTGTGTGTGTGAGTGTATTTCACTTATGTTGATTCAGCGATGTCAATTCCTACCTTGTTTATACTCAGGAAGCAATAAAATTTGTTTCAAGTTTCTCTGATTGTAAAGGTAAATATTTAATTTAAGACTGTCTAAAATGACCCATTTTAAGATATAAAAACAGTGAAAAAAGGAAAAAGTTGATTTAAATTTTAATTTTCTGTTGAGAATTACATTTTTATCATAGCTAATTTTATTTTTAGAGTAGGCCAATCAATACTAGTACTGTCTTCCTATCTAAGTTGGTATAATTTAAAAATTCCACTCAAATTTTTAGTTTACAGATTTTAGGCAGAACAAGAAGAGCTGATGTGACCTCTTAGACTCCAAAGTCTATTCTTTATCTTAAAAGAACAACACATAGTCAATCACATCTTCCCTGGTTCAATCTGAAGGGATGAATCCACCAGCATGTGTTAGAGTGTATGTCCCATGTCTTTGAAAGATTGAATATAGAAGGTAGCTCAAGTCCAGTTAATTTATAATGCTTATACGTTATGTACTAAGAGAACCTAAGGGCATCAGATTTTTCCTGTGCAACATGAAGGTTAGAGTCGTCGAAAAGTGGTTTGTCTGGCTAAATTGTTAGGTGCTCTAGACATCTATGCTGAAAAAAAAATTGTGTTTTGCAAGCTCATGAGATGCAACAGATGGAACAATGATAAGAGGAAAGCATTTGCTGAAGGTTGCTTCTGTAATGCTCCCTAGAAAATATAATAAAATATTATTTATTGATTTGAGTTGTACTAACTTATAAGAGCAGACAGTGTATAAATAAATCTGACTGCTATGGCATATGATTAAACAGAAACTATTTATTATACTTAATTAACTATAATTTCTTCAATCTAACTAGAGATAAAGTTCCATTATTCTTCTATTAGTTCTTCTCAGGAAGCTCAAAATATAAAGTAATTTTTTGGCATGATCATCCTAAATCACTACTATTACATAATCTAAAAGTCATACCAAATAGATATGTTGTCCTTTTCTTAACACATCGATTTATAGTCCAGTTGTACCTGTGAACAGGGTCAGAGGGACAGAACTTCTGTGAGTATTCTTTCTTTGTCTTTTTTTAAAGATAAAATGGTAGAGCGAAGTGTGTAAGTTTAACTCTTAAAAAATGATTGTAATTTTGTGTTAGTCATCTCATTTCTGTCAGTATCTTCTACCTCAGATGTGGAATGAGCTTTGATATAGCCTCCGACAGTTCATTATGAGACTTTAATGAGATAATTTATTAAAGCACCAAGCCTAGGGGTTGACCCAGAGTATTTCTGTCTTCCAATATAATTTCTGCCAAGCAATTTCCCCATCCATTTCATTAAAATGTACTAGCTATTTTAAGTTTTCAAATTAGATATTAAATATTTCAATGGTGCAGGGTTGTAATTGATATTTCATATCTAGGCTATGTGATGACTTTCAAAATACATTTATAAATATAATAAAGTTCTAAAACCTTAAAAATAAGTAGTTGACAGAAAGAGGAATGTCAATGAAGTTCTAGTTACTCTGATTCTATACAAAGTGTGAAAATGTGTTATAAATTAAAAAACATTATTGTTATAGTTTATAAATTTTGTTACAATGTAAGAACAAAATGAAATATAGAAGACCATAACCCATTTATTTATCACCCACCTATAGATGTATTCAAAAGTGTGAAGACTTTAATTTATTTTCAATGCAATAGAGATTGATTAACTGATGTTCTTTACCTAAGCACTTTGAGACAGGTTTTGATAGTATGAAAATGAACCATGCTTACAATTCCTTAGACTATAAAGGCAATCAGCTACCATATAATGCACACCCCAACCTACATTCTCCTGATACCACCTACATTATTTAACAGTATAATTTTTTAAATAAATGTAACTATATTATCATTTAATTTTTAAGCTTTACATTTAAGTAGTATTCATTGTGTTAATTGTTCATTATTTATTTCATTATTCATTTTTAAATTATTTTATTTGCATTCAGCCATTGTCTCTCCCTCTCATAATTCCTCATCCCATTCCTCCTGACTCTTGCCTCTGAGAGGGGCTTCTCCCCCAAAGAGGCATCCCCCTTCCCTGTGATCTTGTCTTTCCAGGATTAGGCCTATCTTCTCCTACTGAGGCAGACCAGGCATTTCTCTGCTGTATATGTGCAGGGTGCCTCAGACCAGCCCATGCATGCTGCCTGGTTGGTAGCTCAGTCTCTGGGTGCTTCCAGTGTCTGAATTATTTAAACTATATGCATGGGATGATTTTAAATCCTTCAGAATGTTCCTTATTGTCCCCTTTCAATTAGTATTTGAAGAAAATCATAATATATTACATTAAAATAAATTTTACTCCTGTTTATAGAGGAAACAATTGATTTGAATGGAGAACATTGAAATGTAATGGATAACCTGATGATTTGTGTTTTTTAATAAGGTCCATATATGTAAATAACATTCAATGAAAGTAGGAAATCCAAATAAGATGAAATCATACATGATTCGTATGTTAGCAGAGAACATGCTAACACATGAAAATAAAGTAGGAGTTATGATAGTTTGAGGTATAAAAATTGTCTACCAAAAATAAAGATGTGCAACAATTCAGAAAAATAATGACATTTGTGTGCAAAATAAATATTCTTGCCATATTAGCTATATATTGCATTAATATACCAAGATTTTAAAAATAAGCCCTTTAAATAATCTTAAATATTGTATAACTGTAAAATAGCTTCAGAATTTTACATTTGTATTGCTCTATCATCAGTCTGAGTCTCTGTTATTACATACTTAGACAAATTAGTTCATTAGGTCTTCTTGATGAATGAGCTTGTAATTATTAAGAACTATCAACTTTATTCCTGGAAGTCTTCTGTGAAGACCCATTTGTCTGTTATTAATCTTTTGTATCAATATTTCTTGGATTTGTATTTGCCTGATACATATTTGCTCAATTGTCCAGCATTTCCCAGTATATTTTAATCACATTTTATACATGAAAATAATTTAGACTTGATATAATATTTCTGATTTTTAATTACTTAAATTGTTAACACATTTAAACTGTTATTTGTTGTCGCTCTAGTCACACATAACTATTGAGATCTTGATGTGTTAGTGATAAAAACTGAAATCTGAACTGTGTTTGAAAAATAAAATATTATCTATATTTTAAGTATTTGCCAACAGTAAGATGTATCATGGATGATTTTATATTTAAGATAACTTCTAAAACAATATTTAAAGTTCATATTTACTTTAGACATTACCATAATGAAATGGAATGTATTATTTCCTAGCTCGTATGACAAGAGACATAAAATGATCTTTATTGTTAGGTGTACATTCCTGTTTACGTAACTTGTATCTAGAAAAACTCTTTTACACATACCAGCTAGGCTCTTTTCTTTCCATTTCTCTGTCGTCTTTTACTTAGACTGAGTACCTTGGCAATTCTAATCTTAACTTTTTACCTACACCAGCCTTTAGTGATGGTTTGGCATTAATAATTCATAGTTTTAGCTTTTTTAGTCTACATTACAATAACAGTCTATTTCATGTATTGCAAAAAGCTTCTTATACCTTATCTTTTTTTGTTTGTTTGTTTGTTTGTTTTGTTTGTTTTTTGGGGTTTTTTTGTTTGTTTGTTTTTTTCGAGACAGGGTTTCTCTGTGCAGTCCTGGCTGTCCTGGAACTCACTCTGTAGACCTGGCTGGCCTCGAACTCAGAAATCCACCTGCCTCTGCCTCCCAAGTGCTGGGATTAAAGGCGTGCGCCACCACTGCCCAGCCTTATACCTTATCCTAAAGTTTGATTTATTATAAATTCTCTAAATGCTATAGAACACCCTTTCTGTCACAAGTCTTCAAAGATCTGTATTGAAAGATCATTACTAATTGTATAGGAACATACAGATTTCTACTTGGTCTCATTTACTTTTACTTGAAGAACATTTTAAAGCTCTTTTCTATAAAGTTGACAGATGAACGATATTCTCTGCTTTTATTTTCCAAAATGGTTTTTTGTGTTTGATTTTAAGTTTCCCATAGGACACAGACTTAGGAATGTTTTCTTACTTTTGTCCATTTTACTCTTCTGTTTGATTATACAGACTGCAGTTATTAGTGATTTTACACATCCAATGTCTATCTGTAATTTATGTCCATATATAAATGTAAATTACGTATATATATATATATATATATATATATATATATGTATGTATATATATATATATACACACACACATATATATATACACACACACACATATATATACATATATATATTCTTGCTGATGCATGTGCTCGTTTGCATATATATATATATATATATATATATATATATACACATACACTCACACACACACCCTCACACACAAAAATTTTTGATTACAGAGCCTTCTGTTAGTTATTTACACTTTGTATTTTGAGACAGAAACTCACTTTGAACTTGAAGTTTACTGTTATAGGAAGACTGGATGCCTGGTAAGACCTAGGTATCCTCATCACTGCACCATACTTGAATTGAAATATCAAATCCATTCTTCATGTTAGCTTTTACTTAGTGGAATCTGACAAAATTCAAGTATTTATGCAAGAGTTTTGCACAAGTAACCATCTCTTCATCCATATGTTTGTGTTATTGTCTTTTATATCTGGGATTTTGTAATGTGTGTAGAAAGGTGTTATTTCTTTAAAAAAATATTTTTTCTCCTCATCTTTTTTCTAGATTTGTAATACCTTGCATGTATCTCATAAGTAATGTGGTTCTTATTACATTGTTGCAGACATGCATTTATTTACTTTGTAGTTACATGTTGGTATTACTTCATGCTTACTCTTATATATGAGAAGATTGATATAACATGAGTGGGGAAAACATCATAACATTATGATAGAAGGGAAAATGATGCTTTCACAGAAGTAAGTACCAGATTTTTTTTCAATCATATCTGACCTTTGGATGTAGATAAATGATAAATGGCTAACTTATCATGGGCAAAGTCCTGTATTCCATTTCTAAAAATAAAAAAAAAACAAAAGAAGACAAGGCAATTTTAGCAAAGAGTAATTATATAGGCCTTTAAGTATATGGGAGAAAGAGGTGTATAGTTTCAAATCAAGTTTAAGTAGTTTGGGGATACACTATATCAAAATAAAATGTAAAAATAGGGCTAAATTTATTTTACTTTTTTGTGATCAAGCACTTGTCAAAGGCCTCACAATCAATACCTAGTATCTATTAAGCAAAAAAAAAAAACCAACCAAACTAAAAACCATATGTCAAAATACACTACATTCAATTGAAGGGCTGCAAAAAAGTCTTCCAAGAAAATAGTCCCAAGAAACAAGCAAGAATTGCCATTCTAACATCCAGTAAAATATACTTTCAACCAAAAGTTATCAGGTGAGTTGGGGAACAACACTTCACATTCATTACAGGAAAACTCCACCAAGAGAAAGTCTCAATTCTGAACATTGATGCCCCAAATCCAAGGGCATACACATTCATAATTTTTTTTTTACTAAAAGTCAAAACACACAAGAACTCCCAGTAATAATATTGGTAGACTTCAACATGCCACTCTCACCAATAGACAGGTCATTGGAAGAGAAACTAATCATAGGCATACTGAAACTAATAGAGGTTATGAACCAAATGGATTTAACAGATATATACAGAAAATTTCACCCTAAAATAACAGATAATAATGTTTGCTCAAAACCTCATGGTAACTTCTCTACAACTGACCATTTATTCAGTCACAGAACAAGCCTCAACAGGTACAAGAAGTTTAAAATAATCCAATGCA
This sequence comes from Rhabdomys pumilio, assembly GCA_030674055.1. NCBI lineage: Eukaryota > Metazoa > Chordata > Mammalia > Rodentia > Muridae > Rhabdomys > Rhabdomys pumilio. The sequence goes on from JANHMN010000001.1 coordinate 101,256,025, forward strand.
TCTTATCAGATCACCATGGACTAAGACTAGATTTCAATAACAACAAAAACTACAAAAAGTTCACATACCCATGGAAACTGAACCTTTCTTAACTCAATGATAAATTGGTCAGGGAAGAAATAAAGAAAGAGAGAAATTGAAGACTTCCTGGAATTCAATGAAAATGATGACACAGCATACCCAATTTATGGGATGTAATAAACAGAGTGCTAAGAGGAAAATTCATAGAACTAAGTGTCAAGGTATAGAAACTGGAGAGATCTTACACTATACTAGAAACTTAACAGCACACCTGAAAGCTCTAGAACAAAAAGAAAAACACATCCAAGAAAAGTAGAGGGTAGGAAATAATCCTGGGTCAGAAATCAACCAATTAGAAACAAAGAAAATGATACAAAAAAATCAATAAAACCAAAAGCTGGTTCTTTGAGAAAATCAACAAGATAGATAAACCAATTGCCAAACTAAGGGCTCACATATAGTATCCAAATTAAAAAAGAAAAAAAAAAAACACAAATGAAAAGGCAACATAACAAAAGAAACTGAAGAAATTCAAAAAAATCATCAGATCCTACTACAAAAGCCTATACTTAACAAAACATGAAAATCTAGATGAAATGAGACAGATACTACATACCAAACTTAAATCAGGATCAGGCAAGACATCTACACAGGCCCAGGTCTCATAAAGAAATAGAAGACATTATTAAAAACTTCTCAACCCAAAATCCCAGGGTCAGATGGGCTTTAGTGCAGAATTCTACCAGACCTTCAAAGGACAGCTAATACTAATTCTCCTCAAAGTATTCCATAAAACAGAAACACTTCATAATTCAATCTATGACCCAGAATTACTCTGACACCCAAGCCACACAAAGATATAACAAAAAAGAGGACTTCAGAAAATTTTGCTTATGAATATCAATGCAAAGTATTCAATAAAATTTTTACAAAGTAAATCGAAGAACACATTACAACCATCATTCAACAGGATCAAGTAGGTTTCACCTCAGGTAGACAAGATTGGCTCAATATATGAAAATCCATTAACATAATCCACTATGTAAACAAATGTAAAGAAAAAAATCACAAGATCATCTAATTAGATGCTAAAAAAGCATTTGACAAAATACAGCAACCCTTCATATTAAAAGTACTGGAGAGATCAAGAATTCAACACTCATACCTGAACATAGTAAAAGCAATATACAGCAAATTAATATCAATTTAAATGGAAAGATACTCTAAACAATCAGACTAAAGTCAGGGACAAGACAAGAATGTCCACTCTCCAAATATCTACTCAGTATAACTTGAAGTTCTAGCTAGAGCAATAAGACAACAAAAGGATATCAAGGGGATACAAACTGCCAAAAGAGAAGTGAAAGTATCACTATTTGCAGATGATATGACAGTATATATAAGCCAAACCAGATATTCTACTAGAGAACTTCTACAGCAGATAAACAACTTCAGCAAAGTAGCTGGATATAATATTAACACAAACAAACAAGAAGCCCTCCTTCATACAAATTATAAACGGGCTGAGAAAGATAATAAGGAAATAACACCCTTCACGTTAGTCACAAATAATAAATAATATCTTGGTGTAAATCTAACCAAAGAAGTGAAAGACATGTATGACCAGAATTTCAAGTCTCTTAAGGAAGAAGTCAAAGAAGTCCTCAGAAAATGGTGAGATCTCCCATGACCATGGTTTAGTAATATTAAATAGTAAAAATGACCATCCTACCAAAAATAATCTACAGATTCAAGACAGTCCCCACAAACATTCCAGCACAATTCTGCACAGACATGGAAAGAGCAATTCTCAGTTTCATATGAAAAAAAAAATCATGGCAGCCAAAACAATTCTTTTTTTTATTGGATATTTTCCTTATTTACATTTCAAATGCTATCTCCCTTTCCAGCCCAGTTTTCCCTCCAGAACTCCCCAATCCCATCCCACTCCCTCTGCTTCTATGACGGTGTGCCCCCAACCACCCTCTGACTCCCAACTCCCTGCCCAGGCATTCCCCTACACTCTGGCATCTAGTATTCACAGGCCCAAGGGCCTCTTATCTCACTGATGTCCAACAAGGCCATGCTCTGCTACATATGCGACTGGAGCCAAGGGTCCCTTCATGTGTACCTCCTTGGTTGGTATTTTACTCCCTGAGAGCTCTCGGGGATCTGGTTGGTTGATATTTTTGTTCTTCTTATGGGGTTGCAAAGCCCTTCAGCTACTTCACTTCTTTTTCTAACTCCTCCATCTGGGAGCTCTTGCTTAGTCCAATGGTTGACTGCAGTCAACTGTCTCTGTATTTGTCAGGCTCTGACAAAGTCTCTCAGGAGACAGCTATATCAGGCTCCTGTCAGCATGCACTTCTTGGCATTCACAATAGTGTCTGCTTTTGGTGACTGTATATGGGATAGATCTGCAGATGGGCAGTCTCTGGATGACCTTTCCTTCAGTCTCTACTCCACACTTTGTTTCCATATTTCCTACCATGATTATTTCGTTCCCTCTTCTAAGAAGAACAGAAGCACCCACAATTTTGGCTTCCTTCTTCTTGAGCTTCAAGTGGTCTGTTAATTATATCTTGGGTATTTTGAGCTTTTGGGCTAATAAGCGCTAAGCTGTGAGTGCATACCGTGTGTGTGTGTGTGTGTGTGTGTGTGTGTGTGTGTGTGTGTGTGGTTGTTGTTGTTGTTGTTGTTGTTCTTGGTTTGGTTTGGTTTGGTTTGGTTTGGTTTGGTTTGGTTTTGGTTTGGTTTTGGTATTTTGGGAGGGGTTACTTCACTCAGGAGGATATTTTCTAGTTCCATCCATTTGCCTGAGAATTTTATGGAGTCATGGTGGTTAATAGCAGAATAGTCCTCTATTGTGTAAACGCACCACATTTTCTGTATCCATTTCTTTAAGAACATCTCAGGCATTCAGTATTCCTCAGTTGAAAATTTTTTGTTTACCTCTGTACCTCATTTCTTATTACAGTTATTTGATTCTTTGGAGTCTATCTTCTTGATATTTATATACATACATATACATATACATACACATACACATACACATACACATACACATACACATACACATACACATACACATACACATACACATACACATACACATACACATACACATACACATACACATACACATACACATACATATACATATATATAAACCCTTCATCAGATTATCAGATTTAGGATTGGTAAGGATCTTTTCCCAATCTGTTAGTTGCTGTTTTGTCCTATTGACAGGATCCTTTACCTTACAGAAGCTTTGCAATTTATGAGGACCAGTTTGTGGATTGTTGATCATAGACCGTAAGCCATTGGTGTTCTGTTCAGGAAATTTTTCCCTGTTGCCCATGTTTGAGGCTCTTCCCCACTTTCTCCTCTATTAGTTTCAGTGTATCTGGTTTTATGTGAAGATCCACTTGGACTTGAGCTTTGTACAAGAAGATAGAAATGGAACAATTTGCATTCTTCTATATGCTGCCCTCCAGTGGAACCAGCCCATTTGCTGAAAATACTGTCCTTTTTACACTAGATGGTTTTAGCTCTTTTTTCACAGATCAAGTTATCATAGTTGTGTGGGTTCATTTATGGATCTTCAATTCTATACCGTTGATCTTACTGCCTGTCTCTATACCAAACCCATATAATTTTTATCACTATGGCTCTGTAATATAGCTTGAGGTCAGGAATGGTAATTCCCCCTGAAGTTCTTTTATTGCTGAGAATAGTTTTTGCTGTCCTAGGTTCTTTGCTATTCCAAATGAATTTGCAAGTTTTTCTTTCTAACTCTATGAAGAATTGAATTAAATTTTGATGGAGCTTGCATTGAGTCTGTAGATTGCATTTAGAAAGATGGTCATTTTTACTATAATAATCCTGTGAATTCATGAGAATGGGAGACCGTTTCATCTTATGAGAATTTCTTTGATACTTTTCTTCAGAGACTTGAAGTTCTTGTCATACATATCTTTCACTAGTTTTATTAAAGTCACAAGTATTTTATATTATTTGTGACTATTATAAAGGTTATAATATCCCATTCTTTCTTGGCCTGTTTATTCTTTGATTAGAGAAAGGTTACAGATTTGTTTGAGTTAATTTTATATCCAGTCACTTTGCTGAAGTTGCTTTTCAGCTGTAGAAGTGTTCTCTAGTGGAATTTTTGTGGTTACTTAAGTATACTATCATATCATTTAGTGATATTTTGCCTTCTTCCTTTCCAATTTGTATTTCTTTGACCTCCTTTTGTTGTTCAATTTCTAGGACTTCAAGTACTATATTAAATAGGTAGGGAGAGATTGAGCAGCTTTAGCTAGTCCCTGTTCTTAGTGGGATTGTTTTACGTTTCTCTCCATTTAGTTTGATGTTGGCTATTTGTTTGCTGTAAATTGCTTTTACTATGTTTAGGTATGGGCCTTGAATTCCTAATCTTTCTAAGATTTTTACCATGAAGGGATGGTAAATTTTGTCAAATGCTTTCTCAGCATCTAATGAGATGATCATGTGATTTTTTTTTTAGTTTGTTTATATAGTGGATTACATTGATGGATTTCCATATATTAAATCATCCCTGCATTCCTGGGAAAAAGCCTACTTGATCATGATGGATGATTGTTTTGACTGGCTTTGGTTACGGTGTCTGTTCACAGCAGTAAAACCGTAACTAAGACACCATCTCACAGTCAAAAATTCTGATCCAGAATTGCTCCTGTCTAAAAGAACTGAAGGGACAAAAAATGGAGAAGGGACTGAGAAAAAGGAGGTCCAGTGACTGGCCTAACTTGGGATCCGTCTCAAGGGAAGGCTCCAAGGCCTGACACTATTACTGATGCTTACGGACAGGAGACTTGTGTGGTTGTCCTCTGAGAGACCCATGAAGCAGATGACTAAGACAGAAGTAGATACTTACATCCAACCACTGGACTAAAATAGGGGGACCACTGTTGTTGAATTATGGAAAAGCTGGAAGAAGCTATAAAGGAGGTTGACCCTATAAGACCGGTAGTCTCAATTAACCAGGACCTCTGAGATCTCTCAGCCACTGAACCATCTAACATGCAGCATACAAGATCTAGTCAGAGATTCCAAGATATATATATATCAGAGAACAGCCTGGTCTGGCCTTACTGGGAGAAGAGAGCCTAACCCTTTAGAGACGTGACATCCCAGGAAGTGAGGAGATCAGGCAGGAAGGTTACCTTCTCTTTGAGCCTGGGGTCGGGCATGCGAGGAGTAGGAATGTGATGAGAAATTATGGGAATGCAGACCAGGAATGGGGCAATGACTGAACTGAAAACAAGTGAGAGTAATAAAAAATTAAAATTCGCCGGGCAGTGGTGGCAAAACGTCTTTAATCCCAGCACTTGGGAGGCAGAGGCAGGCAGATTTCTGAGTTCGAGGCTTGCTTGTTCTACAGAGTGAGTTCCAGGACAGCCAGAGCTACACAGAGAAACCTTGTCTCAAAAAAAATTAAAATTCATGTTAATTAAGATGATATTACTAAATCATTGCCTTTCAGCAGAGGCAAAAGTTTCTTTCAGATAGTTGATGTGCTTACATTTGTAGAAATGTTGAAGACAGTATATGACTTCCAATAATCACATGCTGAGAATTAGTCAGTTACAAATGCTCTTAGAAACAGCGTAGTGGTCCATCTTAGTGATATGCACTTATTGTATATAGAGCAAAAGCATGGCCTTAGTTTGTATCTTCACCAATGAAGAAATTAGCAGTGATTCTAATGATGCTAAGTGACACTGTATTTATGATACTCACTTGTTTGTTCACTGATGTGTGTGGATATTTGTTTATCAATCAAGGTTGTCCAACAAATATTGAAGCCTGTAACCAATGAACTAGTGGTTTATTGCCTATTGTTACTAACTTATTCAGCAGATTGACAATGTAGGGTGGATTGAGGGTAATCACTAAGCAAACAACAAAACATACTCTTAGTATGTAGTATATAATGTAAAGGAAATTAAGAAAGTGGCATTATTTGTAGGCTAGAAGGATTTCAATCATAACAACGAAACTAAGCCATGAGGAATTAATTTAGTATTGTCTGAACATACTAATTCATTGCAAACCTTGAAATATTACCAGAAGTGTGTGTGCGTTAAGTTACAAATGTCTAGGCTTCACAGGTTTTTAACATGTGTATTTCAAGAGTTTCTTTTAGGATTTATTTTGGAAGTACAATGGACTACAAAGTTAGGTGCTATACTCCTGCATAACACAGATCTTGATTATCAGAAAAAAGGAGCAAAAATAATACAATATGAAATTATTCACATTGTTAATGCCCTGAGTTGATTTTAGAATACTTCATCTATTTTTATTATAGATAGAAAAATGTAATAATCTTTTACTAAGAAGGGTGTGTAAGGCCAACAAACCAGTCAACTAAAGACATAAGACTGATATGGATGAGAGAATATATGAACAGACAGACAAATAGTAAATAAATAAATGAACCAATATTTTGAAGTATACCATTGAGGATAAAAATTTAAAAATTTCTTTGTACAACTGAAGATTTTGAAAAGCAGTTGCAATTTTGAGATCAGACGTAGTACTGGAGATTTACTTTATTTCATCATCTTGACACATGTTCTCAGAAAGAGACAAGCCACCATCCAACAATTCCTATTGTGAGATGGAACAAATACGTTAGGGCAAACCCATCAATGCTCCAGTTTACCACATAAACTCTTCTTAAGTTTTAAAATACAATTTCCTCTTTCAAAGACTTTGCTTTGTAAGTGTAGTTTGCTCATATTTGATAATAATGAGTGTAAAGAAAAAGTCTTGCTACCTTGAACTCACTCTTACACGTGGTTCCAACTTCATCACTACCCAAGAGATTAATTTAGGATTTCGATGTTGTAACTGAATCAGAGTTGAACTTTGTCATCCAGCTACCACTGCTTTATTAATTTGCTTGTATGGATGGTTCTCTAGGAAACTCCCAGCATCCACCTGTACACCAATCTCATCTGACAACACAGAATATATTTAATAATTTACAAGTGTGATGCCCATGTGTCATTAGCTTTGTAGGAAGCTCAGTAAAATAAGACCAACCTGCCATGTCTAAAATGGTAAGAAACATAGAAGTGAGACACTTCCTTTTCTATTTCTTTTTGTTTTTTTTTGTTTTGTTTTGTTTTTTAAATGTGATCATTATTTTAGATTTGATGAAGAAATATTGGCCTTCCCCTGAAACTACAATTACATGATTCTGATTTTGGAAGTTGGTTGTAAAATATACATAGTTATAGAAAATAGCCATTATGAAGTATCTTAATCTCTTTGAAGCAAACATTCTAAGAATGTTTAAAAAATTGGAGAAAGTAGAACTCCTTCAATATGGGTTTTTATTCAAGTTTTGCAATTCATTTCTTGTCACCTTAGAAAATATTGGAAAGGTTTATGTTATTTTCATGGAAGAAAAAGCTTGAATTTAGCTGCATGATGAAGACAGCACTTGCATTAGGAGAATTCTTTTTAGGCTCGGCAGATTTTATGATTATGAATATTAACTCCCATACATAGAAAACTCTATACATTTTTTATTAACCTACTTATCTGAACAGGAGTCTCTCTTGTGCACCTGGAGGTCATTCTCAATTTTGCTCCTCAATGTTCACAACCACAGTTCTTTGTGTGTATAATATGTTCAGCCAGAGCTCAGTGCAAGACATGTAGATGCTCTGAACTCTGTCTACATTTTACTTTATTTCTAAAGTCAGAAATAGTTATGAGGTTTCATTTGCTTTTTGTTCCTTGTCCCAGCTTCTTTAGTCACAGAGGCCACTGTGTAAAGCAAATAATCACCACTGGCGGGGTTTTAGCATTCACTCCAGCATGCTTTCGCTTGGAAATTTTCAGTTCTTTCTGAATTACCTCAATTATGTGAAAAGAAGTTGCACTTTATTCCATAATGACCTTCCAGTTTATAAAAGCCAATTCGCATTTAATTTCAGCATGAGGTTTTTTTTTTTTTCTATTTATTCTACCAAACACTCCTTTGCTTCCTGTGTAACTTCAAGAAATTTAAACAGTGAATGTCTATTTGTTGAATAATATGATGGCTTACCATGTGATACTTCTTAAGATGTTGAGATATTAACTCTAAAATATTTGTTATTATAAAAAGATATTTCTCTAGTAAGAACTGTAAATTTCTTTGTTATCTCTTTAAAGGATATAAAAGGTTGCCGTCTGCATTTGCATATATGTAAAAAACAAAGAACGAGATGTTCATTTCAACTGTGTTTTGAGAAGTGGTAAAATACAGTAAAGCACTTAATCATACATAGTATATGTACTAGAAAATATGTGCTTTTATAGACTGGAAGGTGCCATGATACAATAGACATGGTTGGAGTATTGAAATTATATAATTCATGTACAGTTCTAAATCCCAACTCTTTTTGTTCAGAAATTTTTGTCCCAACTGCTTGTTGCTGAGAAATTGATTAAACTTTATATTTATACCATGATTTGTTTTACAAATAGTAATATTAATATTCAATTAAAATGTCTTATAAATATTAGATACAGTTAATTAGGTAAAATATGTAGAACAAATTAATTGTTCTACACAAACTCAAGTAAATAATTCTAAATTAATCATACATGAACATTTTGGGAAAATAGATTCTTATATTTTATTTAACTTGTGCTTGGTGAGTGCTCCTTGAATGTATGTGTTATGTGTGTGTTTGTATGTGTGTTTGTGTGTGTGTGTGTGTGCTTATGTGTGACTCTGTGGTGTTAGGTTGTCTTGAATGAGTGTGGTTGTGTGTGTGTGTGCATGTGTGTGTGCGTGTGTGTGTGTGTGTGTGTGTGTGTGTGTGTGTGTGTCATATCTTGATTACAGGACTTTTGTGTTCTGATTCTCATTCTCGAAGCTGATTCAGAGACTTTTCTAACATTATTGATATGATCTTATATGACAATAGTCTTTGGATGGTTTATACTTTCACCTACTTTTTTGAAGTATAACATATATTCTAAGGAGAGTCAAGAGTAAAAATTATCGAACTCATCTGTAATTTAATAGAAAATTTAAATGTCTGGCTCATGATTCATTATGATGAATTATTGGCCATAAAACAAATTAATAATTTAAGAAAGTGATTTTCTTTTCTAAAAGTAATTGAAAACAAAAGTTTTGATTAGTCATTAATTGCATTTTGAATACATTTTTAATATTTTTAAATGGTATGTTTCTTGGATCTCCCAGAATGTCTTTTTCCACAATGATGTTGAAATTATCACAAGATATATGATTGATTACTACCTTAATTACATTGGTAATGTAGAGATCTCTGAATATATCTGTGGAAGCATTTTCACTAAGGGCAGAAGAACTGACATGAATGTGTTCTGCATCATCTCATAAACTGGGAACATGGATGTAATAAATGTACAAAGTCATAAAAAGCAAGAATTGTGCATCTTCTGGCTCCCTTCCTCCTGGGCTCTATAATTTTGAGGTTTTCTGCTCCAGTGTTCATCCCTCCCATGATAAACTGAATCTTCCTGAAACCTAGGAGTCAAAGACATATGTCCTTTCTCCAGCTGCTATGCCCAGGTGTTGTCATAGTAGATTTAAATATTGCAGAGAAGGTGTGATTTTTTTTAGTTTCAAATAAATAAAGATTTAAGATACATTTTCAACATATTTCAAATCACTTCTACTGTTATTACGAGTTGAGTATATTAACTGAGATGAGATAAAGAAATCTTAGTTATTATTCACAAGACATTTACACATAAAAACTGTCAGCTAAACAAAGGAAATGTTCTTTTTATTTTCTAATACTTCTTTTGTAGAAACTGTAAAATAATGTAACATACTTATTGAACTGAAGTCTGTTTCTAGATGTGCATATTCTCTGTAACCTTTGAGGTAAATGGCTATTCATGGTGGTGTCCATTATTTAATATTCCATGGTTATATCCTCTGAACATAGCTATGCTGATGTTTTCAGATAAGTGGAGTTTAATTCTGCACCTTAAATTTAAGTTTTGATTTTGTGATTTTTCTTTAGAAGATAGAATTAAGAAAATAGTAGCAGTACCTATTTTAATCTTAAGCATCTTTCAGTTTCTTTTGCCATGATCTACTTAAGCAAGCTAGTGCCAGCCTTCAAAGTTGTGATTCATGGCTGCCCAATTAGACAGATAAGAGTCTCTAAAGAGAGCAGACTGCTATAAATGGGTCTGAAGGTATTGTGAAACAGATAAATGTACATCTGATAAATGAATTGTACAAGTGACACCTGTCCTTATGATCTGGTTCTAGACCAAGGAAACAGACATACCCAGTTAACTCACAGACTACTGAGTAAGTATGTTTCCCCTCCTAGACTCCAGACAACCAAATAACCCTATTAAAAAGGGGTTACAGAGCTAAACAACGAAGTCTCAGCAGAGAAAACTAGAATGGCTGAGAACCACCTAAAGAAATGTTCAACATATTTCCTTAGTCATATGGAAAATGCAAATCAAAACAAACCTGAGATTTCACCTCACACCAAACAGAATGGCTTAGGTCAAACACTCAGGTGACAGCAGATGCTGGTGAGGATGTGGAGAAAGAGGAACACTCCTCCATTGTTGATAGAATTGCAAGCTGATACAACCACTATGGAAAGCAGTCTGGCAGTTCCTCAGAAAATTGAACATAGTATTACCTGAGGACTCAGCTATACCACTCCTGGGCATATACCCAGAAGATGCTCCAACTTGTAATAAGGACACATGTTCAAAACAGCCTTATTTATAATACCCAGAAGCTGGAAAGAACCCAGATATTCTTCAATGGAAGAATGGATACAGAAAGTGTGGTACATTTACACAATGGAGTATTACTTAGCTGTTAAAAACAATTCATGAAATTCTTAGGCAAATGGTTAGAACTAGAATGTATCATCCCGAGTGAGGTAACTCAATCAGAAAAATAACACACATGGTATGAACTCACTGATAAATAGACATTAGCCCAAAAGCTCACAATAGCCAAGATACAACTCATAGACCACATGAAGCTCATGAAGAAAGAAGACCAAGTGTGGATGCTTGGTCCTTCTTAGAAGGAGTAACAAAATACTCATGGAAGCAAATATGGAGACAGTGTGGGACAGAAACTGAAGGAGGGGCCATCTGGAGACTGTTCCACATGGATGTACATCCCATGTACAATAACCAAAGGTAGATGCTGATGGGGATGCCGGGAATTACATGCTGGAAGGTGCCTGATATAGCTGTCTCTTTAGAGGTTGGTCAGAGCCTGATATATACAAAGGTGGATGCTTACAACTAACCATTGAACTGATTTTTCATAGGGCTCCCAATGTAGAAGTTAGAAGACTGAAGACACTGAAAGTGTTTGTGGAGAGAGCATGTGAGAGTAATAATACCAAAAAACCAGAGCTCCCAGAATCTAAACCACCAGCCTGGGAGCACATGGGGGGGGGGAACCGAGTGTTTCAGCTGTATATTTAGGGAGGATGGCCTTGTGTGACATAGGTGGGAGAGGAAGTCCTTGTTTCTGTGAAGGCTGGATGTCCCAGTGTGAGGGAATTTGTGGACAGGGAGGTGGGAGTAGGTGGGTAGGTAGGAGCATGTCCTCATAGGAACAGGAGGACGAGGGAATGGGATAGGGGGGTTTTGGGTGGGAGTGAAATGGAGAAAGGGGATAATATCTGAAATGTAAATAAAATATCCAATAAAAAAGACTTAAGTTTTGTATGGTTACAAACACTGATATATTTTATCTTACTCTTTTAATAAAAATATTTTCTTTGTTTATGTGTATGTGTGTGCATGTGTGTTTGTGTGTGTGTGTGTGCTAATTATATTTAATTGGGGCTGGCTTAAAGTTTCAGAGGCATAGTCCATTTTCATCATGGTGGGAACCAGACCTTGTGATGGAGAAGGAGCTGAGAATTCTACATCTGGATCTTCAGGCAGCAGTAAGTCACTGAGACAAACTTCCTCCAACAAGGACACACCTGCTTAAACAAGGCCACATCTACTGATAGTGTCACTCTCTATGGACCTATGGGATCCCTTTTTATTCAGACTTCCACAGTATCTGAATTACTTTTGTATATTTCAGGTACACCAACTCCACAATGACTCTTCCTTCTTTGAAGTCCTTTCAAGCACGTTTACTTTTTTTCATTATTTTCTCTAACCATTTTTTCTTCATCCATACATTGGGAATTTTATATATTTTTTATAAAAGTGTGTATCACTAAGTTTTTCTTAGTGAGCATGATGAAATAAATAAACAAATTAAATCATGTTAAGATGAGACATCTCACAAAATGAGACCTTAAAACCCAAATGGAAATATCTTTGCCATGCAGAGTGAATCCAATTCTGATTATGCAAAAAAATCTGTTATGGATATAGTTATGGATTGATGAACAGCACTGTGGAATCATGTGATTAGTTAGTGCAGAAGAAGACATGTTTAGTCAATGTTCATTACTTTTTTTTGATCCATGACTATTGAGCAAATATCAACTGATGCCTGTAATTCCAGCATGTAATGAGACAAAGACCTTCTTGTTCATATTTCAGTGGAAACAATCAAACTTAGGTACTTATCAGATGTTAAAATAAGGATGTAAAGTGCACACAAATAGGAAAACAATGAAATCAATGACCATTATTCTCAGGCAGTGAGAAAAAGTGAGACACATAATGGGAAGAAAAAGTTGAAAGAAAAAGAGAAATTATACAAAATGCCATGAGGGCAGAGATAAGGATGAAACTCAAAGCAACACTGTGGGAACTTTATGACTAGCAACAAACCTTGGGAAATTACCAATTATTTAATCTGGTTCCGAGAATATTGGTTAGTGGAAATCTTTTTTTAACAAGAGTTCTTCGTAGCCTTTACTATGAATGCATTGTACTTTGGTAGACTATCAAGTAGTCCCATCTAGTAATGGCAGGATGATCAGCAATTCAAACTCATCCTAGGATACATGAAAAGATCAAGGCCAGCCTGGGCTAAACGAGACACTGTCTCAAGAATAAATGGATATGTAAGAAATAAATACATACATACTTCAAGTGTACATTCTGAGACATCTAATAAAAGTTCTCTAGTTTCTAAATTAGATATAGATCCATAACTGCAAATATTTTGCTATCTGTACAAACATATTAAAGTAATTCAATATAATCCTAATACAATATTTCCATAAAGTTTGTTTCTAAATGTCATTGATGTTTATAACAGTAGTAGCTTGCCATACACCTGAATTCTTTTTAAAATTGGGTATTATATTTACATTTCAGATTTTATCCCCTTACCCCACTTCCCCCCACCACCCAGAAACCTCCTATCCCATCCCCCCTCCTCATGCTTCTACTAGGCTGTTTCCCCACCAACTCCCCCCCACAATCTTACCTCTCCACCCTCACATTCCTCCCCTGTCTGTGTTCGTCCTTCATGGGACCAAGAATCTCCTCTTCCACCTATGCCCAACAAGGTCATCCTCCCCTACATATACAGGTGGAGTCATGGGTCCCTCCCTATGTGCTCCTGGGCTGTTGCTTTAGAGCCTGGGAAGCTCTGGTTGGTTGGAATTGTTGCTCTCCCTCATGGGGTCACAAATCCTTTCTGCTCCTTCAGTCTTCTCTCTAACTTCTCCTTTGGGAAACCCTTGATCAGATCAGTGGTTAGCTGTGAGCATCATGCTCTGAATTTGTCACTCTCTGGCAGACCTCTAAGGACACAGCTATATCATGTTCTTGTCAGCATGCACTTCCAGCCATCCACATCAGTGTCTAGCTTAGGTGACTGTACATGGGATGGATACCCAGGTGGAAAGGTCCCCAGATGGCCCCTCCTTCTGTTTCTGTCCCACATTTTGTTTCCATATTTGCTCCCTTGAGTATTTTTGTTACTCCTTCTAAGTAGGACTGAGGCGTCCCCACTTGGTCTTCCTTCTTCATGAGCTTCATGTGGTTTGTGAGTTGAGTCTTCGCTATTCTAAACTTTTGGGCTAACATCCGCTTATCAGTGAGTAAATACCATATGTGTTCTTTTGTGATTGTGTTAACTCACTCAGGATGATAATTTCCAGTTCCATTCATTTACCTAAGAATTTTCTCAAATTCATTATTTTCAATAGCTGAGTAATACTCCATTGTGTAAATGTACCACAATTTTTTTGTATCCATTCTTCTGTTGAGGGAGATCTGGGTTCTTTCCAACTTCTGGCTATTATAAATAAGGCTACTATGATCATAGTAGAGCATATACCCTTGTTATATGTTGGAGAATCTTCTGAGTATATGCCCAGGAGTGGTATAGCTGAGTCTTCAGCTATACCAGTTTTCTGGTATATGTCCAGTTTTCTGTGGAACCTCCAGAGTGGTTGTACCAGCTTGCAATCCCACCAACAATGGAGGAGTGTTCCTCTTTCTCTGCATCCTCGCCAGCATCTACTATCACATGAATTTTTGCTCTTAGCCATTCTGACTGGTGTGAGGTGGTATCTCAGGGTTGTTTTGATTTGCATTTCCCTGATGATGAAGGATGTTGAGCATTTCTTAAGGTGCTTCTCAGCCATTCGAGTTTTCTCAGTTGAGAATTCTTTGTTTAGCTCTGTACCCCATTTTTAATAGGGTTATTTGGTTGTCTGGAGTCTAATTTCTTGAGTTCTTTGTATATCTTGGATATTAGACCTCTATCGGATGGAGGATTGGTAAAGATCTTTTCCCAATCTGTTGGTTGCTGTTTTGTCTTATTGACAATGTTCTTTACCTTACAGAAGCTTTGCAATTTGATGAGGTCCCATTTGTCAATTCTTGACCTTAGAGCATAAGCCATTGGTGTTCTGCTCAGAAACTTTTCCCCTGTGCCTAGGTATTCGAGGGTCTTCCCCACCTTCTCTTCTTTAGTTTTAGAGTATCTGGTTTTATGTGAGGGTCTTTTATCCACTTGGATTTGAGCTTTGTACAAGGGGATAAGAATGGATTGACTTGCATCCTTCTACATGTTGACCTCCAGTTGAACCAGCACAATTTGCTGAAAATGCTGGCCTTTTTCCACTGGATGGTGTAAGCTCCTTTGTCAAAGATCAAGTGATAATAAGTGTGTGGGTTCATTTCTGGATCTTCAATTCTGTTCCATTGATCTTCCTGCCTGTCTCTGTACCAATACCATGCAGTTTTTATTACTATTGTACTGTGGTACACTTTGAGGTCAGGGACAATGATTCCCCCAGAAGTTCTTTTATTGTTGAGAATAGTTCTTGCTCTCCTGGGTTTTTTGTTATTCCAAATGAATTTGCAAATTGCTCTTTCTATCTCTATGAAGAATTGATTTAGAATTTTGATGGAGATTGCATTGAAACTATAGATTGCTTTTGGCAAGATGGCCATTTTTCCTATATTATTCCTGCCAATACATGAGCACGGGAGATCGTTCCATCGTCTGATATCTTCTTCTATTTCTTTCTTCAGAGACTTAAAGTTCTTGTCATACAGATCTTTTACTTGCTTGGTTAGATTCACTCCAAGGTATTTTATATTGTTAGTAACTATTGTGAAGGGTGTCATTTTCCTAATTTCTTTCTCAGCTTGTTTATCCTTTGAATAGAGGAAGGCTACTGATTTATTTGACTTGATGTTATATCCAGCCACTTTGCTGAAATTGTTTATCAGGTTTAAAAATTCTCTGGTGGAAATTTTAGGGTCACTTAAGTATATTAACATATCATCTGCAAATAGTGAAATTTTGACTTCTTCCTTTCCTATTTGTATCCCTTTGACTTCCTTTTATTGTCTAATTGCTCTGGCTAGGACTTCCAGTACTATATTGAATAAGTAGTATGAGAGTGGGAAGCATTGTCTAGTCCCTGATCTTAGTGGGATTGCTTCAAGTTTCTCTCCATTTTGTTTGATATTGGCTAATGGCTTGCTGTATATTGCTTTTACTGTGTTTAGGTATGGACCTTGAATTCCTGAACTTTCCAAGACTTTTTTTTTTGTTTTGTTTTGTGTTTTTTTTTGTTGTTGTTTGTTTTTGTTTTTCGAGACAGGGTTTCTCGGTGTAGTCCTGGCTGTCTTGGAACTCACTCGATAGACCAGGCTGGCCTCGAACTCAGAAATCTGCCTGTTTCTGCCTCCCAAGTGCTGGCATTAAAGGCGTGTGCCACCACTGCCTGGCACTTTCCAAGACTTTTAACATGAATGGATTTTGAATTTTGTCAAATGCTTTCTCAGCATCTAGTGAGATGATCATATGGTTTTTTTTCTTTGAGTTTATTTATGTAGTGGATTACATTGATGAATTTCCAAATATTGAACCATCCCTGCATTCCTGGGATAAAGCCTACTTGATCATGATGAATAATTGCTTTGATGTGTTCTTGGATTCCATTTGTGAGAATTTTCTTGAGTACTTTTGCATCAATATGCATGAGAGAGATTGGTGTATAGTTCTCTTTCTTTGTTGGGTCTTTGTGAGGTTTAGGTATGTGCGTATTTGTAGCTTCATAGGTAGTGTTCCTTCTGTTTCTATTCTGTGGAATAGTTTGAAGAGAATTGGTATTAAGTCTTCCAGGAGGGTCTGATAGAATTCTGCATTAAAACCGTCTGGTCCCAGACTTTTTTTGGTGAGGAGACTTTTAATGACTGCTTCTAATTCTTTAGGGATTATGGAACTGTTTAGATGGTTTATCTGCTCCTGTTTTAATTTTGATACTTAGTATCTGTCTAGAAAATTGTCCATTTCATCCAGATTTTCCAATTTTGTTGAGTATAGGCCTTTGTAGTAGGATACGATGAGGTTTTTTTAATTTCCTCAGTTTCTGTTGTTATGTCTTTCTTTTCAGTTCTAATATAATTAATTTGGATACTGTTTCTGTGCCCTTTGGTTAGTCTGGCTAAAGGTTTGTCTATTTTGTTGATTTTTTCAAAGAACCAGCTCCTGGTTTTGTTGATATTTTTTATAGTTCTTTCTGTGTCTACTTGGTTGATTTCATCTCTGAATTTGATTATTTCTTGCCATCTACTCCTCTTGGGTATATTAGCTTCCTTCTGTTCTAAAGCTTTCAGGTGTGCTGTCAACCTGTTAGTGAATGTTCTCTCCAGTTTCTTTTTGTGGGCACTTATAGCTATGAATTTTCCTCTGAGTACTGCTTTCATGGAGTCCCACAAGTTTTGATATGATGTGTCCTCATTTTCATTAAATTCTAAAAATTCTTTAATTTTTTTCTTTATTTCTTCCTTGACCAAGTTATCATTGAGTATAGCATTGTTTAGTTTCCACATGTATGTGGGCTTTCCGTTGTTTTTGTCCATATTAAAGACAAGTCTTAGTTCATGGTGGTCGGATAGGGTACAAGGGATTATTTCAATCTTTTTGTATCTGTTGAGGCCTGTTTTTTGACCAATTATATGGTCTATTTTGGAGAAGGTACCATGAGGTGCTGAGAAAAATGTATATTCTTTTGTTTTAGGATGAAATGTTCTATAGATGTCAGTTAAGTAAAATTGGTTCATAACTTCTGTTAGTTTCATTGCGTCTCAGTTTAGTTTGTGTTTCCATGATCTGTCCACTGCTAAGAGTGGTATGTTGAAATCTCTCACAATTATTGTGTGAGGGGTAATGTATGCTTTAAGCTTTAGTAAAAAAAATTTTTATGGACGTGGGTGCTCTTGTATTTGGGGCATAGATGTTCAGAATTGAGAGTTACTCATGGTACATTTTTCCTTTGATGAATATGAAGTGTTCTTCCTTATCTTTTTTGATTACTTTTGTTGAAAATCAATTTTATTTGATATTAGAATCGCTACTCCAGCTTGTTTCTTGGGACCATTTGCTTGGAAGATTGTTTTCCATCCTTTTACTTTGAGGTAGTGTCTGTCTGTTTCACAGAGGTGTGTTTCCTGTATGCAGCAAAATGCTGGGTCATGTCTATGTATCCAGTCTGATAGTCTATGTCTTTTTATTGGAGAATTGAGTCCATTGATATTAAGAGCTACTAAGGAAAAATGAATGTTGCTTCCTGTTATTTTTGTTATTGGAAGTGGTGCTATGTTTGTGTAGCTATCTTCTTTTAGGGTTCTTGGAAGATTACTTTCTTGCTTTTACTAGGTTGTAGTTTCGCTCCTTGTGTTGGAGTTTTCCACCAATTATCATTTGAAGTGCTGAATTTGTGGTAAGATATTGTGTTAATTTGGTTTTGTCATGGTATATCCATCAATATTGATTGAGAGTTTTGCTGGGTATAGTAGTCTGGGCTGGCATTTGTGTTTTCTTAGAGTCTGTATGATTTCAGTCCAGGAACTTCTGGCTTTTATAGTCTCTGGTGAGAAGTCTGGTGTAATTCTTATAGGTCTGCCTTTATATGTTACTTTACCTTTTTCCCTTACTGCTTTTAGTAATTTTTCTTTCTTTTGTACATTTGATGTTTTGATTATTATGTGGTGGGAGGTATTTCTTTTCTGGTCTAGTCTATTTGTAGTTCTGTTCACTTCTTGTATATTTATGGACATATCTTTCTGTAGGTTAGGAAGGTTTTCCTCTCTAATTTTGTTGAAGATATTTACTGGTCCTTTAAGTTTGGAGTCTTCACCCTCATCTATATCTATTATTCATAGGTTTGATCTTCTCATTGTGGCCTGGATTTCCTGGATGTTTTGGGTTAGGAACTTTTTGTATTTTGCATTTTCTTTGACAGTTGTGTCAATGTTTTCCATGATATCGTCTTCACATGAAATTCTCTCTTCTATCTCTTGTATTCTGTTGGTGATACCTGTGTATGACTCCTGATCTTTGTACTAGGTTTTCTATCTGTAGGGTAGTCTCCCTTTCGGATTTCTTTATTGTTTCTACTTCCATTTTTAGATCTTGGATGGTTTTGTTTAATTCCTTTACCTATTTGGTTGTGTTTTCTTGCAATTCTTTAAAGGATTTTTGTGTTTCCTACTTAAGTGCTTCTACCTGTCTATCTGTGTTCTCCTTAAATTCTTTGAGAGTGTTATTTATGTCCTTCTTAAAGTCCTCTATCATCTTCATGAGAAGTGATTTTAATTCTGAATCTTGCTTTTCCAGTGTGATGGTGTGTTCAGGGCTTGCTATGATGGGGGTGCTGTGTTCTAATGATGCCATGTAACTTTGGATTCTGTTGCTCATGTTCTTGTGCTTGCCTTTTGCCATCTGGTTAACTCTAGTGCGACTTGTACTCAGTGTCTCTGACTGGAGCCTGCCTCTCCAGTTTTCTTGCTTTTGTATGATCTCCTCAGGGTCCAGATATCTCTGTGATCTTTTAATCCTTAGCTCCACCTGCTCTGAGTACAGTCATTCCTCTAGGATATCTCAGTATATGGTGTCTCTAAGGTAGCAGACAAGCTAGGTGTCCACTGTTCTGGGTGCAGTGTCTCCTCTAGGATATCTCAGAATAAGGTGTCCACTGCTCTGAATGCAGTGTCTCCTCTAGGATGTCTCAGCATAAGGTGTCCACTGCTATGAGTTCAGTTGTTCCTCTGCCACTCTTGGTTCAGTGGTACATCTGGTGCTCTGGGTTCAGTGGACCCTTTAGGATGTCTCAGGATCTGGTGTCCATACAGGAGCAGACCAAGCGGGGGTCTGTACCAGGCCTCAGATCTGTGAGAGGGACAGAATGGGAGTGCTATTCTGCCACTCTGGGTTCAGTGGACCCTCTAGAATGTCTAGGGATCTGGTTTCCACACTGGAGCAGACTAGGTGGGAGTCTGCCCCAGGTCTCAGATCCTGGAGAGTGATCTACACCTGCAGTCATAATCATGAATGTGCTCAGATGAGACCTCATCTGCCCTGACTCCACTCAGTTAAATTACCATTAGACTATGAGAAACACATTTAGATCTCCTTTTTGAGACCTATGATAGGTATTTTATTTTACTTAATTTGAGTAAGACTCACTATAGAAATTTGAGAGAGCATGTGAAAGAGAAGTCTATAAACAAACACAAATAAGTATTTTCTTGTTGCGGCCCGAGCTGCCCCACTTTTGGCGCTAAAAATGTCGAGGACCGCTCTATCAATTGTGGAACCCACACTGCCAAAAGCATTGGGGACTAACTTGTTAGCCTGCACTACCCCAGGTTGCTCCAGTCTGAGGGTCAGAGTTCAGCAAGAGAGAATGAGGATGGACTCAAAGAATGGAGACCAGATAGAGTGTGATTCAATCCAGTTTATTCTTCAGTCTCTCTTCCTAGTCCAAGTCCCAAGTCTTGAGTTCCTAGTCCCTAGTTCTTAGTCCCTAGTGCCTCCAAGTTTCAAGTTACTTCTTCCAAGTGCTAAGTGCCTAATGTCTAATGCCTAACAACTAACTCCAAGTTGTACTGTACTCTTCTGTCTGCCTCTCGCCTTTTATATGTCTCACTTCTCAGCCATGCCTCTAAGTCACTCCCTTAAGTCAGGCCCTTAGGTCTTTTCTCTAAATCTGATCTCTAAGTCACACCCTTAAGTCTCAGCTCTAAATCACACCTTTAAGTCTCACATACCCCAGGGAAGATCCTGGGTATCAAAAACAAGATGTTATCAGAGTGTGCTCAGCTGTTGTAGGCTATTGTAATCAAATCTCTTGTCAGGGTATATGGCTCAAAATGGCTGCAAGGATGATAGCCGCCTTCTGTCTGCTCCCCACATTTTCTCTGCAATAAATGTATAATAAGGATTATGGAGGATAAAACTCCACTAGTCACATTACAGAACAGCTAAAACAGAATAACTAAGACAGTAAGTTCAAAAGACTCTCTTTGGGAACATCAATGGGTTAGATATATGATTGGGCCCCCCAAAAATATTACTTATGCCCTTCCTGTATTAGACATAAACATGAATCTCTTGTATAAAATAGATCCCAAGAAATACCATTACATAATGCCCTAGAATGTAAGACTTTTGGATGATACTGGAGTGGTGTGTGTGTGTGTGTGTGTGTGTGTGTGTGTGTGTGCATCTGCACATCTTTCTTCCTTGCAGTTAAATATGGAAGTAAAATGATTGGAACATTTGAAATTAAACTAAATTTTAAGAAACTGCAAAATTATTTTCCTCTATTAACAATACACTTTATTTACATTTCAGATGTTATCCCCTTTCTTAGTTCTCACCCCAAATCTCCTATCCCATTCCCCCTCACCCTGCTTCTATGAGGGTACTCCCTCACTCACCCATCCACTTCTGTCTCCCTGCCCTGGAATTCCCCTACACTGGGGCATCGAGCCTTCACAGGACCAAGGCCCCCTCCTCCCATTGATGCCTGACAAGGCCTCTGTTACATATGTGGCTGAAGCCATGAACCCCCTCCCCATGTGTACTCATTAGTTTGTGGTTTAATTTCTGGGAGCTCTGGGTGGTCTGGTTGGTTGATATTGTTGTTCTTCTTATGGGGTTGCAAACCCCTACAGCACATTCAGTCTTTTCTCTAACTCCCCCATTGGTGAACCCATTGTGGGCTGTGGTTGTACACACAAGTAGGATTTGCTGAAGAGGACAAAGGCAGGAAGAGCACAAGTTTGGGGCCAGCCTGAGCCCCACATTTTTTGTGCTAGCTTCAGCAGCACATATACTAAAATTGGAAAAATTATTTTCCTAAATACATATTCTATTTTAAACTTATACCTTATACACTCTAGAAAATTCTACCACTTTCAAATCCTTACCAACCCCTCTCTGCCTTTCTATTGTGAGTTCTAGATATTCTCTTGTGGTCCATGAACTAGTTTGAGTGTGTGTATATATAATGACTTACAAAATATAGATTTTGTAACATCTTCACATACTGACTCATTTCTATTCCACAGGATCCCCATACACTGACTTGCCTTCCCTATGACAGTTGTTTGGTATGATTTCTGTGCAAATGTCTTGCTCAATTATATGGGACTCATGTATATTAACCTGAAGGACCTCTATATATATTCTGCATTCTTGTCTGCTCTCTATGCAATGTGGAAGTATATTGCTCTAAATCTAATTGTTCTTTTATTTACTCAATAGAAACCAGATTTAAATAAAAATATGTATTATTATATTTATTAATTATGCCTTTACCTATGACAATTTTTTTTCTAATCCAAGAAAACAAAATACCTCCCCCCTTTAATGACATATCACATTAAAAACTCAGCATTTTAGGTTGGTAGCTTATTTAGGCAGGTTTTTTTCCTTGATATTTTGTTCATACTGTCCTAACTTCTTCCTGGGAGTCAACGTCCAGCACATTTTTTACCCTTTTCTGATGCCATTCTGTAAAATGTTTGATTGCTGGTTCCTCTGTGTTAGTTTTGTTGCTGGCCATAACAGGTATTCTTAAGAAGCAAATATTCACAGAAACATTTTTTTTATGCTGAACTATGTCCTGGGACTCTTTGCTTTTTTCCACCCTCAGTCTATAATTCTATACGTTTTGTGCTTAAGACACTGTTTGCCTTTTCTGCAAAGAGATTGTTATTTTCTCGTTTATTTGAGCAGAATCTTCATATGACAAAAATTTATCAGTTTCCTCATTAAAGAACAGGTAGCCAACTGTCTTCTTCCCCACAGTATTAATCACAGTTCTTTCCCAGGACAATGAAAAAGAGGAGTCTATTGAGCCTTCGGTTTGGTTTTAGGTCTTGAGCTTTTAGAAAGTGTGAGTAGTCCGACTCCAGTGCCAGCCTGTGTTCAATTTTTATAAATTTTTATAATGTTGAAATGGTTTCTTAGTTTTTGGCTACATAACCAATAGGCTAGTGGGAAAAAATACATCCAATCTGCTCCTGTCTGGAAGAGCATTCCTCCTAGATGTCACAAGAAATCCTCATCCCACAACCTCACTCATCTTTTGGCTTTAATACAATCCATGCTGTTATTGATCTTGTTTATTCTTGTTTAATCAGAGTGTTGCCCTTTGTAGTTTCTCTACCAAGTGTAATGGTTGTCACTTTATTTAGAAGAGTGGACAAAGAATTTAATGACAGAAACTTGACAGGAGCATGTCCAAACAAATCAAATAACTAATAAACTAATTCCAGTAATGGCTTAAATACTTCATCCATCCAAGGTATTTTAAAATGAAAGTATGTGTAATGTATTTTTTCAAAGTGCAAAATATAACTTTATTGGTGTTTTAAATGTGTTGAAAGAGTTTAAGTTCTAAAGACAAATTGGTTTTTTGGATTATAATATTAAAATGATAGAACATAAAGTGTAAGTTATAAATAAGAATATATTAAAGTAGAGAAATGACCACTGTCTACAGTGAATGCAGATATCAATTGTATTAGGAATTTTTAACTTTTATCACAAAAACTTAGGTTGTTAAATGTTATGAGATTAGATTTATAAAATCAACACATTTGCTTGTGTATGACTAGGCATGTGTGTGCACTCCTCAGTAGTAGAGACAATGCTTCATATTTATAAGACTATGGAATGTGGAAATAGAAACAATAAAAAAACACACAAACAAATGGGGAAAACCTTGGAGATATTAAACCTAGGTAGGAGAATAGGAACAACAAATGCAAGAATCAGAAACAAAATAGAGGAGATGGAACAAAGAACCTCATACATAGAAGTTATAATTGAAGAAATTG
This sequence comes from Rhabdomys pumilio, assembly GCA_030674055.1. Classification (NCBI taxonomy): domain Eukaryota; kingdom Metazoa; phylum Chordata; class Mammalia; order Rodentia; family Muridae; genus Rhabdomys; species Rhabdomys pumilio. The sequence continues at coordinate 101,279,674 of JANHMN010000001.1, forward strand.
ATACATCAGCCAAAGACATTGCTACATCTAAAAGTCTCCTGACACCAACCATCTAGGACATATCAGATACCATGAAAGGACCTAACCTAAGTTTAATAGGAATAAAAGAAAGTGAAGAGTCTCAGCTCTGATGACAAGAAAATATTCTCAACAAAGTCATAGATGAAAATTTTCCAACATAGAGTAAGAGATGTCTATTAAAAAAAAGAAAGATTATAGAACACCAGTTAGACAGGACCAGAAAAGAAAGTCCTCCTGGCACATAGTAATCACAACAAAAAAATATACTAAATAAAGAAAGAACATTAAAATATGGAAGGAAAAAAGTCCAGGTAACCTCAAAGTCAGACCTATCACAATTACACTGGACTTCTGAACAGAGACTCTAAAAACTAGAAGGTCCTGGCAAGATATCTCACAAACTCTAACAAAAACATACATACCAGCCTAGACTACTATTCCAGAAAAACTCTCAGTCTTTATTGGTACAGAGATATTTCAAGTCAAGTCCAAATTAAGGAAAACTCCAAACCAAGAAGGATAATAACATCAAAGAAAACACAGAAAATATGTGATTCCATACCAGAAAAAGCAAGGAAAGCACGCACATATACACACATCACACCACATCACATCACATACTAACACCACTAACATCAAAATAATAGGAAATAACAATCACTGGTCATTAATTTCTTTTGATATCAATGGACTCAATTCCCCAATAAAAAGACAGAGCCTATCATAATGGATGTGAAAACAGGATTCACCATTCTGCTGCATGCGAGAAACACATGTCAGCAAAAACAGATAGTACCTCAGAGTAAAGGGCTGGAAAAAATTTTTTTGAAGTGAACAGACCCAAGAAGCAAACTAGAGTAGCTATTCTAATATCTGGTAAAGTAGACTTTCAACCAAAATTAATAAAAACTCATAACTGTAAAACAAACATTGATAAAGCTTTAATTGCACATTGATACTCACACATGAATAGTGGGAGTCTGCTTGTATGCTACTAGAAAGTCTCAGACATCAAGTAAGCAAGAGAATCCCAGGACATAACAGGGATGACATTAGTCTAAATACCCAACAAAGGGGAGATAGAACCTGTAGAAACTACCTCCAGTAGATATGCATGATTCCCAGTGGAGGGATGGGGCCTCCCACACATCTCAAACATTTTAACCCAGAATTTTTCCTGTCTAAAGAAAACTTAAGAACAAAAAAATGATCAGAGACTAAAAGAAAGGCCATCCAGAGACTGCCCCACCTTAGGATGCATTCCATCTGCAGATAAAAAACCCTGACACATTATTGGGAATGGCTAAAAGAGCTTCCTGAGATTGGTATAGCTGTCACCTGAGAGGTTCTGCCAGAGCCTGACCAATACAGATGTGGATACTCACAGCCACCCATCAGACTGAGCCTGAGGATCAAAATGGAAGAGTTAGGGAAGGACTTAAGGAGCTGAAGGGGATTGTAACCCATATGAAGAACAACAGTATCAACTAACCAGACCCCCCAAAGATCCCAGAGATTAAACCTCCAACCAGAGTATACATGGATGTGTTCATAGCTCCAGCTGCATAGGTAGCATAGGATGGCATTATCTGGCATCAATGGTTAGAGGGGGCTCTTTGTGCCACGGAGGCTTGATGCCCTAATGTAGAAGGATGCTAGAGGAGAGAGGAGGAAGTGGGAGGTGGAGTGGGGGAGCATTCTCATAGAGGCAAAGGGAAGCTGGGGATGGGATGGGGAATTTGTTGATGGAAGGCCGGGAAGTGAGAAAACATTTAAAATAACCAATAAAAAAATCACCCTTTTGAAAAAAAATAGTGGGCAACTTCAATGTTTGACTCTCACCAGTTGACAGGATACATATAGACAAATGGATGGAATTTGAGAATATCATCATGAGTGAGGTAACCTAGCTGCAAAAGGACATGAATGGTATATACTTTTTATAAGTGGATATTAGCTATAAACTACAGGTACCATTTTTTACTATTCATAGAATCCAAAACCTAAGCAAGAACAAAGGTTCCAAAAAAGAAACTTAAATTTCACTTAAAAGGAGGGATAATACAGTCACAAGAGGCAAAGGGAGAAAGGGAACTGGGAGGGAGGAGGTGGGGAGGGAAATTAGAGGATTTCAGGATCAGTTGGCTAAATGGCCATGAAATGAAAAAATCTGTAACAACATGTAAAATATGCTCTATAATGTGTATATGAATACATAACCCTTTTTAGCATTTACATTTAAAAGACATTCAGAATGAAGCATATCACTTCATGATGGTCTTTTCACCAAGTGTATTAAAGCAAATGTTATATCTTCACCCAACTCAGTGAAGGATAGAGTTCATGCTATGCATATTTTGCTCTGGTTGGAATATGCCAATTAATATTTTGGAACTTGGGCTATTGGTTCAAATCTCCATAGTTCTCCCTTTCTGGCCCTTTCAGGCATTTATCCTGATCCATGTATTTATGACACTCAGCCAACCTGCAGAACCAGGGACTCTTATCAGGGACCCAACAATCTTCACACTTGAGTGCCAGTTCAATGAATGCATGGTTCAGCCCTGATCAGGGGATGATTTTCTTTCAGTGATAATAATTAACACACAGTCCACAACTGGAAAATAAATATCCAGAGTAAGATAATTTGGAATATTCAGCACTAAATGCACTCTCCTTATCCTTCATACTTTCCACTCAAAGCTTGGGGAACTGTGAAGAAGAGGAGAGAGAAAGATTGTAAGAGTCAGACATTATGAAACATTGTAAGGAAAAGAGCTTCTCCCAGACACAAAATGGCTAACACATATATAAATTCACAAACACTGTGAAAACACCCATAAGACCTACAGAAATTCAGTGAACACAAAAACCCCACAAAGAGAAAGGAAAGTGGCACAAAGTTCTAATTGCAATTAATTCTTGTTAAGAGAAGGGAACCCTATTTTCTCTAATCATTATCCACACTGTAGGGCAGTAACTGTCCTCAGAAATATTTAACCAACACAAAATAGATTCTGAGTCTTTTGTTTGTTCTTATTTTGTTTTCTATGTATGAGTGTTTGTCTGCTTCTCTGTCTGTATACCAAGTGCATGCCTGGTGTCCACATCAAACAGAAGAGGACATTGAATTCTCTGCAACTCGAGTTATATATAATTTTGAGTCTACCTATGGGTGGTGAGAATTGAACCTTTGTTCCACTGAAAAGTATCTGGTACTCCTAACTACTGAACCATCACTCTAGCCTCATGGCTTGATGATTTGGATATGTTTTTGTTTGTTGGTGTGTTTTATTTTGTTTTTGTCTTTCAGAAGCTCTAAATGGAGTTGGGGAAGTGGAAAATATATGATTAAAGTGTTTTCTATGAAAACTTTTCATATCCAAAGTGACTATAAAAAGTGTTCCTATAACCTAGAATAAGCAAATTATAGAATAAAATAAAATAATTAAAGTAAAAAATGTAAACTTGGAAGCAACTCCTGAGATGTTTAACCAGAAATATTTTCTCAGCTAATTAAAACTACAAAGCATTCTTCATTTAGAAGGATTATTATGAACTTACCTCTTATTTTTTATGTGTATAAGAACACTATCTTAATTAAAAAGTCACAGTTCTAAAGAAAATCTCAGTAAAAGTTACAGTCATTTTAAATTGTGTTGACAGTGTAGCAGATTGATGAATTTGAAACCCGAGAGCTCCCAGGGCCTAAACCAACAACCAAAGAGTACACATGGAGGAACCCATGGCTCCAGCTGCATATGTAGCTGAAGATGTCCTTGTTGGACATCAATGAGAGGAGAGGCCCTTGGTTCAGTGAAGGCTCAATGCCTCCGTGTACAGGAATGCCAGGGTGGGGAGGTGAGAGTGGGTGGGTGGGGGAACACCCTCATAGAAGCAGTGGGGTGGGGGGAACAGAATAAGAGGTTTTCAGAGAGGAAACCAGGAAAGAGGACAACATTTGAAATGGAAATAAATAGCCTTCCACCCCTCTCTGGATCACGATAGCAGGAGCAGACACCCAGCTGGTCGGCACCCATGTGGAAACTATATCCTGAGACATCCCAGACAGGCCGGTGTCCTCAGGAAGGCAGGTAAGGCCAGTTGCACACCTCCCTACACACCAGAGCCACAGCTGGGAATAGGAAGCTCACAGGACACCCTCTCCCAGGTATCCAAACCCAGACCTGGCAGAATTCCACTCCCCTTCTCCTCTCTCCTGATCATGGTTGCAAGAGCAAATACCCAGCAGGTCTTTACTCTTGTAGAAACTGTATCCTGAGACATCCCAGAGAGGTCAGTGTACTCAGAGGGGCAGACACCCAGCAAGTCTGCACCCTTGTAGAAACTGTATCCTGAGACTACCTAGAGAGGCCACTGACCACAGAGCACTGGACACCATACCAAGAGACATCCTAGAGGAGCCACGTATCCAGAGCAGCAGACACCATATACTGAGACATTCTAGAGGAACCACTGCACTCAGACCAGCAAACACCTATCTGGTCTGCTCTCATGAAGACACCTTAGCTTGAGACATCCTAGAGGAGACACTGCACTCAGAGCAGCTGGAGCTCAGGATCACAGGATCACAGGATCACAGAGACATCTGGACCCTGAGGAGTTCTGACACAAACAAGATAACTGGAAAGACAGGCTCCAGTCAGAACCAGTGAGTGAGGGTAGCACTAGAGTTAACCAAATGGCAAAAGGCAAGTGCAAGAACATAAACAACAGAAACCAAAGTTACTTGGCATCACCAGAAACAAGTTCTCCCACCATAGCAAGTCCTGAACACCACAGCACACTGGAAAAGCAGGATTCAGAATTAAAATCACTTCTCATGATGATGACAGAGGACTTTAAAAAGGACATAAAGAATTTGAGGAGGACACAGGTAAACATGTAGAAACCATTAAAGAAATGCAAGAAAACACAACCAAACAGGTGAAGATATTACACAAAATCATCCAGGATCTAAAAAGGAAAGTAGAAACAATAAAGAAATCCCAAAGGGAGACTACCCTGGAGATAGAAAACCTAAAAAAAGAGGCCAGGAGTTAAAGATGCAAGCATCAACAACAGAATACAAGAGATAGAAGAGAGAATCTCATGTGCAGAAGATACCATGGAAAACATTGACACAACTGTCAAAGAAAATGTGAAGTGCAAAAAGCTCCTAACCCAAAACATCCAGGAAATCCAGGACACAATGAGAAGACCTAACCTAAGGATAATAGGTATAGATGAGGGGGAAGACTCCCAAGTTAAAGGGCCAGTAAATATCTTCAACAAAATTATAGAGGAAAATTTCCCTAACCTAAAGAAAGAGATGTCCTTAAATATACAAAAGCCTACAGAACCCCAAATAGACCAGAAAAGAAATACATCTTGTCACATAATAATCAAAACATCAAATATAAAAAACAAAGAAAAATACTAAAAGCAGTAAAAGAAAAAGGTAAAGTAACATATAAAGACAGACCTATAAGAATTACACGAGACTTCTCACCAGAAACTATAAAAGCCAGAAGATCCTGGACTGATATCATACAGACTCTAAGAGAACACAAATGCCAGCCCAGACTACTATACCCAGCAAAACTCTCAATCAATATTGATGGAGAAACTAAGATATACCATGACAAAACAAAATTTACACAATATCTTCCCACAATTCCAGCACTTTAAAGGATACTGAATGGAAAACTTCAACACAAGGATGGAAATTACAACATAGAAAAAAAAAAAAAACAAGAAATAATCTCACAACAACCACAAAAGAAGATAGTTACACAAACATAATTCTATTTCCAATAACAAAAGTGACAGGAAGCAACAATCATTTTTCCTTAATATCTCTTAATATCAATGGACTCAACTCTCCAATACAAAAACATAGGCTAGCAGACAGGATACGTAAACAAGACAAAATTGGAAAATCTAGAAGAAACGGACAATTTTCTAGGCAGGTACCAGATACCAAAATTAAACCAGGAGCAGATAAACCGTCTAAACAGTCCTATAAACCCTAAAGAAATAGAAGAAGTCACTAAAAGTACCCCCCCAAAAAAATCCAGAAACAGATGGTTTTAGTGCAGAATTCTATCAGACCTTAAAGAAAGACCTAATCCCAATACTCTTCAAGTTATTCCATCAAATAGAAAGAGAAGGAGCACTACTCAATTCAGTTTATGAAGCTCCCACTATGCTCATACCCAAACCACAGAAAGACCCAATAAAGAAAGAGAACAACAGACCAATCTTTCTTATGACTATTGATGCAAAAATACTCAATAAAATTCTCACAAACTGAATCCAACAACATATCAAAACAATTACACATCATGATCAAGTAGGCTTTATCCCAGGAATGCAGGGATGGTTCAACATTCGGAAATCCATCAATGTAATCCACTACATAAATAAACTCAAAGAAAAAAAACCACATGTTCATCTCACTAGATGTTGAGAAAGCATTTGACAAAATTCAACATCCCTTCATGTTAAAAGTCTTGGGAAGTTCAGAAATTCAAGGCCCATACCTAAATGTAACAAAAACAATATACAGCAAGTCAGTAGCCAACATCAAACTAAATGGAGAGAACCTTGAAGCAATTTCACTAAGATAAGGGACTAGACAAGGCTGCCCACTCTTACCTTACCTATTTAATATAGTACTGGAAGTCCTAGCTACAGCAATTAGACAACAAAAGGAAGTAAAAGGGATACAAATAGGAAAGGAAGAAGTCAAAATTTCACTATTTGCAGATGATATGATAGTATACTTAAGTGACCCTTAAACTTACACCAGAGAACTCCTAAACCACATAAACAACTTTAGCAAAGTGGCTGGATATAAAATCAACTCAAACAAATCAGTAGTCTTTCTATACTTAAAGGATAAACAGGCTGAGAAAGAAGTTAGAGAAATGACACCCATCACAATAGCCACAAATAATATAAAATATCTTGGAGTGAATCTAACTAATCAAGTGAAAGATTTGTATGACAAGAACTTCATGTCTCTGAAGAAAGAAATTGAAGAAGATCTCAGAAGATGGAAAGATCTCCCATGCTCCTGGATTGGCAGGATTAACTTAGTAAAAATGTCCATCGTGCCAAAAGTAATCTACAAATTCATCACAAACTCCATCAAAATTTCAAATCAATTCTTCATAGACAGAGAAATTTGCAAATTCATTTGAAATAACAAAAAACCCAGGATAGAGAGAACTATTCTCAACAATAAAAGAACTTTTGGGGGAATCACTATTCCTGACCTCAAACTGAACTACAGAGCAGTAGTGATAAAAACTGCATGGTATTGTTACAGAGACAAGCAGGAAGATCAGTGGAATAGAATTGAAGCTCCAGAAATGAACCCACATACCCATGGTCACTTGATCTTTGACAAAGGAGCTAAAACCATCTAGTGGAAAATGTCAACAAATTTTCAACAAATGGTGCTGGATCAACTGGAGTTCAGCATGTAGAAGAATGCAAATTAATCCATTCTTATCCCCTTGTACAAAGCTCAAGTCCAAGTGGATAAAGGACCTTCACATAAAACCAGATACACTGAAACTAATAGAAGAGAAGGTGGGAAAGACCCTCGACTACCTAGGCACAGGGGAAATGTTCTTGAACAGAACACCAATGGCTTATGCTCTAAGATCAAGAATTGACAAATGGGACCTCATAAAATTGCAAAGCTTCTGTAAGGCAAAGAACATTGTCAATAAGACAAAACAGCAACCAACAGATTGGGAAAAGATCTTTACCAATCCTACAACCGATAGAGGGCTAATATCCAATATATACAAAGAACTCAAGAAATTACACTCCAGACAACCAAATAACTCTATTAAAAATGGGGTACAGAGCTAAACAAAGAATTCTCAACTGAGAAAACTCGAATGGCTGAGAAGCACCTTAAGAAATGCTCAACATCCTTCATCATCAGGGAAATGCAAATCAAAACAACCCTGAGATACCACCTCACACCAGTCAGAATGGCTAAGATCAAAAACTCATGTGATAGTAGATGCTGGCGAGGATGCAGAGAAAGAGGAACACTCCTCCATTGTTGGTGGGATTGCAAGCTGGTACAACCACTCTGGAAATCAGTCTGGCCGTTCCTCAGAAAATTGGACATAGTGTTACCTTATGACCCAGCTATACCACTCCTGGGCATATACCCAGAAAATTCTCCAACATATAACAAGGACATATGCTCCACTATGTTCATAGCAGCCTTATTTATAATAGCCAGAAGCTGGAAAGAACCCAGATGTCCTTCAACAGAGGAATGGATACAAAAAAATGTAGCACATTTACACAATGAAATATTATTCATCTACTAAAAAGTAATGAATTCGAAAAATTCTTAGGTAAATGGATGGAACTAGAAAATCTCATCCTGAGTGAGGTAACCCAGTCACAAAAAAACCACACATGGTGTTAGTCACTGATAAGCAGATATTAGCCCAAAAGTTTGAAACAACAAAGATTCAACTAATTGACCACATGAAGTTCATGAAGAAGGAAGAACAAGTGTAGATGCCCAGGTCTTACTTAGTAGGAGTAACAAAATACCCAAGGGAGCAAATATGGAGTCAAAGTGTGGGACAGAAACTGTAAGAGAGGTTATATGGAGACCACTCCACCTGGGTACTCATCCCATGCACATTCACCAAAAATAGACGTTGATATAGATGACAGGAAGTGCATGCTGACAGCAACCTGATATGGCTGTCTCCTTAGAGGTCCCCAAGAATCTGACATACCTGGAGGCAGATACTCGCAGCTAACTATTAATCTGATCAAGGATTGCTAATGGAGAAGTAAGAGAGAAGACTGAAGGAGCTGAAAGAATTTGTAACCTCATGAGGAGAGCAACAATACCAACCAACCAGAGCTCCCCAAGGTCTAAACCACCAGCCTAGGAGCACATAGGGAGAGACCCATGACTCCAGCTGTATATGTAGGTGAGGATGGCCTTGTTGGGCATAGATGGGAGAGGAGATATTTGGTCCCATGAAGGCTGAACACTGAGTGGTGGATAATCTGAGGGTGAGGAGGTGGGAGTGAGAGGTAGGTGGGGGCACACCCTTATAGAAGCAGGAGGGGAAATGGGATAAGGTGTTTCTGGGGGTGGAGGGAATGGGGTCAGGGGATAAAATACAAAATGTAAATATTATATCCAATAAAAAAGGAAAAAAAGAAAAGTTGTTAGAACCCACATCTTTAAAAAAATGTCAGCCCTCTTAAAACATTATCTTGATACTAAAATTTGTTGTGAGAATTGTATATTTTAGAATACACAGCCTTGGTTTATCTACTCATCAAGCAAGCTGAGCAGACTTGCTCAAACCTCTGATGTCTTGGAATTCCATCTGGATGCAGTGAAGACACAGCATCAGAAGCTTATCAATTTACTCTTCCCTCCCCCCACACCCCTCTTCTAATATCTCAATGCCCATAATCAGCTTGAAGAAGTTAACAAAGAGTCAGCGGCCCTATTCCCTGGGCTTGGGGACTAAGGTGGTTAATGTTAGGCTGTCTCTCTGGGAAAAAGTAGTGGTTTTGTTTGATCAGGGAGGATTAGCTAGGATTTATGGCATAGCCATAACCTATTGGTAGAAATCTGTATAATTTAGTATCAAGATGAAGTTATAATTTCTTAAATGGTACAAAATTCACTTGGATTTCAAATTTAAGGTTCTCAATGGTATAAGCTTCTTATTAATATGAAAGTGAAATGAATATTGATACTCTCCTAGGCATTGTGCCTGTATAACACATTTAGAAATACAAGGTTTAGACCCAGTCCTTCTTTAACTGTTTTGTTTTTAACTGATTTGGGATGATTAGCCTGTGAGTTAAGGGACTATAGCAAATTCATGACTTTGAGTTTATTTTTAAGGTGTTTTCCATATTTTATTTAGAAATAGATGAGAGGAGTTAACAGACAACAGTACAGATTACCTTACAAGTATAGTTGGTTTTCAAAACATCAGAAGTCCACAGAATTGATGTTACAAACATTTCTGTATTAATGTTCATTTTGATTAGAGATCTGTCTGCTCCTGACAGCTTCCTATCTTGGATTCTAAGAAGAAATTGAGCATCCTTGGAGTTACTCCAGTTGTTGTGAGATAGCCACTAGGCAAGAATTGCCTCTTTCTATCTGTAAACATATTACTGTCCAGAAAAGGACACACTTGCAGAATAGTTGACTGATTATATCTGCCTAGACAGAGTAATCAGCCCTTAATAATTCTGCATCACTAAGATCTGTCAGATGATCTTGGGCCAGAAGGCTGAAAATCAGATGCTGCAATGTTTTTGTAGTACACGGACTATCCAGGTGTTCAGTAGTCTCTATAAATTGGCTAAGTTTTAGAAGCTATGCTTTGTGCTTCCCATAATTTCAGTTATTTCAGTCATTCTGGATTTCTGACAAGGCTGAAAACTTATAGTCTCATAGCCAATCCTGGCTATTTACATTGAGAGAAAAGATTTGAGTGGATGGTTTTCAGCTGACATTCATTCTAAAGCCAAGATAAAAGCCAGGTTCAGAACTAAGTGTTTTAATTAGGAGAGATGACAGAGGTTCTGGTTAGTCAAAATGATGGACTGTGTGTTAGAACTATCTTGTACCTCACTGGTACAAATTGGCATAATTATGCTCTAATTGTATTTTGAGAGAAAAGTTTTATTTTAACAGGAATCGTGTTATGTAGGAGGAGCTAAGATGGGAGGAGTACTGAGAGGAAGAGACAGAGTAAGGAGAGGAGGCAAAGAAGGAGAGGAGAAGCTAGGTGATGAGAGAGAGAAAGAGGAAGAGAGGGAGGAGACATAGAGGCAGATGTTCAAGTGTCTCCATCAGTCAAATATAATTGATATATCTAGTTTGGGTATTGGGTTACACTTCTGATTGAGCATTACCAAACTTATAAAGCCTTTGATTAACATTTTTAAAAATTGTATAAAAGCAAAAAGGAAAAGGGGGCATGGGATAGGGGTTTTCTAGGGAGGGGAAATGGGGAAAGGGGATGGCATGTGAAATGTAAATAAAATATCCAATTAAAAAAAGAAAAATAAGAAATGTAAACAAATAAAATATCCAATAAAAAAGAAAGAAACAAAAAGAAAGGATCAAGGGCCTGGGTATATGGGTAAAAAAAAAAATTCATTCAATCAGTAATTGACTAAGGAGCTAGAAAGATGATTCTGAAGTTAAAAGTGCTTTCTGCTCTTCCTGAGAACCAGAGGAGAGTCTGCGGTACTCTGGGCTGGTGATTAACAGGAGCCTATAGACTTAATTTCAGAAATTGTGATTTTTTTTTCGCAACTGTAGGTGATCTCACACATGTTTCCATACACATCATTAAAACTAATAATCAAGTAAATAAAAAATTACAGTTTTGGAGAAAATTTATCATTGTTGTATCAAATTTTAAACAGAATAATACTATGCTGATTGCTTTCTTCAAGTATACATAAATAGCAAATGCTAGAGTACATAAAAATTTTATAAGATAAAACATATACTGAGTAGTTCTTATTATTGAATGTCTAATAGCTGAAATAAGAAAGTATGTCTTGTTTTTATATAAATACACTCAGACTTTCATATTTAATTTTTAATAGATTTGAATTTTAGAAGGATTTGTTCTTAATGTTTCAACATTTTTTGTTTGTAAGTATATGTGTGTATGTTGCATGTTGTGTATGTGTGTGTGTGTGTGTGTGTGTGTGTGTGTGTGTGTGTAATGCACAGGATTAATGAATGCTTGTAAGTCAGAGATAAAAATGTATTTTGAGTCACTGTGAAAACCTCATGTCATGGCTGGGAAGAACAGTTTAGCTTCCTTCATGGTCTATGCTTCAGTTCCTGCCTTATGTTTCTCCCTTGACTTCCCTTCATGGTGGACTCTAAACAAGATATATAATCTAAATACACCCCATCTTTCCCAACTTGTTTTGGTTCATTGTGTCTTTTTAATTGTTTATTTTCTTTCTCTTTTTTATGTTGTTGTTGATATTGTATTTTAATTACATTTGTTTCTCCAAACTGTCCCTTCCTCTCCCCACTCTCTTTCAAATATGACCTTGTTTTTCATCAATTGTTATTGCATGAATATCTCCCTAAATATGCACATATTCTTAAATATAAACTGTTCACTCTATATAAGTATACTTGTATGTTTTCAGGACTTACCATTTAGCCCTGGACAACTAATTAGTGTGTTCTTACCTGAAGAAGGTCTCCTCTTTATTCCCAGGTTTACTTACTTGACTATTGCTCTTTGTGTAAGGTTGAAGCCTTGTGAGCTTTTCCCTATCTAGTTTGACATGTCATTGGTGTCATCAATTGTTCAGCTCATTGATGGACAGCAATGTTGATAAGGATTTAAAGGTATAATTTCTGATCTTATTAGGAGACATAATATCACAGCATGTTCTAAAATCCTCTGGCTCTTACAAACTTTCTACCTGATCTTCTGCAGTGTTTCTCAGCATTAGGTGAAAGATATTTTTGTAGATGTGTTCATTGGGAATGGGCTCCATAATTCTTATGTTTTTGTTTGTTTGTTTGTTTGTTTGCTTATTTGTAAAAATTTATTCATAAATTTAGAGATCAGGTATAAAGAGTATGTCCTTCAAGTGTTGAATTCACAAGAAAACTGTTGTGGTGCAGTTATAAAAAGAAAAACAACTTGATACAGACCCATGTAGGTCCTGTGCTTGCTACTTTGTTCTTTACGAGCTTATATGTGCCTAACTTAGTTTATTCGGAGGGCCTTGCTCTACTGAGATTCTCCATAGGCTTTGGCTCTTAAAAAATTGTTCAGTTTTCTCTTCTGTGAGATTGCCTGAACTCTGAGAGGTGGTATTTGATGGAGACCGCCAATTTAGACTTTATATGTAATGTCTCTGCATCTGGAGTGAGCCTCCATTATGTAATGTCTAGTTGTGGGTCTCTGCATCTGTTCCCATCTGCTCCCAGAGGAAGCCTCTCTGATGATGACTGGATAAGGCACTGATCTATGAGTATAGGAAAATATCATTAAAAACTAATTTATTGAGTATACACAGAGGGAGCCATGACTCCAGATACATATTTAGCAGAGGATGACCTTATCTGACATCAATGGGAGAGGAGAGAGGCTTGATGTTCCAGTGTAGGGGGATGCTAAAGGGGTGAGGCAGGAGTGAGTGAATGGGTGGAGGACAACCTAAGAGAGGCAAAGAGGATAGGAGGATGGGATAGGAGTTTGTGGAGGGGTAACCCAGAAAGTGGGTTATCATTTGAAATGTAAATAAATAAAATGTTTAATAAAAAAGTTCAAAAAAAAGAGAATATTATGCAACAATAGAAAATGATGTGTAGAGAAGGCAAAAGATCTGGAGTAACCTTACACGCACATGACTAATTGAAGACAGTTAGAATTGAGTACAAACTTCATAATTACATCCAGACAATTGTTGAAAAGGCATAAAGGGGCAGATACAGTATCATCGATTAATAGGAATTTGGGAGATTAATAGAAATTTGACTTAAAACTAAGTAGCATATATATATGGGTTTGGCAAACAGTAGCTATGATTTCTGTTCAGATTAAAATGGAGGAGTAAAGAAGGCATTGTTTTTGGTTATGTGATTCCCACGTTCTCATTTTCCAGAATGTCGACAAAGTAAAATTGAAGCAAGTACTTCTTGTCACATTAATTAGATGTAGGAAAAGCAACTATCTATAAAGGAGTGATGAGAGTCCATGGTACAGCAGAAAATCATTCCTCGGACATTTCAAATAGCAGTACTTCAGAAATGAAAAGTGCTGTTTGATATTTTTATACTGTGGGGATGTAACCAGGGGGATCTCCTCAGCATTCTGGTCAAGCAGTTTAGTTCAAAGTGTAAATTTCTGGTTTGGGCACGGGGGCAATGAAAGAAGACCCCTCATATTTCACTCTAGGCTCAGTATGCACGTACACGGGTCCATGTGCAAACCTCATACCCAGATGCATATATGCAACAACACACAGAGACACAAGCCCCACACCATTTTTTTTAATAGGAGAAAAATCTTCTGTTACTTAAGTAACTCAATCAGATTCAGGTTATGTTTCCCTAAAAATTCAGGCATCATTTTAAATTTCATAAAATGTTAACATGTATTTTAATAATGGTTCTGAACTCTCTGGTTTTAAATTTCAAGGTACACAGGGAAAGACAATCCTTTTCCTTATAGTTTGTCAGATGAACAATGATGATATTTCTGGGTCCTAGGGGTTGAACTAGGGCAAAGCTCAAAGAAGCTCTGGAAGAGGGTGACCCCATAGGAAGACAAGCAGTCTCAACTAACTTAGATCCACGAGATCTCTCAGACAATGAGCCACCAACTAGGCAGTGCACACTAGCTGGTCTGAACCCCCAACATGTATACAGCAGAGGACTGCCTGGTCTGGACTCAGTCAGAATAGATGCACCTAACCCTTGGAGACTTGGGGAGGTCTAGTGTGGTGGGGTTAGGGGCATGAAGACATTCTCTTGAAGACTGGGGGTATGGGATGAAGAACAGTCAGAAGGCAAATCTGGAGGGAGATAATGACTGAACTGAAAAAAAAAAGATTAAAGAATATATTTTTAATTTAAATTTTCATATATTTGATCATGTCTTAAAATTCAGCATTGTTTTGGTGGAGATAAGTTAAGTCTGTAGGGCTTGGTATTAGCCTGAATAGCTCCAGGTTCAAAGGAAGACCTTGACTTACAGGGTAAGGCAGAGAGTGATCAATCAGAACAACTACTAACTTTGTCTTCTGCATGCTACATGAATGCATACCCAAGTATGCACATGCATCACACAACATTTGTTCAAGTAAACATTCACAATAATATACACACCAGTGAAATTGAAAGCAGCCAATAGTGGGAAAAAGCACCATAAGTGTCACTTGTAAGTGTCCTGTTAAAGAAGGAACTTTATATAATGCATGTGGAAGCCCATGGCAGGTCTCCCTATATGTCACTCTGAACTTTGACTTCTTGACATACATCTCTCTTCTTTTTTTATTGGCTATTTTATTTATTTACATTTCAAATGTGATCCCCTTTCCTGGTTTCACCCCCAAAAACCCCCTATTTTATCCCACTCCCCCTGCTTTTATGAGGTGTTCCCCTACAAACCCTACCACTCCCACCTTTCCTCCTTGTCCTGGCATTCTCCTATACTGGGGCATTGATCCTTCCTCAGGACCAAGGGCCTCTCCTCCCATTGATGCCAGATAATGCTATACTCTGCTACATATGCAGCTGAAGTCATAGGTCCCTCCATGTGTACTATTTGGTTGGTGGTTAAGTCTCTGGGAGCTTGAGGCAGGGGTCTAGTTGGTTGATATTGTTCCTCTTCCTATGGGAATTAACAGTATGATTCATATCATACTCTCAGGATTTATATTTACCTCTGAATAATCGAACTTTAATGATACAATTATGGAAATATAGCTAAGTTCACAGGCTTCTTAGAAGTTTTAATATGAAATTCCAGTTACTATACCTCATCACTATTCTATTGCTCAGTTAGAAACAGATGGAGATAAATTTTATTTCAGGAAAATAAATGTTTAAAATGTATATATTAGCTTGATGCTTGCTTCATTTATTTCTAGTAATAGTTAATTTAGTCTTAAAATAATTAGGTTAAGTGAATTACAACCTGCCATTTATATTTGAATTAAAATGATAAATGGCTTAAAAAGTTGATTTTTTTTCAAGTCATAAATGATTTTTCCTGGAAAAAAATCTCCAATGTGAAAGTATGAATCATTGTTTTTTTATAAATTTTGATAAAGGCATGCAATAATTTTATCGAACTCCCAATATGATTATAATTCAAAAATTGTATTGTGCATAAGGCTAATTGAGACAATTTTGCAAATATTAAAAACCCATCAAATACTAAGTGTAAAAACAGTTTCAGTAAATAAAAGTTTATAGCCCTTCTTTTTAATTTTATGATGTATGTTGTTTCAAGTATTCCAACTTAATCTTACTAAAAAGTTACATGAGCTCAAAACTCCAGCATGGAGGAAGGGAAGCGGGCACAAAATCTCAACACAGACAAGAAACTATTCACAATTCACAGTATTGGCAGAGGCAAAATAGGTTCTCTTCAGTGGAGGGATACTGGGTATATCGACAACAATGAAGGATAACATGATCAATTATTATAGGAAATTCTCAAAGAATAAAGCAAGTGATAAGAACATTATAACTGCTCATTTTATTTTGCAAAGATTTTAAAACACCAAGAGAAAATATTATGTTTGCAATTAAACCTATAATGGAAAAGGTAAATAATACAGTTTTAGTGAATTTTGGTTTTAAAAACATTCAGTAAGTAGCAGCTATCAGTAATATATATATATATATATATATATATATATATATATATATATCAAAAATAATAATCCCCACATTTCTTTGTAAATACATTATAATTGTTTTATTCTTTTTTATTTATTTTGATCTGAATATTTGATTACTCATAAAAATATTAGCCTAACCATGACACCTAGTTTCATCTTGAAATGTCACTAATATTATTCAAAGGAATTGAAAAATATAATAACATTTTAATGTCACTTGAATGGCTTTCTTGTACCTTAAATTATCTTAGAATATCTCTGTTTTCTATGACCAATGACAGATGCAGGGAAATCAATACATCATGGCTGATGTGATAGAGATGAAGAAAAAAGCCTTTGAGTAGCTCCTTCCCACAAGAATATATACGAATGTGCTGTCTTAAAAGTTCAGGTATCCAACCAACCAGAGCTCCCAGGGTCTAAACCACCAGCCTGGGAGCACATAGGGAGGAACCCATGGCTCCAGCTGTATGTGTAGGAGAGGATGGCTTTGACTGACATAGGTGGGAGAGGGGATTCTTGTTTCCATGAAAGTTGGATGCTCAGTGTGGGGAAATTCGAGGGTGGGAAGGAAGAAGTGGGGGGGTGGGGACACATCCTCATAGAAGCAGGAAAAGAGGGGCTAGAATAGGGAGTTCCTGGGTGTGGTGGGGGGGAGGATGGGGTAAAGAGATAACATTTGAAATGTAAGTAAAATATCCAATAAAAAAATTTAAAAAAAAGTTTGAGTTTCTCACTATTAAAATTATTCAGTGCTTTTAGATTTTCTCATATGACTCTAAACTTGTTTCAAAGTGACTAAAACTGACAGTTTATGTTAAAATATGAATTGTCTTCATTACTGTAACAGTAATTATTAATTTAATTGACACCCTGATATTTTACTTGTTAATTTTTATTTGTTACAATTTATATTCTCTTTACTTTCATTTTTAGTCTTTAAATTTCACAAACTTCATTGTCATTTATCACCTAAAATCATTTTGTAAGTTGAGAAGTTTTCACCTTAAAATTTTGGTCTGAATAATTTATATATTTTCTGTAGTATCATTTTTACAACTGTAATACTTTTCAGCAAAGATTTAAGTTTTTACGTTCTAAGTTACAAATAGATTGGTAAAATTAGACAAGTACACCAAAAGTCATAATTTTGAAAGTATACTATCTTTGGTTTAAGATCATGTAAATTCACAAAGCAAGATTATCTTTACAGATAATATCCACTTATAAGTGAGTACATGCCATGTTTGTATTTCTTTTTTTATTGAATATTATATTTACATTTCATATATTATCCCCTTACCCCATTCCCCACCACCACCCAGGAACCTCCGATCCTATCCCCCCTCCTTCTGCTTCTATGAGGATGTGCCTCCAACTACCCTCCCCCACTCCCACCTCCCCACCCTCATATTCTCCCTCACTCTGTGTTCAGCCTTCAGAGGACCAAGAGCTGAAAGAGTTTGTGGCCCCATGAGGAGAGCAACAATACCAACCAACCAGAGCTCCCCAGGGTATAAACCACTAGCCTGGGAGCACATAGGAAGGGATCCATGACTCCATCTGTAAATGCAGGGGAAGATGGCCTTGTCAGTATAAGTGGGAGAGGAGATCTTTGGTCCCATGTTTGTATTTCTCGGTCTGGTTAACGTCACTCAGTATGCTTTCTTTTTCTGTGCCGAATTCCACGATGTCATTTTTAACAGCCGAGTAATACTACCTTCTGTAACTGTACACATTTTTAATCCACTCTTTGGTTGAGGGATAACTAAGTTGTTTTCAGATTCAGGCTTTATATATTAAGCTTGTATGAACCCAGTTGAGCTAGTGTCCTTGTTGAAGGATGGAGACTCCTGTTGTTATATGCCCAGGAGTTGTATGGAATGGTCTTAAGGTAGATCAATTCCCAAATTTCTGAAATATTAACATATTGATTTGTAAGGTGGCTGCACAAGTTTTGCAGTCCACCAACACTGTGTTCCCCTTGTTTCACATCCTCACCAGCATGAACCGTCTCCTGTGTTTTTGATCTTGGCCTTTCTGACAGGTGTAAGGTGGAATCTCAGAGACATTTGGATTGGCATTTCACTGATGGATAAGGATGTAGAACATTTTTTAAAGTGTTTCTCAGCCATTGGAGAGTCTTCTCTTGAGAATTTTTATTAATTAATTAATTTATTTACACTCCAGATTTATGGCCCCTTCCCTATTCAAGCTCTGACTGTTCCACATCCCATACCTCCTCCCCATGTCCCTGACTACACAAGAATTTTCCCACCCCCCAGCCCCCACCCCACCTGACCTCTAACCTCCCTGGAGCCTCCAGTTTTTTGAGGGTTAGGTGCAACATCACTGAGTGAACACAGACATGGCAGTCCTCTGCTGTATATGTGTTGAGGGTCTCATATCAGCTGGTGTATTCTGCTTTTTGGTGGTCCAGTGTTTGAGAGATTTCAGGGGTACAGATTGAGACTACTGGGTCTCCTACTGGGCCACCTGCTTCCTCAGCTTCTTTCAGGTTTTCACTAATTCAACCACAGGCGTCAGCAGCTTCTGTCCATTGTTTGGGTGCAAATATCTGCATCTGACTCTTTTAGCTGCTTGTTAGATCTTTTGTAGGGCAGTCATGATAGGTCCCTTTCTGTAAGCACATGGGCCATAGCCTCAGTAATAGTGTCAAGTGTTGGGACCTCCCGTTGAGCTGGAACTACTTCTGGACCTTCTTTTCCTCAGGCTCTTCTCAATTTCCAACTCTGTAGTTCTTTAGACAGAAACAATTATGGATCAGAGTTTTGACTATGGGATGGCAACCTCTTTCCTTCTTTGATGACATGTCTTCCTGCTGGAGGTGGACTCTATAGGTTTCCTCTCCCTACTGTCAAGCATTTCATCTAAGGTCACTCCCTTTGTGTCCTGAGAATCTCTCACCTCCAAGGTCTTTGGTACATTTTTGAGGGTGCCCTCAACCTCCTACCTCCCTAGGTTGTCTGTTCCCATTTTTTCTGCTGGACCTCAGGGCTTCAGTCCTTTTACCTCACCCAATACCATGTCAGGTTCCTCTCTCCACCTCATCCCCTACCCCATCCACTTTCCCTCTCTCTCCACTTGCTCCCTCCCAAGTGGGACTGAGGCATTTTCACTTGGGCCTTTCTGCTTGTTGACCTGTTTTAATTCTGTGGACTGTATCTTGAATATTCTGTAATTTTCCCTCTTTCTCTTTCCTCTTCCTCTTCCTTCCCCTTTCCCTTCCCCTTCCCCTCCCCTTTCCCTTCCCCTTCCCCTCCCCTTTCCCTTCCTCTTCCCCTCCCCCTCCCCCTCCCTGTCCTCCTCCTCTTCCTCCTGCTCCTCCTCCTCCTCCTCCTCCTCCTCCTCCTCCTCCTCCTCCTCTTCCTCCTCCTCCTTCTTCTTTTTCTTCTTGCTAATATCCACTTATGGTTAGATCTGTACTCCAATTCAATTGAGGTATTTTGTTTGTGGTATCTAGTTTCCGGAATTTTTAAAGTATTTTGAATATTAGCCCTGTTTCAGATGTAGAATTGGTAAAAACCTTTTACCATTCTGAATACTGTGGCTTTGTCCTGTTGATAGTGTCCTTATCTTACAGAACTTTTCATTCTCATGACATTTCATTTTATTAATTGTAGATTTTAGTGCTTCATGATTGATGATATATTTGGAAAGTTGTTTCTTATGTCAATGACTTCAAGATTACTCTTCAATTTCTCTTCTATCAGATGTGTTTCTGGTTTCATATTGATGTCTTTGATCCACTTAAATTTGAGTTTTGCGCAGAATGATAAATATGCATTTATTTATGCATATTTTTCAACTGTAACTAATGTGCTAATTTTATCACATAATTTTAATAATTCAAAACCATTTGTGTTATGCCGGGCAGTGGTGGTGCATGCCTTTAATCCTAGCACTTGGGAGGCAGAGGCAGGTGGATTTCTGAGTTCGAGGCCAGCCTGGTCTACAGAGTGAGTTCCAGGACAGCCAAGACTACCTGAGAAACCTTTTCTTGCAAAACAAAAAACAAAAAAAATTTGTTGGTTTTCTTTTTCATTAAATCTAAATATATTTGAGTCATATTATTATCCTTCCCCAATTCCTTCCAGATCTTTTCCTATTCACCCTATGTTAAGTTATTTCTCAAAACAAAATCAAAACCAAACAAACATCCATTACAACAAGAAAAAAATAAAATAATCTAAAAAACAAAACAAAAAAAGCATAAAAAATAAAACCAAATAAGAAACCTGTGAAGTCAGTAATATGTTGGTCATCTACCACTGAATACGAAGAATATCTCCTGGAGAGGTTGATATACCCAGTGTCACTTAACCGGAAAGTTACAAATTTTCCTCTTCCAGCAGTTAGAAGTGACAGTTCAGTTGTTAACTTTTATCCTAGTGGCTTGGTTTTCATTCATTAATGCATTTTTCTTCTTTTTTTTCTCTTTTTTTTATTGTATATTTTATTTACATATCAGATGTCATTTCCTTTTCCCATTTTTCCTCCCTAGAAAACCCATATCCCATCCCCCCTCCTCCTTTTTGCTTTTATACATTTTTTAAATGATGATTAAAATCTTTACAAGTTTGGTAATGCTCAATAACAAGATACTCATACAATCAGAAGTATAACCCAATACCCAACCTAGAAATACCAACTAACATCAGGCTCCACGTCCTTTCTCTCTCTCTCTCTCTCTCTCTCTCTCTCTCTCTCTCTCTCTCTCTCATCTCCTAGCTCCTCCTCTCCTTTTCCTCCTTTTCTCCTTAATTCTCATCTTCCTCTCCTTACTCCTCCTACCTTAGCTTTTCCTACATATCACCTTTCCTGTTAAAAGAAAACTTTTCTCTCAAAATACAATTAGAGGATAACTGTACCTATTTATGTCAGTAAGGTACAAGATAGACCTAATATCCAGTTGACTGAAAGAAAACTTACCTAACCTAAAGAATGAGATGCCCATAAACATACAGGAAGCCTATAGAATGCCAAATAAACTAGATCAGAAATGAAATACCTCCTGTCACATAATAATCAAAATACCAAGTACACAAAACAAAGAAAGAATATTAAATGCAGTAAGGGCAAAAGACCTTAGGTTTGGTCTTCTCATTGAGTCCTGGATTTCCTAGATGCTTTGTGTTAAGAACTTTCCACACCTGAGATTCTGTCTTTTATCTCTTGTATTCTGTTGGCAATGCTTGCATCTATGACTTCTGATTTCTTTCCTAGGTTTTCTATCTCCAGGGTAGTCTTCCTTTGTGATTTCTTTATTGTTTCTACTTCCATTTTTATGTCCTGGATGGTTTTGTCAATTCCTTCACCTGTTAAGTTGTGTTCTCTTGTAATTCTTTAAGGGATTTTTGTGTTTCCTCTGCAAGGGCTTCTACTTGTTTACCCGTGTTCTCCTCAAATTTCTTGAGAGTGTTGTTTATGTCCTTCTTAAAGTTCGCTAACATCATCATTAGAAGTGATTTTAAATCTGAATCTTGCTTTCCTAGTGATATGAAGAATTTAGGACTTTCTCATGTGGGAGAGCCAGGTTCTAATAATACCAAGTACCCTGGGTTGCTGATGCTTATGTTCTTGGATTTGCCTTTCGCCATCTGGATCTCCTTAGTGCTACCTGACCTGTCTCTGACTGGAGCCTATCTTTCCTATTATCTTGGTTGTATGAGAATTATGTAGGGTGGGTGTTACTACTGGAGTTAGAGCCTGAGCTCAAGATCTGCTCAGTGCTCAGGCACAGACAGGAAGGAACGAGTGATCTGGGCCAGGAGTGAATTCCTGGGTCCTAGTAAGTCCCAGTTACTCTCTGTTTGTGGCAGGTGTTGCTATCTCCTTATCTAAGATACTGTCTGGGTTAGAGTTCCTGGGAGGCCCGCTTCCTCTGTGTTCTGTGAAATTGGGGGCAGAGCTGCCGCCCAGGATCTGCTCAGTGCTCGGGCCCAGTCCAGAAGCCATTAATTCATTTTTTAAAAATGTGACACTATAAACTATAATAACATAAAACCAAAACTATCACATTAAAGTCAGATAGGTTAAACCAACAAAGGAAAAGAGCCAAAGCAAAGACATAAGAATCACTCCTTTGCACTAAGGAATCCATAAGAACACTAAACTGGAAACCATAATATCTACATAGAGGACCTGGTGCAGACCTGTGCAGGCCCTGTGCATGCTGCCCGAGTCTCTGTCAGTTAATATGAACTTTACTTATGCTAAACTCTAGGAATATTTTTTTCTGTGTCCTCTATACGTTTTTCTCTCCCACAGGGTTCTCTGAGATCTGTGAGGAGGGGTTTGATGAAGACTAAGTGGGTTCCAGCCTCTAATATTCTCTAGGTAATGTTGGCTGTGGGTCTCTATATTTGTTCCTGTTTGCTGAAGGAAGAAGTCTCTTTGAAAATAGCTAAACAAGACACTGATCTATGAGTACAGCGGACTGTGATTATATGCTAAGAATACATAACAAATAAGAAAATATGAGGTAATGTATAATTGTAGTCTAAGTAAACATCTACTAGTAATTTCTTGTATTGTGTTTGTGATGATTATACTTTATTTACCAAATTCAAGAGAATCTGATGCATATCAGTAAAATTGTAGTGAGGAACTGTTAGGGTGAAAAAATTCATACCTAAATTCCATATAACTTAGGTCAAAGATTTTCTTTATCATGTGTTGGATTTTGTCAGAAACACTGTATATTTCAAGAACAGAACAGGAACTGAGTTGTCAATGAAAAATTTCTCTTAAGAATGTTAATTAGTAGACAATAGGAGGCTCTCAGGGACTGAACCACCAACCAAAGAGCATTCACACACTGAACCTAGGTCCCCACACATATGTCTCAGATATGCAGCTTGTTCTTCATGTGGGTCCACCAACAACTGGAATGTGTGCTGTCCCTAAAGATGTTGCCTGTCTGTGGATCCCATATCCCTAACTGGGCTGCCTTTTCTGGCTCAGTTAGAGAAGATGTGCTTAGCTCTGCAGAGACTTGATGTACCAGGGTAGGGAGATACTCAATGGGGGCAGACACCGTCTCAGAGGAGAAGAAGAGGGGGAGGGGGAGAAAATGTCTGGGGAGGGAATGAGAGCGGGTGGATGCATTGACCTGAGTTTTCAGGCTATTCTATAGATTTTATTTATTTATTTAATAACAGTGTCCCCATATTTAATTCTGGCTGTCTTGAAACTCACTATGTAGACCAAGAGGGTCTCAAACTCATGTTGATTCCTCTTGTTTTTGACTCTTAAGTGATGGGATTAATGGTGTGTGTGTGTGTGTGTGTGTGTGTGTGACATGTCCTATAGAGTTTAGACTCATGGCTATATTAGATCTAGCTTGTACATCTGGCCTGCTAAACTTTTCAAATTTTACAATTTAAAAAGTTTAGACTCTTATTTGTATGATCAGGTATATGATTTCCATAAAAATAATTAAAATTCATTAATATATTTACAGATGTAATACATTATGCTTTTCTTAAAAGAGCTCCGATTATTTTAAATTATAGGATATATTATTTTACTTATCAGATATTTTATTTATTATATTTATCAGATGTGATCCCCTTTCTCCATTTTCCCCTCACCCAAGAACCCCCTATTCTAGTCTCCTGACTCCTGCTTCCATGAGGATGTGCCCCTACCCAACTCCCCACTCCAATCTCCCCACCCTAGGGCATCCAGCCTTCACTGTATCAAGGACCTCTTTTCCCATCTATGCCCTACAAGGCCATCCTCCCCTACATATATAGCTGGAGCCATGGGTCCCTTTCTATGTGCTCCCAGGCTGGTGGTTTAGACCCTGGGGACTCTGGTTGGTTGGTATTGTTGCTCTCCTCATGGAACCGCAAACCCTTTCAACTCCTTCTGTCTTCTCTCTCACTCCTCCATTGGGAACCCCATGATCAGTTCAATGATGAGCTGTGAGCATCCACCTCTGTATATGTCAGGCTCTGGCAGACCTCTAAGGAGACAGCTATAGCAGGCTCCTGTCATCATGTACTTCCTGGCACCCCATCAGTGTCTACCTTTGGTGATAGTACATGGGATGGATACCCATGTGGAACAGTCTCCTGACGACCCCTCTTTCAGTTTCTGTCTAACACTTTGTCTCCATATTGGCTCCCTTGAGTATTTTGTTACTCCTTTTAAGAAGGAACGAAGCACTCACACTTTGGTCTTCCTTCTTCTTCAGCTTTATGTGGTCTGTGAGTTGTATCTTGGGTATTGTGAGCTTTTGAGCTAATATCCAATTATCAATGAGTGTATAGCATGTGTGTCCTTTTGCGATTGAGTTCCCTCACTCAGGATGATATTTTCTAGTTCCATCCATTTACCTAAACATTTCTCGAATTCATTGTTTTAATAGCTGAGTAATACTCCATTGTGTAAATGTATCACGATTTCTGTATCCATTTCCCTGTTGAAGGACATCTGGGTTCTTTCCAGCTTCTGGCTATAATAAATAAGGCTGCTATGAACATAGTGGAGCATATGTACATGTTATATGTTGGAGCATCTTTTGGATATATGCCCAGGAGTGGTATTGCTGGGTCCTCAGGTAATGTTATGTCCAATTTTTCTGAGGAACCTCCTGACTGATTTCCAGAGTGGTTGTATCAGCTTGCAATCCCACCAACAACGGAGGCGTGATCCTCTTTCTCCACATCCTCACCAGCATCTGCTATCACCTGAATTTTTGATATTAGCCATTCTGACTTGTATGAGGTGGAATCTCAGGGTTGTTTGGATTTGCATTTTCCCGATGACAGGATGTTTCTTCTTAACAAATCTAAACTTGTATATAAACAAGATCTTACTCTGTAACTGAGATGCTTGTTGAGCACATTGATGGTTGATACATCATTGAGTGACCAAATACACCATACCTATTCAAACACAAATCAGAATGCTGCCTAGCTCACAGCAAGTATGTTGCAGTGAGCTTTTAAAATTATGTGTAATGACCACACTTTATATTTCATTTGAAGTGAAACAGCAAAACAGTCTTTTGTTATCATTAAATAGCTTGTGCTGTGTACAAGTGTATATTACTGCATTTTTATGTGAACAACCCTTCTAGGTAATCCCTTCTTCACCCAAGTCTGTGTAAGAGAGCTTGCTCTATGCAATTATTGATTTGTAGGCTGTCATTAAGTGACAAGAGTGTCTGAGCTTATTAAGTAATAAGATCACAGTTGAATACACAATCCATCATTATTCAGCATGTTATAAATACCTGTTTGAGTATTGTGTGTGTGTCTAGAGATTGTGGAATAGACACTAAAATATTACAATTTAGTGCATGGAGTGTGCATTGAAATCTTTTTCTTTGTATCTTTTTACTCCATGTAAGCCTTCATCTTTGTATGTATCTGAAGATGTATCCATACCAGATACTGGCTATTTAATTCATTGATAACTTATGACAAGGTTCAGGATAAAACAGAAAGTTTCAATCCCCTGCAGATGAGTATTCATCACCTTAAACTGTCCACCCAAGGCTTCTTTTCTGAGCTTAATTACCTATTGTAAGAGAGGTCAACACACAATTTTCTGTTGACGAGTTTAAAAGCTGGATGAGCTTTCTCATTTCTTAGCAAACAAATCTTTCTTTGCATTCTCTGATATCAGATGAAAGTCATATACAGAAAGAAACATTAATTTCAAAACTCTGTTTTTGAAATACAAAATATGTAGCAGAAGTAAATGATAGGGTTAATGATATAGCACAATATTAGATTGTTTTTCTAACATTTTTATCAACAAAACTAATAAAGTTCTGTCAAAGAAGCTTGCAATATATTTCTTCTCAGTGTGATAACATGTGTCTGAGAGTGGTGGTAATGTGCACACCTGGGATCACATTCAATGCACATCATATCTCTTCCTCTATCACTCTCCACCTTATATTTTGCGGTATTTTGTGTTTTTTATTAGATTGATTGGTTCCTAGCTCTGTCTCTCTAAGCCTCAAACACTTAGATTACAAGAAGATACAGCATTATCAGTCTTTCATCTGGGTACTTGAATTCAGGCCTTCTGAATTACACAGCAAGTATTTCTGACAAGAAAATTAGCCCTCAGATGTAAATCTGTATATTATTTCACTTTCAATAGATAGCATGCCATATCATATTTTACTCTACTAACTACATTGATGTTAATGAAATTTACTTGGTGACACTTAAAAAGCACAAAGCCAAACATTATCATGTAGTGCTATTCTGTATATTGCTGGAAATTGCTTTGTAATAGATTTTATGACTTTCCTTTGGCTGAATTGTCATTTTGTGGCTGAACTATCTAGTTAAGACTTTTTATTTTTAAAAAATCCTCTTTGATCAAAAACAAAACACTGAAAAATGTGTTGAGATATTCTGTCTGGAGTGTTCTCTGCATATAATTTAAAGTAAATTATATTCTTTTCATGTAGTGTTTCTTTATATTCTTAAAATACTCTGATTAGATAATTATTATTATTTCTAATAAAAACATTATATTTCATAAATAGGCAAATATGAAAAAAAATGAGTTTGGTAATATATCTAAACATTTTATTTATTATCATAATGAGATGAGAAAAATTTTATTTTATCATAAGTAATCTTAATTCATGCAATTTCTAATGCTGCTTTTTATACATATAATAAATTTTTTTTGTATTAAACTTGTAATTTTGTAATACTTTAACATAAAAATAATTGTCTGGAAAATTAAATTAATTTTAAAAAGCTCTAATAATAAGGTCAGAGTTACTCATTTAGTATAAAATAATCATTTGATAGAACATCCATTTGATAATAAACCTCAAATAAGTGATCAAACTCTTATCTTTAATAAAGATTTCACTTATAAAATGTTTTATAAATATCTGTATTTACATCTGTCTACCAGTGTATCTTTTACCTTGTATATACATATTTTATTTCTTACTTAGTTCTTTTTAAACCTGTATTTTGGGTGAGCTCAAACTGTTAGAAAGAAGTTTGTGAACTATAGTGTGCCTTCATATACCATCAATTGGAATGAGTACCAAAACTGCTAAAATGTTACAATAAAGATTGACTTTATGTTTTCCAGAACCTGATGCTCTACCTTGCCACCTGTACCTATAAAGTGTATTTTTCCAGTGAAAATTATAATAAGTTGGAGCTCTGGTGGTTTCCTGGCTGCTATGGGAGAATAGTGCTCTTGTGTTGTTTGAGGTTTCAGTTTTCAGCACCCAAATGGTGGCTAACAACATCCTGATACTCTCTTTCCATGGGTTCTGATGTCTTCTGGTCTCCATGGGCACTTGCAAAAGTGTTGTGCATGTAGTCTTAACACAGGCACATATCCTTCTACATTAAACTATTTATAGGATTATGATAATGACACATTAAAGGTATATATATATATATATATATATATATATATATATAATTTTAATTCCACAAATATAGATCTTTTAAAATTCCATTTATTGCTAACTTTGTTACTTGTCTTATTTTCATGAAATCATTCAAGTTTTCATCTACAAATGATGTTATTTGTTATTTGTAAAGAGTCAAAAGAAACAAAAAATGTTGTAAAATAGTTTGTAATTGTCTGAATTTTATTAAATCCTGATTCGATTTAAAGTAGACATTTGGAAGATATGGCAGGACAGGAATGAGTGTATATTATATTGTAGTAGTATATCTAAATGCTAGAGATAAGAGATAAAAGGCAAGTTACCTATTGAAAAACTTAAAATTGAAAGGAAGAGAATAATCAGTCCCATGATAACTTAAAGAAGACAAGAAAATAGCAATCTCATTTGGTGATAGAAGATTTCATTTTCTCCACAAAACCTGTGAAACTTTTGAGAGGTGTAGGACAATAAAATATAAAATTATGGATGAAATAAAGAATTATCGACCTTTTGTGTCAGAAACCCTAATAGGACAGGTCCCATCCAATCTTAGAGAAAATGTGCAGTTAGTAGATTAGAAACAGCATAGCTACTTGGTTCACGTGACCCCGTGATTAAATTCAATACAGTCCAGAAGAGTGCCCCAAGAGCTGTATCAAATTAGAGTTGGAATTCTCAAAGGCATATTTTCAAGGTGGAAGAAATGGAATAGAAAAAGTGGTCTTGAGAATAACAAATAAATCAGACTAGGCAAAATACACAGATTAAAGATGCAGAAGGGAAAGGGAATGTATCCTCTGTACATTACAGGTCAGCCCTGTTCTGTAAACTTTCTTTTCATAGAGAGGAAACAGCTGTGGTGTTTTGCTCTGAGTGATTTTTTTCTTTTAGTGTTTTTGTATATTAATATTAACCATCATTAAATTCCATATTAAGTGTTTCTTAGCTGGAGACTGAATGCAGGTTAGCAATCATTCTCACTGTATCACAAGACACTGTCTTAAAGACAGTACAAAATATGATTTCCTAAAGCTTGCACGAAGTCAGAATCCCACACATTTTGTTAATCTGTTAAATAAAACATTATATAGAGTTTAGAACTTCAACCAATAAAATAATTGAATTTAGAAATGCCAGAATATTAACTTTTAAACAAGGATTACAATGTCTATTGATGCCCAGAAAACCAGTATCTGGATAAGTAAATTTGTAGTAGATTCTAAATGTTTTCACTAAAGTGTATTTTATAAGCAAAATTAAGAAAGATCTTATACTTTTCAAAAAAGCTGCTACATTAAAACTTTTTCTTACAAAAAGGATGTCAGAATTGTTTTGACGCTTTGATTTTCATTGCTTTAACACTTTTGTTCAACAGCTATTATTATACTTAAATGACATGGATTATGCAAATAGGAATAATAGTGTCATTTATATTTAGTTATCTTTCATTTCCTAATGACATTATAGATAAATTTACAATTTTATCTTTTTCAATTCTTTGCAGTAGCAATAGGGAGACAACTTTGACTTTGTAATTTCCCCTCAAATAATCTGAAGTTAAACTTGATTTCCTAACAAAATATGCAAATAAAGGTGTGAATATTAAGATAAAGTATTAATAAATCATGTTAAAATATAACATAATTTTAATGTTTTATATACAAATGACAGAAACCTCATTTATTAGAAATTTTGTTCTCCAAGATACACGAATACAAATGTGTTTGATACTGTTTGCTTTTGCCATGTCAGATGAAGTCTTGTATATATAACATAGTCTTCTTGAATTGGAATGATTCTCACAGTAATTGACAGAAGTGGAGAGACACAGACTATGTTTTTCAGAGATTAACAGCCAGATGACAAATTATACATTTCATCTTTTCAGACTCTTGTTCAAAATTGCCAAGCATCTTAAAAGTTGTTACTGTAAGGCTTAAGTTGTATTTCAACTACCATGGTGATTAACTCAATAGCAACATTTAACTGTTTTCTCATGATTACAAGTGAAAAAGAAAGAACCAAAGCAACAACAATCACAAAAAAAAATGTTAAACAAAAAACTTTATATCATCAACATGAAGAAAGAATGGCATGACTTGTGGTAAAATGAAAGTAATTTCAAAGCAAATAAGCAATGAAACTTAAGATTTAAAACTGATTATGTGACTTTGCTTTAGAATAACTCACTGCCAGTGTTTCTCAGGTAAAACAAGAGTGTGTTCAGAAATGATTTAGTCTGTTTTCATCATAGGAGTATTCTGAAGTCAAATGTAATAAGATAGGCCTCTCATCTTGGCATTTAGTTGACTTAGACAGGAGGATTGCAAATTTAACCCTAGCCTGCGATATAGGCTGAAATTAAAGCAATAATTGTAAATTTAAAAATGTATTTGTATAGCTTCATATTTTAAATTGCACTCTAGGTCCTAATATTATAACTACCAGATACAATAGTACACAGCCTAAGCTTTCATATGTCATCCTAAGGATTTTGGCTCACAATATGTAGAACAAGTTGTTACAGTGTAGACTGTACTTACTGATGATCACAGGAGTGATGACACATGAAAAAATATTTATGTGAATTTAAACACGTGTTCAAAATGCATATTATTTCCTAGTGCATCTGACTGACTCTCTGAAATTAGATCATTTGTATAGGTTTACTGACTGGTTATGAATTCAAAATGGTAGGGATAGTGTATGTGTCCCATACTGGAATAGGAACATTTTAGAACACACTCCCCAAAGCTGTCAGTATTCTTTCTTAAGTATTTAAAATTACTTCATATAAATGCAGCCTTATCTTTCAGATAATTAACGACAGTAACTGGACACAATGAGAGTTTTAGTCCATGGCTCTGTATTTCCAGTACATTCCTTCTCTCTTGAAGAATAAACAGTGAATAAGGTTGCTTTGTTTGTTTGTTTGTTTGTTTGAGACAGGGTTTTTCCATGTAGCCCTGGCTGTCCTGGAACTCACTCTGTAGACCAGGCTGGCCTCTAACTCAGAAATCCACCTGCCTCTGCCTCCCAAGTGCTGGGATTAAAGGTGTGTGCCACCACTGCCTGGCTGTAAGGTTGCTTTCAATGAATACATTTTGTGACTTAGAAATCATTTTTTTGTTTACATTTTTGTTGAATATTTTCTTTATTTACATTTCAAATGTTATCCCCTTTCCTGGTTTCCACTCTGGAAATTCCCTATTCCATCCTCCTTCCCCCTCTTCTATGAGACTGTTCTCCCACCCACACATCCACTCCTGCCTTCCTGCCCTGGCATTCCCCTTACACTGGGGCATTGAGCCCTCACAGCACCAAGGGCCTCTTCTCTCATTGATGCACAGAAAGGCCATCCCCCACTACATATGGGGCTGGAGCCATGGTCGCCTCCATGTGTACTCTATGGTTGGTGGTTTACTCCCTGGGAGTTCTTGGGTGTCTGGTTGGTTAATATTATAGTTGGAGTTACAAACCCCTTCAGCTTCCTCAGTCCTTTCCCTAACTCTTCCATTGGAAACCTTGTGTTCAGTCCAATGATTGGCTGCTAACATCTGCCTCTGTATTTGTCAGGGTCTGGCACAGCCTCTCAGGAGACACCTATATCAGATCCCTGTCAGCATGCACTTAGCATCCATAATGTCTGTGTTGTGTTTCGTGACTGTATATGGAATGGATCCCCAGGTGGGCCAGTTTCTGGATGGCTTTTTTTTCAGTCTCTGCTCCACACTTTGTCTCTGTATTTCCTCCCATGAATAAAGTTTCCAAATGAGAGACCATTTTTACAAAATGTGAAGAGTTGTGCTTAGATATCCTTATGTATATGATCTTACGTAATGAAAAAATTTGATACTGAGCTATAGTTCTCTCAAAATATGCAACAAACCATTTAGAATATAATCTGATAGCTTACTCCTAAAATTATACATTTGTAGATAATAGTAAAATTTTTATAAACTATGAAAAATTACTCCTGCTCTAGAAGCAATACAAGTGTGTCCTCAAAACATATGTATTATATAATAGAGCAATTCCACTTCTAGTTATTAATTTAAGAAATTAAATCGATGCCTCTAGTGATAATAGTTCAACGAAGCATTGTTCACTATAGAGAAACTTGTAAGTAAAATAATAACAACCAAGAAATCAAAGAAGTACAGTGGGTATACACCCTGAGTAATGGTTGTATTTGATTGTCCACTTGAATAGATTAAAAACCACAAGGGGAAACCTTAGCAAGTTTCTGCAAGAATGTTTTCAAAGAAAAGTCTGAATGGCATCAGCTCATGAGTTGATTGCCTAGATGGGAAAAGGCCATCCATAGTGGCATCCTTATTCTGTGTCCTAGATATGATAGGGTAAGCTGCTGAGCCACACCATAGCCTCCTTGATGGAAATCATTTAAAAGTTAACGTCAAATAAGTATTTCCTTTCCCGTATCATCATATTTATCAAAACCTAAACATCATACCATAGGATATTATTCATCATAAAGAGGGAAGGAATTTAGAAAGTTGTAGCTCAGTGACAGAGTTATTGACTTACATCTGCAAGACATCAAGTTTATTCCCCAAGAAAAAAATCTGCAATGTGTAACATCAGATTTATACCTTAATGAGTGAATGCTCTAAATAATAATCTATCTGATAAATTTAAAAGCGATTGTTCCAATATAGAGATATCTAACATAGTCATTTTCATAGAATTAAATACTGAATGGTTGGCTTTTAAGGAATGACGAGAAATGAGAAGTTGTTAATTAATGAACAGCATTTAATTTGATCAGTATTATGTATGCTTTAGAAACTGCAGTCTAGCTTTACACATACTACAGGGAGGCTTATTAAGAAAAGAATCAAATTTTCTTCATGTTTTGAGAAGTCAGAAACATTTCTCCATGATTGTTTGGAGAGCATTCAGAAACAATGAGTATTTTCTTCTTGCTACTTTAACAAATTGTAACTTCTTGATCTTCTGAGTTAAAACTGGCACATTAGCCTAAGCCACAACAGGATCATTTTTCCATAATAGCTATTCCAAACTACCAGCATATTGAACAAAAGAATTAAAATGCACATTCAGTGAGATGGAGGAATATATGCAGTGACAAAATTTACAGTTGATTTAGACAGGTTTTTCTTTATTATTAAGCAATACTTAGATAAACAAAGAAAGATGAGGCAGGCATACTCTCCCAGTTGACCTTACCCAGGCATTACATTCTAAAGGCATAAAACTTAGAATCTCCATAAAAAATGAATGGGAGTTCTGGAACAGGAACACATGAGAAAGGACAAAGTGTATTGTTCTCATTAACTATGTGATTTCAGATCATATATACAGAAACAGTACCAAGCGGTGATGTTAATGATGCCAGAAACTACCAGTCACAGTGTTAGACTGAGGGTGAGAAAAAAAAAGCAAACAGAGCCTCCAGCATGCACACAGTGAATTTGGACTTGAGCCTACAAACTCTCAAGTCAGGAAACACAACTTCAAGCTTTGCTTGAGGCTTGCAATTTAAATTCATAAGGCTTGGAGTTAAAATCTGCTTACCTTCTCAGTAACACCCTGAGAGTACTTATCACTGAAGGAGAATACCAGCTTTGGAAATGCCTGGTAGGCACAAGCAAGTGACTGCCATCATGAAGCATAGCCTGAGGATAAGGCAGAGTTCTCAGATTTGAAGAAGCTAAAGAGACCATTGAAATGATCTTTGTAACAGAATGTGTTGTATGCATCTCTTCTCCAAGGCTTTAGCACCACTGCCGCAGCACTTCCACCCACTTCAGGATGTTGCTCTAATCTCGGTGATTTTCCTTTAATATGTGTGTATGCAAGGACAGTATTACCAAAATTATTTCAGTACCTTGTAATTTTCAGTTTAGAAAAATATTCTGCAAACATTGAAGAACAAATTTGGTCTCGATACACATTTATAAATATAGAGCCCAAAGTTTATACATGTAACCAAGTACTTTTAAATCCCAGTAGTATCCCTTGCTCTTCTTCTATGCACTTATACTACTGGAAAAATAAATAAATAAAACCCATCAGTCACGCATGTTAAACTACAGTCTTTGCAAATATAATTTACATACTATTGAGCTTAACGTTGTTCCTAACATTGTACCAAAAATGTACCTCAATACTCAGTCAAAAGATTGAAAATACAGATCAGAGTCTTGTCAAACACACGATTGTCAAATCCAAGATAAAGATGGACTGTGTAGTCCCCCAGAATGAACTTTACACAAAGACAGAAAGGACAGGTTTGGGTTATAGTGTCAAAAGATTGGACATGCCTGCTAGAGATTTCGTGAGTGAATTCACTGGGAAATAAGCATTTTGACCTTTCCATATTGTACATGCTAGGAACTTGACCTAACAGATATTGACTGAGTCAGCCTGTTAGCAGTTTTGATGGAAGGCTTTCTGCTTCCTACTGAGATGTGTGGAGAGTAGGCTCAGACCTTAGCCTCTGAGCTGAGAGAGAGGAAGCAGATAAAAATAAGGTTTTGCAGAGAAAGTGGAACTTTTATTATGGTATTGTCAATACCTTTCAGAGTTACCTCCTCTCACCCACTTGCTGTCAACTGACTTACAGACAGAGGCACAGTTTTGCTTTTATAGAAAATGATACATTTTCATTTTAAAAGGGAATTTTTCATTGCTTACCTCAGTTTTTGTTACTCTGCAGCATTGCAGATATGGTAAAACACCAGTCTGATAAGCCAGATTTGAAGTACCAAGTAATATTTATAGATTATGATATTCCTCAAAAATATTTTATTAGTTTTTGTAATCTTATTTAATAATTATTTGTATTTCATTATGTTTTATCATAGTAAATTTTGGTAATTGATACAGTCTGTAGAAATGAATGGTTATAGCCTAAGAGGAAAATTTATAGCACTAATGTCCTCCTGTAGAAATTGGAGTGATTCTACACTACACTAGCAACTCAGCACACCTGAAGGTTCTAGAACAAAAGGAAGCAAACACACCCAAGAGGAGAAGAAGGCAGGAAATAATCAAATTCAGGTAGGAAAGCAATCAAGTAGAAACAAAGAGAATGATACAAAGAATCAACAAAACCAAAAGCTGGTTCTTTGAGACAATCAACAAAATAGAAAATAAAATACTTAAGGACATGGAGATAATATTCAAATTAACAAAATCAGAAATGAAAAGGGAGACATAACAACAGAATCTGAGGAAATTCAAAAAAATCATCAAATATTACTACAAAAGACTATGCTCAACAAAACTGAAAATATAAACGAAATGGATGATTTTCTGGACAACTACCACATACTAAAGCTAAATTAAGGGCAGGTAAACTAACTAAACAACCCCATAACCCCTAAGGAAAGAGAATCAGTCATTAAAAATTTCCAACCAAAAAATCTCCAGGGTCAGATATTTTTTGTTCAGAATTTTACCAGTCCTTCAAAGAAAAACTAATACCAGAACTCCTCAAACAATTCCATAAAATAGAAGCAGCAGGAACACTATATAATTCATTCTATGAAGACACAGTTACTTTGATACCTAAACCACACAAAGACCCAACAATGAAAGAGATCTTTAGATCAATTTTGCTTATGAAGAGCAATGCAAAATTATTCAATGAAATTGTCACAAACTGAATCCAAGAACGCACCAAAACCATCATTCACTGCAGTCAAGGAGTCTTCATCTCAGCAATGCAGGGATGGTTCAATATGGGAAAAACCAATAACATAATCCACGATATAAACAAACTCAAAGAAAAGATCACATGATCATCTCATTAGATGCTGAAAAGGCATTTGGCAAAATACAACACCCCTTAATATTAAACATATTGAAGAGATCAGGAATTAAAGGCCCATACATAAAGATGATAAAAGCAGTATGCAGTAAACTAATAGCCAATATCAAATTAAATGGAGAGATACTTGAGGAAATCTCAGTAAAATCAGAGACAAGTCAAGGCTGCCCACATTCCACATACCTATTCAATATCGTACTTGAAGTTCTAGCTAGAACAATTAAACAACAAAAGAAAGTCAGAGGGATGCAAATTTGGAGAGAAGAAGTGAAGGTATCACTATCACTGTATGCAGATGATATGACAGTATACATCAACGACCCCAAAAATTTTACCAAACTCCTATAGTTGATAAAAAACTTTAGCAAAGTGACTGGATATAATATTAACTCAAATAAAGCAGTAGCCTTTCTCTACAAAAAGAATAAATGGGCTGAGAAACAAATTAAGAAAATAATAGTCTTCACAATAATCAAAAATAACGTAAAATATCTTAGTGTAACTCTAGCCAGACAAGTAAAAGATCTATAGGATAAGAACTTAAAGTTTCTGACTAAAGAAATCGAAGAAGACCTCAAAAGATGGAACATCTTTATTTTATTTTTTTTTACTTCATTTCTAACATCCAGTGTTTTAGTGAGCTTCCCTCCAAGCTGGAAGGTTTGAATCTTGAAGGAATTTCTTTTTCTTTTTTGTTAATTATTTTATTTGTTTGCATTTCCAATGTTAATCCCATGACTGGTCTTCCCTCTACAAATCTCCCACCCAATTCCCCTCCTCTCTCTTTCTAAGATGATTTTCCTTCACCCACCAACCCACCCACTTCCACATCATTCCTTTAGTATCCTCTTTCTCCGGGGGATATAGGGGGAACAAGTGCCCCCCTCCCACTGATGCCATATGAGGCAGTCCTCTGCTCCATATGTAGTAGGAGTCATGGACCTGCCCATATATACACTTTGGTCAGTGGTTTAGTCCCTGGAAGATCTGAAATCTCTGGTTAGTTGATACTTTTGTTCTTCCTATAAAGATGTACACCCCTTCAGCTCCTTCAGGGCTTCTCCTAACTGTTCCATTGGGGTCCCCAGGCTTTCTCCAATGGTTGGCTGTATCTGCATCTGTCTTAATCAGGTGTTGGAAGAGCCTCTCAGAGGACAGCTATACCAGGCTACTGTCTTTCAGCATATTTTGGCATCAACAATAGTGTTTGGTGTCTGCAGATAGAATGGATTACATGGTGGGACAGTCTCTGGATGGCCTTTCATTCATCTTCTGCACCATTTTTGTCCTTGCATTTTTTTTTAGACAGGGACAATTCTGGGTTAAAAATTTTGAGATGTGTGGGTGGCTCCATCCCTCCACTGGGGTGGTCTCTTCAGGTTCTATCTCTCTGCTAATGGATATTTCAGCTAATGTCATCTCCATTAGGTTCTGAGTACCTCTTGCGTCCCTGGTGTCTGGAACTTTCTAGTGGTTCCCCAAGTTCCCCCCCCCCCCACTGCTGCTTATTTTTATTTGTTCTCCTGGCACTCTAGACTTATTTCTCTTCCCATATGTGCCCTGTTTGCATGTCCCTCCCCTCTCTTACCCATGTCATTTCTTCATTCTGCATCCTGTGATAATTTTATTCCCCTTTCTAAGTGGGTTTGAAGCATGCACATTTTGACCTTCATTCTTCTTAAGCTTCATATGGTCTGAGTTGAATCATTGGGATTCTGAGCTTTTAGGCCAATATCCACTTATAAGTGAGAGCATACCATGCATCTCATTTTAGATCTTAGTTACCTCACTCAGGATGATATTTTCTAGTTCCATCCATTTGCCTATGAAGTTCCTGAAGTTATCAATTTTAACAGCTGAGTAGTATTTCATTATGTAAATGTACCACATTTTCTGTATCTATTCTTCTGTTTCTTTTAAAACTGTATGTAGTTATGGTTTATTTTTTCTTTCTTTTTTTATTGGATATTTTATTTACATTTCAGATGCCATCCCCTTTCCCCAATTCCTCTCCTTAGAAAACCCCTATCCCATGCCTCCTTTTCCTTTTTGCTTTTATACAATTTTTTAAAAAATGTTAATCAAAGACATTATAAGTTTGGTAATGCTCAGTCAGAAGTGTAACCCAATACCCAACCTAGATATATCAACTATCTTTGTCTGGTACAGACATGTGAACATCTGCCTCCATGTCCCACTCTCTCTTTCTCTCTCTCATCACCTAGCTTCTCCTCTCCTTCTTTTCCTCCTCTCCTTACTCCTTGTCTTCCTCTCACCTTAGCACTCTTCCTGTTAAAATAAAACTTTTCTCTCAAAACACAATTAGAGCATAATTATGCCAATTTGTACCAGTGAGGTACAAGATAGTCCTACTATCCAGTCCACTCTTTTGTTAAGAAATATCTGTGTTATTTCCAGCATCTGGCTATTATAAGTAAGGCTGAGAAATTTTAATACAACATTCATGATAGTGATATTGTATCAAGCCAGAGAGGTAAATTCTGTTGAAGAAGATACCACATTTACTATAACAATTTACAAACCTAAAGATGATAAATCACACCTATAACCCAAGTGCTTAGAGAATAGAAAGATAAGGGTGAGCTATTTAACCCTGTTCTGAGATACATAGTGAGCTTGTGATTAGCTGGAGTTGTGAGAGATCTTCTCTCAGAATAAAGAAGCACAAAGAAATAGAACGCAAATTGATAGCATTTCAGAATGAATCATCTTTTTATCAGATAGCTATATAAAATGATATATTGAAGTTTTAAATGAAATTACCAAAAATATAAGAATATGTTAGTGGTAGCATATGGAAGACAATTTAACAGTGACTACCAAAAATCATGCAGCTCCCTCCCACATCACTGTTAGTCTTTTCCTTCCATTATCATCACCACCACCACCACCACCACCACCACCACCACCACCACCACCACCACCTCTACCACCACCACTACCCCCTCTACCACCATCACCATCATCATCCAAATTACTGTATTTAGTGTTTAAACTTTTTTCTTTAATATTTTTTGCTTACCTAAAATATTTTAGAGGTAGAAAGCACTCAAATTATTAATCACTTGTTTCAAATTAAAAATTTAGGATGAAAAATCTTTGCTTATAACTTGTGAATTTTTGAAAGAGTACTTTTCCCACTAAAAAGTGGAGATATCTTATTTATTACCTTACAGGTCATTGACACTCCTAAATTTAAACTGACCTGTAGATGGTTTATAAAATCCAGGATCTGAACGTCTTGGAAGAAGAAAGACCTAGACATGAGAAAAGGCAAATCTGCACAATTCTAACTATTCTTCTTTCATACATGCAAATGTTAGAAATATATTTAACAAGCAAAATTCCCACCTTAATAGAAATCTTGTCACTTTTGCTTAATAAAAAAATAAAAAAAAAAAAACAGATAACTGCAAATTTCTCCTTTTCCAGACCCCAAATAAGTGTGAGAACTCTCAGGTATGATAATA
Source organism: Rhabdomys pumilio (assembly GCA_030674055.1). NCBI lineage: Eukaryota > Metazoa > Chordata > Mammalia > Rodentia > Muridae > Rhabdomys > Rhabdomys pumilio. The sequence continues at coordinate 101,318,873 of JANHMN010000001.1, forward strand.
ACTACTACCTTATATGGCCTTTGTAGTAGGTTTCAGGACTTACTGGTTCGTAGGAAGATGCTGGATGTCACAGAATTTCCACATCTAGATAGATACAATAATTGTGATTATACAGTCATCCAACCAAAGCTTAACCCAGTGGTTGTCAGAGCTTAGCTAGGATTCTAGTTCAATCACAATGCTTTGTGCAAGTTCTGAGAGCAAAAATTTTTTAAAAGTATAGATAAGAGTATCGTTAAGGCACCTACTGATGTTTATAAGTTTTAGTGTTCCTGAATAGTTGTCCCATGGTATGGGTACATATTTATTATAGATGTGATTTATAAAGAAAAAGAAAGACATTTCCACCAATGAGAGAGTTGGAGAAACAAATGTTCAAAATGTGTGAGCAAAATGACCACCCATCCATTTGTAGACATTTGCCCAGTGTGCCTCTGCTGTGTGTGCATGTCCAACTTTTCTCTGTAGTCTCTCTTAGTTACTTTAAGCCCAGATGAAGAAAAGTTTTCAGTCTTGTGACAACTTGTTTCTTCATATATTAATCTTAATGAAGTTCTTTCTAGTCCCGCTGTCCTGCACAGTCTGTGCCCGTTTACTTGCTAATGTAGTGAAAATTAGCATCCTGGTATTGCTTTTTAAATTTCACTTTACATATTTATTTACTTATTTGTATTTCTGTGTGTGTGTCTACTTATTGGGTATTTAATTGAAACAAATAACTCAACTAGCTCTCTCAAGCATTTGGATGGGAAGTACTAAGTCCAAATAAAACAAAACAAATAGTTGTTAATTTTCTATTATATATATATTTTTTTTTACCAAATGTGTGTGTTAGTGCACATGTAGGGGTCAGAGGAAAACATTCAAGACTGGATTCTCCTCACTGCATCACGTGGGTCTTGGTTTCAAACTCAGTTCACTATAATTGGTGGCAAAAATCTTCATGTGCTAAGACAGCTGCTTGACCAAATTCTGAGATTTCTATATCAAAGGTTGTCTAAGACGTGCATGGGAATGTTTTGAAGTCTGTCAGTTTGAAAGGAGGCATTAAGTATTATCATGAAATATTGCATTAAATACTTTAAATATAAAAAATTACAAATATTTCAGCAAAATACAGTGTATTGATTTAGCAATGAACATGCTTAAAAAGAAATTAATCAATCTTCTGTTTATATATTGGCAATTTTATTGATTTTATTTTTTTTTTTTTGAGACAGAGTTTTTCTGTGTAGTCCTGGCTGTCCTGGAACTCACTTGGTAGACCAGGCTGGCCTCGAACTGAGAAATCTGCCTGCCTCTGCCTCCCAAGTGCTGCGATGGATATTTTCTTTATTTAAATTTATAATGTTATCCCCTTGCCCAGTTTCCACCCTGGAAACCTCCTATCCCCTCCCATTACCCCTGATTCTATGAGGGTGTTCCCTCACCTACCAACCCAATCCCACCTTCCCACCTTCGAATTCCCCTATATTGGGGCATCAAGCCTTCACAGGACCATGGGTCTCTTCTCCCATTGATGCTCAACAGGGCCATCCTCTGCTACATATGTCACTGGAGCTATGAGTTCCTCCATGTATACTCCTTGGTTCGTAGTTTTGTCCCTGGAAGCTCTGGAGGGGTCTGCTTGGTTGATATTGTTGTTCTTCCTATGGGGTTGCAAACCTCTTCAGCTCCTTCAGTCCTTTTTCTAACTTCTCCATTGGGGACCCTGTGCTCAGTCCAATAGTTGGCTGAAAACATCCTCCTCTGCATTTGTCAGGCTCTGGCAAAGCCTCTCAGTAGACAGCCATATCAGACTCCTGTCAGCATGTACTTTTTGGCATCCACAATAGTGTCTGTGTTTGGTGCCTGTATATGGAATGAATCCCCATGTGGGGCAGCCTTTGGATGGTCTTTCCTTCAGTCTTTGCTCCACACTTTGTCTCCGTATTTGCTCCCATGAATATTTTGCTCCCCTTTCTCAGAAGAACTGAAGCACCCACCCTTAGGCCTTCTTTCTTATTGAGCTTCATGTGGTCTATGAATTGTATCTTTGGTATTCCAAGATTTTGGGCTAATAATCCACTTATCAGTGAGTGCATACCATGTGTGTCCTTTTGTGATTGAGTTACCTCATTCAGGATATTTTTTAGTTATATCCACTTGCCTAAAAATTTCATGAATTCATTGTTGTTAATAGTTCCACTATATAAACATACATTTTCTGTATGCATTCCTCTGTTGAAGGACATCTTAGTTCTTTCCAGGTTCTGGCTATTATAAATAAGACTGATATTAACATAGTGTAACATGTGTCCTTGTTATGTATTGGATCATCTCCTTGTGAGGTTGCTAACCCCTTCAGCTCCTTTAATCTTTTCCTTAATGTCTTCATTTGGATCCGTGATGCCTATTCTGATGGTTAGATGCATGCATTCATGTCTATATTGGTCTGACTCTTGCAGAGTCTATCAAGAGATAGCTATATCAGCCTCCTATCAGCAAACAATTCTTGGCAACAGCCACTATGTCTGGGTTTGGTGGCTGTGGATGGGATGAGTCCATAGGTGGGGCAGTTTCTGGATGGCCTTTCCTTTAGTCTCTGCTTCACTCTATCTCCCTTTATTTCCTTTTCTTTTATTTCCTTTTTCCTTTTATTTATATATACAGATGTTTGAAACTTTCCAATTCAGTAGAATATATGCTGAGTTTAAAGCCATTGGATGTTAAGGAAATGCTGGAGCCCATATGACACTTGAGGGTCAGAGAAACTTTTGAGTGAAAGCTATTTTTGGTCCTTCATTTTTGTTCTTACACTTCTAATAAAATTTTATTTAATTGAAGTTTTAAATTACATTGTTAGTTTTTATTTTCTTTCTCACATTTATCTAATTTTATATATTATTTTTGTTGTTATTGAACTAATGTTTTATATTTTAATTTACTTTTTAAAAATTTGGCCTTTTGTGCCCACTTTCTATTTATGTTTATAATATTTTAGTAGCATATGATTTTATTTTTAACTATTATGTTTTAATATTTTCATTAATTAAATATATTATTTGACAATATTATATACAAATGTGATTCACCTCTAAAGATATATTTTTACTCTAATAAGAAAAAAATATATTTTCAGGATAGTGATAAAGTCAAAATAATTTGAGACCATAACAATTTATTCTCAGAGTCTTAAAATATACATGGAAAAGAAAAGAATTAAGGTACATTTTGATACATAAGTGTGGGATCCATTTTATTTCTCTTAATAATTTATGGAGTGAACCCAAAACAGAATATGAAAAGACAAGCAATAGTTGATGGTAGTATATTGGAGTCAGTAAGGTTGACTTTGCATCAGTGAGGATAGAAGTATTTATACAGCAAATTTTATGATTAATTTATAACTAAAACACATAGATTTTCATTGCTTAAATTGTTATATATCAGGAAGAGCTATAATATCTATTCAAATGTAGCTCATTTGCAATTTTAATGGTACCTTGTTGGTATAGTTTTTGATTATCTTTGTATAAAAAATGTGCTAAGGTTATTTTATCAAAGAATAAGGATTAAACTTATTACAATAACTTGGTATGTTTTATAATTTCACCCCTGGAAAGCAGAAATAACAAGCTCAGGATTTTAATGTCAGAGAGGTTTATGTACAGAGTTCAGATCAGTTTGAGTTGTATAGTGATACCATAACTCATCCTAAAGCAAAAAAAAAAGTACAGGACCTTATGATTCAACCTTCATCAGTTTTCTTATAGTTCTTGATAAAATGTGTTACTGTTAGAAATGATACGTGACTGCTGAAGAACAGTAGGACTTATTCTCATTTACTATATTACTTGTCTATCATACAGCCCTTTCTGTCATTCTTCCTCCTACCCTATTTAATTTCTGAAGATCACTGTCCTAACCTTCTGTTAGACAATTTCAAAATGTTGGTGATATAGATGAAACTGGTCTTTCTGCCTCAGGTTATTTCATTTAACATCCCATCCTGCCAATGATAGGAATGTGTGTCACCTAAAAGATTTTTAAAAACCTAATTTAATGAAGAAAACAGCATCATAATCAAAACAACATGAACTTCATACCAGAAACTGAGATCAAGTCTGTCTCTACTTGCCTTTGTTTATAATTGTTTTTGGTTTATTTGTTATCCTTGTTCAACAACATGAAAAATCATAACTGAATCTTCTCTACTTGTGTGGTGATTTGAAAGGAAATAGTCCACATAGACTCCCACATTTGAATGTTTGTTTTCCAGTTGATAGAGTGTTTTGGAGGGATTATCAGGGGTGCTCTTTTGGAGGAAGTATGTCAATAAATATGGACATTGAGGTTTCAAAAACCCTCTCAAGAACCATCTCTTTCTCTCTTCCCACCTGTCACATGCAGATCATAGCTAAGCTCTTAACAATTTGTTCAGTGTATTTATCTGCCTGCCACTATGCCTACTCTGATGTTCATAGACAAACCTCCTTAAAATATATGCAATTCAATACTCCCTTTTATAAGTTGCCATGATCATGGTGTGTTTTTTTTTTCACAGCAATTATAGAGGAATTTAAATCCATCAACATAGCTACTCTGGCTGTAATCATATTCAAGTACCTAGGTCTGTGTGATCCTGCCTGAATGCAATCATACCACATATGTTTAATCCCTTTAGCTGAAATACAAAGATTCCCTGAGTACATACATTTAATCCCACACAGTGAAGGTAAAGTTAATTTGTAGAAGGAAGTGAAAAGGGTCTCTCACTGACTCTGGAGTTTGGCTAGCATATAATGTATTTATTCAAAATTGCTTTTCATATTGAAAGTCAACATTGGACTGAGAATATCTAGGGCTGTCCTAGAAAACATAGATTCTCCTCACAGCACTGTCTCTTATTAGACTCCATGCAAGATACTGAGGTCAAAATGACTCACACATTATAATTTTTTACATTTTATCTATATTAACATTGATTTATTTTCTATATTTTATTAATACCGATAAAACTGAGGAGAACTGTAAGTGACTTTATCTCACCTCTAAGTTTTGGAAGCCACCAAACTTTTCTAGTATTCAAAGTTTTTAAATAAAACTCATGTGTTTATGAAAACTCTTCCCCAAAAAGGTGAAGTAAACCACAAAACAGTATCCTGAACCTGTCAGGCCTGACTAGCTGGGCCACCAGGGGAATCTGTCTTCATGCCCAGCTGCTTTCCTTCCCTGAGAGCCAAGGGAAAAATTATTTCACAGCTGCAGCTGAATTCCGAGAAGTCTGATTGTTTCTATCTATCCTATCCAGAGCACACTGAGGTGTGTCTGAGCTTGACAAACAGCTGAATGTGTCACGGCTCACTGGCTCACTTCCTAAGACTCATCACAAAATTCAGATTCATCCTTTGGTCATATTTAATACTTACCTCTCATTGTCAATTACACTGTTCTTCCTTTTTACTCATCCAAACTCTTAGTCATCTGTTCTCACTACTAAGCCTTCATGGACTCTTTAAAGGACGCAATCTTGGCTCTTCTCTAAGCCCCACTCAACATGAAATCTAGTATCCCAAAGGACTCTGCTACCCAAGACATCTGACAACAGAAAAAGTCTGGGTTTTGCTGCGACATTAGCTTTCTCAAGTATTTGTGTTAGGAAAAAAAGTGGTTTAAAAAATGGACTCAACTATTTGAGTTGAAAGAAGGAAGAAATGTTGCATGAAAGCTGTTTTTGAGAAGTTTTGTTATAAAGAAAAAAAACAGAGTTACAGCTATTAGAACAGACTACCTGTTACATGAAGACAAATTTGGCAGAATTGCTGTTAGAGTCATTTAACTGGTCATGGACACTTCCCCAGTACACATGTTTTAGCAAGTTGTTTGACCTATAGTATGCCTTGGCTTCTGGCTAATCCTCCAATCGATATCATATTGTGAGATATGTCCAAATTATGAATACAATTGGCATTCAGATAATTCAGCAACTTCTGACTACCAGTAGCCATATATCAGCCAAACTATCTCTGCCTCTGGAGACAGTGTTAAGAACAAGAGCTGCCTAGTTTTATAGCATATGATACATTCCATTTTGTAATTTCTTACTTTTGCTATTGAACAGTAGTTTTGTCATCACTTGGTGTCAATATATCTTGTTCATATACTCTCAATTCTCTATTAACGGCTGAAAAGCTTGCAAAAGAAGTTGACCCTCCTGGCTCAGTTTACTATATTCTCTTCCCTCTACTGCTGTGTGTGACCTAGGGTTTGATTCCTGGTACCACCATTTCAATTATGTTGCTTTCTTTTCTTTATAAGTATTCTTTACACTGGGTTAGTGAGAACCCTGGGGGACAAAAAGGTCTTCAGAGGAGCTTATCCCAGCATGAAGTGCTTTAAAGAAATCAATTTTCAAATCTTCAGCCTCTATTTGTATTTACTCTTTCCTCAATTGCCTTGCTTGAGAAGGCTCTCAGGACTAACCCAGCTCCCCTTTACTAAATAAAGCCTTACCTCTCGCTCTTGCTGAGATTTAATTTGGTCCATTTCTCAAGAGGTAAAACACTCAGCAGAAGAACCTCACCAAGCTTTGATGTTTGAGTGGTCTAGCATTCTCAGAAACAAAAAGAAAGCATTTCATGGCTTTCAACTTCCCATGGATTACAAATAAGCAGATGAAAAGAAAACAGACCATTAAGCAGGAGATATGTGAAACTGTGTTTGGACAGTCTGAGTTTCTCATAGGATTAAATGAAGGAGAAAGGCATTTGACAACTTCCTAGTAGTGACTTGAGACTTTTTTTTCAATAAATATGAAAATTTTATTTTGATGGTTTTATTGTTGCTTTTGTGCCTGAATATTTATTTAAAAAAACTCAAAAATACAAAAATAAGTGCTGATATTTAATCATATTCTATATTTCATTTCAAAGACAACTAAAATTCCCCTATCATCTCAGGTTATAAATTTGGGTCCTGATAGCTTGGCAGAGTACACATGGAATGTAAAAAAGTCAGTGGGGTTAGGATTTGTCCATTTTCTTATTTAGTTATTTTATAGGCATTTTCTCTATTATTCTGGCAGGCCTTCAACTCACTGTGTAGCCAAGGCTGAGTTACTTGTAGTAAACCTCAGCCTTCTGGGACCTGAGTTAACAGGTGTGCCCAGATAGAAGGGAATTATAAGTGTCTTTGTTACCTAGAGTGGTTCAGAATGAAGTGAGACACTCTATGGGCGCACCCATTTATTCTACCTACCTATGTGAGAACTGGCTCATTTGAATATTCATAGCAAACAGCAAACTGTCTCTTTTTTATAAAGCCACTGAGCCACAGAGCAGCAGAGAATCTGAAAACTAACTTCTCTGACTCAGTTCCTCACTGTTTCTTCTCCCAGATGCCTTTCCTGCCCTTTGTCCCTGGAAAGTTAAGGTCAATATGTTCTTTAAATTAATGAGTGAAAGAACACTTGGCATGGGCCAGCCAATAAACCATAAGGCATATAGAGTAGAGTGATATTGTATCTATAGGGTAAACCTATTATTCCTACCCTGGCTAAAATGGAATTTTTTTCATTATTTTATAAATTATTTTTTTAACTCGAAACACTTTATCAGTATTTGTATATACATATATACTTATACATGTATACATATATACATACATATATGAACAATAATTAAATAATAAGATGTATTTGAAAAGTATGAGGGTTTGGGAAGAGTGAGAGGAAGGAGAGAAAGGGAAAAATTATGTAAATACAGTGCTCATATATGAAATTCTCAAAAGGGAATCCAGTATTTTAAAATGTTCAACAGATTAACTAGCATTTTACAAAATGAAATAAATGAAAATAAATATGACCTATAATTATGTTGAAGGTCATTTTAACTCACTAAAAACTTTGAAGCTTAAAATGAAATCAATAAAAATTATTTTACCCAGCATACTAACAAAAACCATAATAACATTTTATAATTCACAGTATTTCTGAGAATAAGAAATGGATTGTCAGAAGCTAAGTCAGCAGAGCCAGGGGGACACTGTGTGTTATTTCTTTTTTTTTTTTCTTTCTTTTTTTTTATTATTGAAAAATCGTAATTTTTACTTTTTAACTCAGGGGTTATAAATACAAAAATGCAGGATGTGGGGAAGTGGATGACACAGGAGCATATGTGTTTAGGGGAGTACAGTTATCTTTCAGGACAGGGTATCAGCTGGGTGAAGGTTCAGGGGTCAGGTCAATATAACTCTGCCTATGATTCACTTGTTCTTAACTAATTTGGTACTATCTGCAAAAGGCTGCCTATTTACAAGGTCTATGACTACTCAGGCTGGTAGATTTCCATAAAAGCTGCCTGTTTACAATAGTTTATAGACAACTGTTTCAGTGTTTTTCCATAGAGACCCAAGACTTTGTGTTAGCAGGCATGTATGTCAGGCCTATTGCTGATTTTAGGCTTATGGCTGATTTTAGACCTTCAGTATATAAGCAGGGCTGCCCCTGACATCTCCCTTCTCCAAGTATAGAAAGGCTGTGGTGATTCTAATCTTGGCAAGACAGGTATAGAGGCCTGACTTCCAGTAATTAAAGGGGACCTTGTAATGGCTCCATTCCTCCTGTCATTGTCCAGTGAGGCATGAGGGCCATAACTGTCCCAATGTCTTTTTCCTGGAGAGGGAATACTTTTGACATCAACCCCTATGCAGTCAGGCTTGTCTCTCAGGGAACCCAGAAACATATTCTTAACTTTTATTTATATTCCTTTGCAGTGCTTAGCCTCGCAGCCTAAGCAAGAATTCAGATGGCCAGACAGAGGGGATTCTGGGTGACCCCTCTCTGGTTGGTCTAGGGGCAGAAGTTCCCTCTTTTAGGTTGGGTGGAGATGGGACTTGGGAGCACCCTGGATAGAGTAACATCCTCATCTAGCATCTCTTGGTCCTCCATATCTAACTTATGATAATGTAACTGAATAGATTTTGCTATCTGATTATCTATCTGTTGTTTTACAAAGTTAGTAAGCCTATTTAAGACCCAGGGACCAAAGGAAATAAGCAAAAATAACCTAATTAATGGGATTGCAACAGACAGGGAAACCAGAGATTTCTTCAGATTAGTGATGTCAGTCTATACCTGTTTAATGTTCTTGTCAAAGGCCCATCAGAGGTCTGAGTAGTATAAGTCCAGAGGCCAGCAACAGGATTAGGACTCCTAACAGCAAACATCACAGGTGATTAATCTTTACCTGGAAAGGAAAAAAGAAGGGAATTCTCAGGGAAATTTCTCTTCCCTGGATGTCAGTTGCTATCCATCTTATTTAAATTGGGCCTGGTTTAGTGGGGGTATCTATTTAATTCATTAATCTTTTTGGAGGCCATTTAGCTGTGCCTTCTGTGGTATCAAACAGGCATATCAATACTCGGACACATATAGGAACTGGGTCCTGGCCATTCTATAAAGGGTAAAAGGGTTCTTCCACATAGTTGTGGCATAGTTTTTATTGGTCACAGCGATGCCAGAGGCAATCAGCTGCAGATTTGCCGTGAGCTTTCAGTTTTAGAAAAAATTAAGAGTAAACAAAGCATGCTCCTTCCACCCTCAGAGAATTATGAAGACACTATTTAAAGAAATATAATTCTTTATTAATATTTCTTTTATCAAAGGACTATTATAAAACATCCAACAATTAATCAATCTATATAATATATTAATTAATGAGAGCTTCTTCTACTTTTTGTAAAATTACTCCTCTTTTGTCAATTAATTGTCGAGGAAAATTGAGATTTGCATCTCTCTTGAGAATATTAAACAGAGACATAAATTCTTTTGTGAAGAGCTTAAAATAAGATCTTAGCCAATAAGCATCTCCTGAAAACCTTCGAATATCATTTGAAACAAGTAAACTATATTTTTTTGTCAGACCCATTATCTGTTTTTTTATTGGATATTTTACATATTTACCTTTCACTGTTATGTCTTCTTACTTTCTCCTCAAAACCCCTTATACCAAACCCCCTCTTCCAATTTTTATGAGTGTACTCCCACCATTCCCCCAATCCTACCTCCCTGCTCTCGCATTCTCCAACACTATGGATCCAATCTTTTGGGGACCATGGCCCTCCACTTCCACTGTTGCCTAAAGAGGCCACCCTAAGTTACCTATACAAGTGGAACCATGAGTCCCTCCTTTTCTGTTCTCAGGCTGGATGTTTAGACCCTGGGAGCTCTGGTTGAGTATTTTGCTACTCCTCTACTCCTTCTAAAATAAAATAAAAAAAAAAATAAAATAAAAAACCAAAGCACCAATATTTTGGTCTTCCTTCCTCCTCTTGAGTTTCATGTGGTTTATGCATTGTGTCTTAGGTATTGTGAGCTTTTGGGCTAATATCCACTTATCAGTGAGTGCATGTCATGTATGTTCTTTTGTGATTGGGTTACCTCACAGGATGATATTCTCAAGCTCCATCCATTTGCCTAAGAATTTTATGAACTCATTGTTTTTAGTAGCTAAGTAGTACTCCATTGTGTAAATATACCACATTTTCTGTATCCATTCCTCTGTTGAAGGACATCTGGGTTCTTTCCAACTTCTGCCTATTATAAATAAGGCTGCTATGAACATAGTGGAGCATGTGTCCCTGTTGTATGTTGAAACATCTTTTGGGTATATGCCCAGGAGTGGTATAACTGGGTCCTCAGGTAATACTATGTTCAATTTTCTGAGGTACCGCCAGACTGATTTCCATAGTGGTTGTACCAGCTTACAATTCCACCAACAATGAAGGAGTGATTCTCTTTCTCCACATCCTCGACAGCATCTGCTGTCACCTGTTTTATCAATCTTAGCCATTCTGACTGGTGTCAGGTGGAATATCAGTGTTGTTTTCATTTGCATTTCCCTGATGACTCAGGATGTTGAACACTTCTTTAGGTGCTTCTCAACAATTCGAGATTCCCCAGTTGAGAATTTGTTTATATAGTAAATTACATTGATGGACTTCCATATATTGAACCAACCCTGCATTCCTGGGATAAAGCCTACTTGATCATGATGGATGATTGTTTTGATGTGTTCTTGGATTCTGTTTGCGAGAAATTTATTGAGTATTTTTGCATCAATATTCATTAGGGAGATTGGTCTGAAGTTCTCTTTCTTTGTTGGGTCTTTGTGTGGTTTAGGTATGAGCGTGATTGTGGCTTCATAGAATGAATTGGGTAGTGTTCCTTCTATTTCTACTTTGTGGAATAGTTTGAAAAGAATTGGTATTAGGTCTTTCTTGAAGGTCTGATAGAATTCTGAAACCATCTGGTCCCAGACCTTTTTTTTTTTTTTTTTTTTTTTTTGGTAGGTAGACTTTTAATGACTGCTTCTATTTCTTTCAGGGTTATGGGACTGTTTAGATGGTTTATCTGCTCCTGATTTAACATTGGTAACTGGTATTTGTCTAGAAAGTTGTCCATTTCATCCAGTTTTTCCAATATTGTTGAGTATAGGCCTTTATAGTAGGATCTGATAATTTTTTGAATTTCCTCGGTTTCTGTTGTTATGTCCCCCTTTTCAGTTCTGATTTTCTTAATTTGAATACTGTCTCTATGCCCTCTGATTAGTCTGATAAGTGTTTATCTAACATGATGATGTTCTCAAAAAATCAGCTACGGGTATTACTGATTCTTTTTCTAGTTCTTTTTGTTTCTATTTGGTTGATTTCAGCCCTGAGTTTAATTATTTCCTCCCATCTACTCCTCTTGGGTGTATTTGCTTCTTTTTGTTCTAGAACTTTCAGGTGTGTTGTCAAACGGCTAGTGTATGCCCTCTCCAGTTTATTTTTGTAAGCATTTAGAGCTGTGAGTTTTCCTCTTAGCACTGCTTTCATGTGTCCCATAGGTTTTGGTATGATGTGTTTCATTTTTATTAAATTCTAAAGTCTTTAATTTCTTTCCTTATTTCTTCCCTGACCACATTATCATTGAGTAGAGCATTGTTCAATTTCCATGTGAGTGTGGGCTTTCCCTTGTCTTACTGTTTGCGAATCCAGCCCGTTAGCCTATGTCTTTTTTTATTGTTGAATTGAGCCCATTGATTTAAGAGATATTAAGGAGAGGAGATTGTTGCTTCCTGTGATTTTTGTTAACAGTGGGGGCATTGTTTGTGTGATTATCTTCTTTTGGTTTTGTTGGAAGAGGCTTACTTTCTTGCTCTTTCTGGGGTATAATTGCCCTCCTTGTATTGGTGCTTTCCTGCTATTATTCTTTGTAGTGCTGGGTTTGTGGAAAGATATTGTGTAAATTTGGTTTTGTCATGGAATATCTTGGTTTCTCTATCTTTGGTAATTGAGAGTTTTGCTGGATATAGATAGTATCCTGGGTTGGCATTTATGTTCCCTTGGGGGTCTGTATGACATCTTTCTAGGATCTTCTAGCTTTTATAGTCTCTGGTGAGAAGTCTGGTGTAATTCTGATAGGTCTGCCTTTATATGTTACTTGGCCTTTTTCCCTTACAGCTTTTAAAATTCTTTCTTTGTTTTGTGCATTTTGTGTTTTGATTATTGTGTGATGGGAGGTATTTCTTTTCTGGTCTAGTCTATTTGGTGTTCTGTAGGCTTCTTGGATGATTATGGGCATCTCATTCTTTAGGTTAGGGAAGTTTTCTTCTATAATTTTGTTGAAGATATTTATTGGCCCTTTAAGATGGGAATCCTCACTTTCTTCTATACCTATTATCCTTAGGTTCAGTCTTCTCATTGTGTCCTGAATTTCCTGGATGCTTTGCGTTAAGAACTTTTTGCATTTTGTGTTTTCTTTGACAGTTGTGTTAATATTTTCTATGGTATCTTCTGCACCTGAGATTCTTCTATCTCTTGTATTCTGCTGGTGATGCTTGCATGTATGACTCCTGATTTCTTTCCCAGGTTTTCTATATCCCTGGTAGTCTCCCTTTGTGATTTCTTGATTGTCTCTACTTCCATTTTTATGTCCTGGATGGTTTTGTTCAATTCTTTCACCTGTTTAGTTGTGTTCTCTTGTAATTCTTTAAGGGATTTTTGTGTTTCCTCTTTAAGGGCTTTCACCCGTATATCTGTGTTCTCCTCAATTTCTTTGAGAGTGTTATTTATGTCCTTCTTAAAGTTCTCTATCGTTGTCATTAGAAGTGATTTTAGATCTGACTCTTGCTTTCCTTGTGATATGGGTAATTCAGGACTTTCTAATGTGGTAGAAATAGGTTTTGATGAAGCCAAGTACTCTGGGTTGCTGGTGCTTGTGTTCTTGCACTTGCCTTTCACCATCTGGATCTCCTTGGTGCTACCTGAGCTGTCTCTGACTGGAGCCTTGTCTTTCCTATTATCTTGGTTGTGTCAGAACTGTTTGGGATGAGTATTGCTGCTGGGATTAGAGCTGAGGTCCAAGATCTGCTCAGTGTTCAGGTGGAAACAGGAAGGAAACCAGTGCTCTGGGACAGGAGTGAATTCCTGGGTCCCTGTGGGTCCCAGTTACTCCCTGTTGAGGTAAAGTATTGCTGTCTCCTGACCTGAGATGATGCCCAGGTTAGAACTCCTGGGAGCCCTGCCACCTCTGGGTCTTGTGGGGTTGGGTACAGAGCTGCCTCCTGGGATCTGCTCTGTGCTTGGGGCCTAGAGAGGAAGGAACCAGTACACCTGCTCAGGAGTGAATTCCTGGGTACCAGTGGGTCCCAGTTACTTTCAATTTGGTGTGAATGTTGCTGCCTCCTTACCTAAGATACTGCCCGGCTTAGAGCTCCTTAGAGCCCCGCTTCCTCTGGGTTCTGTGAGATTGGGTGCAGAGCTATCTCCCGGGATCTGCTGAGCCGACTTGAGACTTTTTAACATCCAATACTTTCAAAGAATTAGAGCCTCCTGAGAGGTAATCCAGGAAGAACAGAATGCCAGTGACTATGGAAATAGCTTTACTTTTCAGTTATATAACACATGTAATACACACTAGGATATTCCTGGCATATTATTCTTTATTGACAAGAGATATACAGTAAAATACATTCTGTGTCATGCAGAAAGACTTAGTTTGTTGTTTCTATGTTGCACAACTTAATGCCATTTTATTAGTAAATACATGAAATAATCAAAGAACACTGTCTTACTTATTTCTATGACTGTTTTATGTTCATCATTATAATGAATGACTAAGGTTTAAATGAATGACATATAGTTTAAGTGATTTTTTTCTAATGTCCATACATATGTGAAAAGACTTTAATTGTTAAATATTCATACTAATTCAAGGGAAATTTAAAATATTAAGTTTCAAGCTTTCTTTACAGAGTATTTTTAAAAGGTGCTCAGGAAAATGACAAAAAAATCCATGCATATTATACTTGGATAAAATATATATGCTAAAATAGTAACATTAATAGTACAAAGCTAAAACTGAACATGGCTAATTAATCAAAAAATTAATGTTTTTAGAAAAATTAAAGTGGTATTATGAAATAATTATATACAAGTTTAAATATCTTAACATATTTTATTTTTAGATTGGTTTAAAATCACAGAAAGCCTAGGAGTAACTTATAACTCTTATATATATGGCCTAGTATTAATTTAATAGATTGTATGAAGCAGATAATAAGAAATAATATAACACAAAATACATAAGAATATTGCAAAATTCTATGACAATAGTCATTGATATTCAGCTGGCATTGACTTTTCTTGTTAGTAGTTTTTCCAGTTTGCAAATACTGGTGTATATTCATAGATGATTTATTATTATTATTATTATTATTATTATTATTATTTATGTGGATTTTTCTTTTAAAATTAATATTTTTTATCACTTTTTGGTTCAAGTTTCCACTCTATATTCTGTTTTCGCAATATTTCTTAAGATATCATAAAAGATTTTTTTCATCCCAATCAATTTCTAGTTCAATATTGTAATGGCTATTCCTGGTTGTCAACCTGACTATATCTGGAATGAACTATAATTCAGAATGGGAAGGCTCACCTGTGGTCTAGATCATGAGGTTTTAGTGGCTATGAGTCCCAGGAGACGAAGGCAAGGAAATCTCTTAAGTTCACAGTCATCTAGGACAAAGTAAGTTCCAGATCCAGGCATGGTGGTACACACCTGTAATCTGGGCCACATCTTCTGCTGGAGACCTACAAACATTGGAAGAAAGAAGACTCACTCTTCTTTGCCTGCTTGCCTTGTGGGACTGAGCAACTACTGGATCCTTAGGATTTCTATTCACAGCTGATCATTGTTGGGGAGTTGGATTACACTCTGTAAGTCATCAGAACAAATTTTCTTACTATATAGAGCCTACCCATAATTTCTGTGACTCTAGAGAACCCTGACTAATACAATATCAAAGTTTTGTTGGATACCTTCCTAGCCAGAGCTCCTCCATCCATCATGGGACTTGAAAGAATTAGATTACCAAGTGAACTGGAGTTCCCAGTGAGTAGTAATAAGTAATTTGATAATGTACAATGTACATCTGTGCTATGGAGAATAAATGAATATTGCACTACTTAAAAATCTCCAAATTATTTTACTAATACTATAATTTTAGTAATAATTCTGATACTGTAGATTTGCATAGAAAACAAGCTCATGTTCATTTTATCATTTTTACATAGGTATTAAAACTACTATGATAAATTTAATGATATTCTATATAAGCATCCATAATTTGTTTTATAATTTTCCTGTTTTAGTCAATGTCTTAAGCTTCTCTGAATTTATTTCTTGTGTAGATAACTGCCTTGCTTCGATAGATTTTGTTATCAACATTCTATTTTAACATGGATGCAAGACGTGTCTTTCTTTAATTGTCATCTATAAGTAGTTTGTATAGTTTTATTTTGATGACAGATGTCTGGGTATAAATTCCATGTGCTATGATAGTTGAAAGGGAGTCACTTGGTCCTCAGTTTCTGACACTGAACATATTACAGACTGCTATATAATTCACCAGTATTTCCCAGATCCTTTCATTCTTATTAAAGTTCAGTAATTAAAGTAGGCTTTTCCTTGTTGTTTGCATATAACATTGATAAAGACCCTATTTGGGAATTACTGCATATACTTAAGTTGCAAACTAAACACAGAATGAATCATCACTTTCTTATCTTGTTTCCTCACTCCCCAAGGAACTGATCCTTACAACCCGAAGCCCTGACTGCCAGCTTCTCTCATTTAGTCATTATTTATTACCTACATTTTCACTCAATTAATTTGCTCCACATGAAAAACATCTTCAGAGCTGGAAAAATGCCCCAGCGGTTAAGAACACTGAATGTTCCTGCTAAGGAGCAGATCAAATTCCCAACAAGCATACAAAGCCTAAAAAACTCTCTTTAACTCTACATACAGAGGATCTGATGCCCTCTTCAGATCTCAATAAGCAACACACACATATGTTATACAGAAAGGCAAGAAGGCAAAACATTAATATACACAAAATAAAATAATTTAAAACTTTAAAAACATTGTCAGCATGAGTACCCAACATGGCAATAGTCAATACTTCAACATTTTCCATCCCTTTCTTTGAAAAATATTAGTCCATCTAAGTTTTCTTCCTCTTAGTTTTAATACATTTTCTGGAATTTAATATTTGGATCATATTCACCTCCCTCCATTACTCCTTATAGATAAATCTTTCCCTCTCCATTTCTAACCTCCTTTCTCTTTGTCTTCTTTTCTTTCTTTATCGTTCATTCATATCTTACTATCTTTCTTTCTTAATCCCTTCTTCCCTTCCTCCCTTCCTCCCTTCCTTCCCCTTTCTTTCTTTCTTTCTTTCTTTCTTTCTTTCTTTCTTTCTTTCTTTCTTTCTTCCTTCCTTCCCTCCCTCCCTCTCTTCTTTCTTCCTTCCTTCCCTCCCTCCCTCCCCTCCCTCCTTTCTTTCTTTCTTTCTTTCTTTCTTTCTTTCTTTCTTTCTTTCTTTCTTTCCTTGTAAACCTATCATCAAAGTTTCTGCTACCCAAGTGTGCATCAATCAATATGTAACCTTCACTGTAGGGTGATCTATACACCCTTAAAGGAAAGGTATGTCTCTCTCTCAGAAGCTATCAACTAACAATAAATTCTTAGTTGTAGGAGTTCTAATCCATCTTCCTGCTTTGCACTAAAATATAATCTGTTCTGATCCTACTCAGGTCTTGTGCATGGTGTCTAACATGGTATGCAGAACACAAATGGGTAACTGCCCTGTTACATCGAAAAAAATTTTTTTTCTTATTTCTTTGAAGTCAACTATCCCCCACCCTTGTTATTACAACTCTGTCTTTTTCTGTCATGACACCTGAGCTATCTGTGGAATTTTATGATGCATTTTTCTTTTAGGGTTGTATGTTCACTAGTCTTACATTCTCTACCTGATCAGTTGTGGATCTCTGTGTTAATCATCATCTGCTCTGATGAGAGGAGATGACTATACTAACCTAAGCATAAAATGATAAATCACTCAGAATCAGTTTAATGCTGCACATATTCAGCAGAGAAATGGTAATGGGTTCTCCCCTAGACTCATGCCTATGAAATAGCTACAGGTTTTGGCCTCAATATCAGTGTAAAATAAGAGTCCCAAGCCTGTGCAGTTGGCTATTGTTATTAAATACAGTTAAGGTAGGATCTTCTGGCTTTCAATCTGTAACTGACATGTTGGTTTGTGTCTCTAAGGGAATAGTCTGAATGTTTTCTGTTCTATTCAATGCCTTTGAAATATGTCAACATTTACAAAGTTTGCATTCTCTCTCAGTTTTCATCTAAAGTTTGTCCCAATCTCTGTGGATTTTTCAAGGTTATTTTAGATTATATTTTACTTTAAATGGTATATTATATTCGCTTTATATGATATATATGTATATATACACATATATAAAGTCTTGGCATTTAGTTAATATAATGTAATTCATGCTAAGTTTTAATGTATTTACAATTGATACTAACATTTTGTTTTCATTATTTTTCCAATTTATACAGAGAGAGTCTGGATTTGAAAATATGGAGCAAAAATGTTTTCTACATAACTTGATAGCATGTCTGACCAATACTCAACAGAGTGCCTCTCACATTATATGTGGAATTCAAAATTGATTTCTCCTCTGTAATTTGTGCATGTTTTAATATGTATATGTACCATCATGTTGTGTTCCACAATTATAATAGAGCAAGTAAAAAGTTACAGAACAACATCATTTACATAACATAAACAGACTTGAATACCTTTAAAAGGAAAATGCTCCATATCCTTACAAAGACTTGTCTTATTATTCTAATAAACTGAATATGTCTCTTAAAGCATCACTAAAGTTTGCAGCAGTGATGTTCAGACACAGTTTCTACAAATGATTACAGTTAATATTATATTTCTCTTCGTCTTTATACAAAGGAAACAGTCAGTTGCCTGCTTAAGAGAGGCTTTGTCTCCCCTTTGTGTGAAAAGTGTTGTTAAGCCACTTACATGTGCTGTGCACATTCCAAGAACTAATTAAAGATGCTGAGGAAAATCTCACAATTAAATGTAAAGTTATAACATGATTATTGAGGTTTGGAGTTATAAACCTGGTTCCAGATTCAGGTTGCTTATACATTGTTTGTAGATCATGGTACAAATCCTCTCTAGGCTATCTGTAGATGGAGTTACCATGGTAAACATTGTTATGACAGCTACCAGAACTTGCACCTAAAGAGAAAATATAATTTGTAACATTTACATTTTTATGTTTTAATTCAATGCTTTGTGTGCATATCCTCAACAGTGTGTGTATGCACACATTTATGTGGGTGAGTAGGGTTACATGTACACAGAGCAGAAGGCTTAGATCCCTTGGAGCTGAAGTTACAAAAATTTGAACTTTCCAAAAGTTGTTATGTGGGTCCTACGAGTCAAAAGTTCAGTTCTCACGGTACATCACAGAGTATTAAATGCACCTAGAACTGAATAGAATATCAGTGTAGTAGTTGGTCATTACAGGTATAGCTGGAGACACCTACTTTTTTGACAGCCTCATGGTAGAAATATGAGAAGGTACAGGTGTGTTATTTTACTTTTTAAAAATATTGATGTTTTCCTATTTTCAAAATACATCTACTGTGGAAATGTATAAGTCACATGATATTCTACAGCATTCTAGAGTGATCATTAATATTCACATCTAAGATAATCCAATTATAAGACTAAAGGATAGGAGGATGTGTGTGAAATCATCAATTGCATTTCTTTAAATGTTAACTTCTGTAACTAAGCATCATTGTATATAGTGAATTGCTTTGCTTTGGGGAACAACATACACAAAATGACACACTCAGACACATTCTCTCTCTCTCTCTCTCTCTCTCTCTCTCTCTCTCTCTCTCTCTCTCACAGTTTTTCTCGTCTTTATAAAATGGTATTAGTTGCTTTTAAGTAAAAAATTCAACTTCCTCCATAAGATGGTATTCTGAATGTCCACGGTAAAGGAGTTACCTTAGGTGTGTTTGGAATTGCTCTTCACTTAAAATTTTTCTGAGTGAATCTTCTGAAATACATTCTAAAATCATGGAGCTGTATTATTTTATAAGTATGTTTTTTTATGACTTCTTGCACAGTATAACATCTAATTAATAAGGTTTATAGGTACGTATTTTAAAATGTTAGCTATAGTAATTTTTTCAAAATATAAATTATTGGTACTTTTATATAAAGTTTATTTATGACAGATAATTTTTGAATGGTATAATATAATTTTTACAGTGAAAATTATTGGTATTTTAAATTAAGCAAATTTTTTCATAATATATAGCTACATTAATAATTGCCACTGAAGATTATAAACTTAAAGATGGGAAAGAAGGAAATGATGAGGTGACTTATGGTGGTCTGAACTACAATTATTAAATTTTTTTGAGACCAAGCCTTACAGTGTAGCCCAGTCTGTCCTGGAACTTGCTATGTAGACTAGACTGGTCTTGAAATTACAGAGAAATATCCACCCGTTTCTGCCTCCACCCAGCTACTTCTTCCATTTTAACTCTTTTTGTTTTGTTTTATTTTGTTTTTTAATGTTTTCACTTTTTATACAAGTGTTAAAATGCATTATTGCTTGTAAATAAAAATTGTCTTTTTTTCTGTCATTTCAATCTAATTATTAGGTTTATAAAACTGCTTTTAAAACCTTATAGTAAAAACCAGTGATTTTGTTAGAGGATCTTTTCTACTGAAATATAAAATGCTCAACAGCTGTTTGTTGTTTGTTTGTTTGTTTGTTTTGTTTTGTTTTTTCAGTTTTAAGCCTTTTCATGTCCCCTAATAAACATAGGAACTTAAGGATGTGGTGGTTTCCAGAGGCCAGTCTTTCAAGACTTGGTTAATGATGAGTAGGAGTTGAAAAATATAAGAGCAGTTAATTGGACAGGTAACAGACTTCAGGTAGAACTGGAAAGGAAGGGAAACTCTTGATGTTATTTATCATAGGATGACTACTCTAGCTGCCTACAATTAACATTTAAAAGTACCTGGGAGACAGGATGTGTGAATGTTCTCAAGGCAAAGGTAGGATGTATGGCAAATGGCTGTGCTATAGGAAATGGTAATCAGCCTGATCACAACTGTACACATTTTGAATATGCATGCAGAAGAATATACAGTTGAAAATACATTTTAAGAATAAAGAGCAGTTAGGAGAACAGGCCTTTTGCCACTTCCACTCTTTGTAAAGACAGTTTACACATTTCGGTTTCTTCATGAGAGAATACAGTAACATGGTGTCCGCTTGATGCTTCAGAACAGCCATCACTGTATACCAAATATGCTAGTGTCCCAATACGTTTCCAAAACTCTGAGAAATACATTTCTTTTGTTGATAAATAAATACCATCTCTGATATTTTTGTTACAGTAGACAGAACAAAGCAAGGTAAAGTTATAGCACAATAGTCAACTTTAAACTGACACTGCTTTGTAAATCTATAATTGTTCACTTTTCTTACCACAAAGCCAAGGAAATAAAGAACAGTAATTCAGATAATAGTGTCATTGAACACTGAGGCCTTCAGCAATAAGGTGAAAGTGATAAGGCTACTGTTGGTTCCTCTGAATCATGGTGCTTGCTTATGGAAATCAACATAATGCCCTGTATCAAATCCTGAGAGGTGAGGACACAGTCAGGTGTCATAGCTCTTACCTGGCATTTCTCAGACTTTAGTTTGATTTGTAGCACAAAAGAAAAAAAAGGAAATTGAAATCATTTTGTAAAATCTGATCTACCAATTTTAACTATATCTCAATATTATTTTCTATATGTTTATTATTTTCCATGATTCCAGATGGCACCAATGTCAATAAAGTCATTAATCTCTCAGTTTACATACTTCCTATTCCTATTGTAAACCCCATATTTACAGCACTCTTGTAAAAAATAATAAGTGCTCTGGATAAATTTCAAATATTCAGCTTTTAATCATTCACTGCTGGACTAATGCATCGAATGAAGAAGGACTCTGGACTACAGACACAAAAACATTTGATGGGGGCCTCTGGGCCACTCTCCACATTAAAAACTGATTTTCATATGTAGTGGTGAATATAGAGAAATGGAAGAATGGGCAATGGTGGCACATGCCTTTAATCCCAGAACTTGGGAGGCAGAGGCAGGCGGATTTCTGAGTTCCAGGCCAGCCTGGTCTACAGAGTGAGTTCCGGGACAGCCAGGGCTACACAGAGAAACCCTGTCTTGAAAAACAAACAAAAAAAAAAAAACCAAACCAAACCAAACTAAACAAAACAAAAACAAAACAGAGAGAGAGAGAGAGAGAGAGAGAGAGAGAGAGAGAGAGAGAGAGAGAGAGAGAAATGGAAGGCCACATCTCCTCTGGTCTTAGTTTCACTAGTGCTCTACCCAAACATTTCATTACATAAAATACCTTTACTATGGAGTGTGATAATTATAATGCCAGGACAAGGCAATTGTTGCCAGTGTATGCTTACTATTCTTCTCAAAATGTTTTATTAGCATATATTACATTCCAATAACAGGACTCCACAAAACAATCTGGAGCAAAATCATTATTTTAAATTAAAGAAAAGAGATAATCATACTTGAGGTTGAGATAGATGGTCAGGACTTAATTTGCCTGGCTCTAAAATTTCATTGTGTGAGCAAAGTTATATACTTCAGCCCAATCTCAAACTTTTAGCATCCTAAGCCATAGAAAATGCGGTTGCAGTCACTTGACTGTGAGTTCTGGCTTTGGTGGATCCTATAAAACAGACGTTGAGTTTGGAAGACACTGACAAACATTCCCTAAAGCCAGCATAACAAGTGGATGATTGTGATATCCACTAATTTCTGGCATGTAGCACAAGTTATTGATCAAAAGTTTCAATACCAGTCAAGTACAGTGAATGTTCTTGAATTTATAACTTGCTGTGTTTTAGTGTTTGCAACTGAAATTCTTATCTGTTTACAAAATTCTTATACACAAAATGCTTCTGGAAATATGCACAAAATATGTTTCAACATCTAGGAAAATTTATCTTAATTTCTTCAGAATGCATTTTTGATTATATGTCAAAAGTCAGTTGTCTATAGGTGTGTGAGGTTGTGTTTGTTTATGTGTATGGCGTTGCTTATGAACCTGCCTGCTGGTGGCCATGGAGACTAGAAGAAGGAATCAGTTCCCTTGATCTGAGGTTATTGGTAGCTATTAGCAACCAGAGGTGGGTAATGGAAACTGAATTCACATCCTCTGCATGCTCTTTAGTGTTATGACACTTCTCCTTCTCAATATTTGAATTTTTGATAAAATAATTGATTCATTCTCTACTTAATTCAAAGATGAAATTCTTTATGATTCAAACTTTGTTTTCATGCAGTGGTGATCTATTCATTTGATGGCTTTAATTGGATATGAGTTTATTTGTTCAACTGTATACAACATTAATAATAGCACATCCCATGGGGCTCCTCCCCTTGGAGCTCTGTATTCCTGTCAAAAAAGGAAAGGAATGATTGTAGAAGACAGTAGGGTGAAGGATATCAGATGAACATGGCCCACAGAATCAACTAAGCAGGGCTCATAGGGTCTCACAGAGGCTGAAGCAACCATCACAAAATCTGCATGGATATGTGCTAATTCCTCCGCAAATATGTTATGGTTGTTAGCTTGGTATTTCTATGAGACTCTTAACTGTGTTAGTGGAGACTATCTTTGGCTCCTTTTGCCTGTTCTTGAGACCTTTCTATATGATAGATATCCCATGAAATTTAAATAATATGGTCAGCTAAGGAAGACTTGCAGTGCTACCACCAGTTGCCATGGTAGTAGAGATAAGGAAAAAATTGAAGACCTCTTTCCCCCAAGCATTGATGAAGAACTACATATAATTAATTACTTCTGAGAGGCAAATTGTTCTTTGCAAGAAATGATCCCACTGATCAGCTCTCCAATTCCTAGCGATTAGCCCTAAATATATATGCATATTAGCAACAATGAGGGGACTCAGCTGGTTATATTTATAAATACATATATGCGCGCAAACACACACCTTTGTGTAACAATATTACTTAAAATTTTATGAAGTTGAGAGGAAGTTGGGGCAGGTAAAGAGTTAATATCAGGTGGAAATAATGTAAATTCTGCACCTGTGTACAAAATTTCCAAAAATGTAAAATACAATAAATGTTAAAAAATTCAAACGATTTATTTTCTGAATGGAAGTGAGAGAATGAGAAATAAATATAATCGTAAGTTGTTTTAAGCTATAATCAAGAATTACATTTTATTCTAACTAAGGAAGAATGCTATTTAAATTAGAGACAGACTACACACTGATTCATATGTTAAAATGACGACTCTTCTTTGTAGTCTATTTAGTGAGCAAAGAATATCACACAAAAATGAATTAATTAGATAAAGGTGGTGCAGATTAAGATCCTTTGGAAGAAATGAATGCAGAGGACCTTGTAAACTACAATTGTAGATGATTTCTGAGGGATGAGTGAGAGTTGGTGAGAAAAGACAGAAAGGAAAAACAGCTGAGAAGACATTTCAGGCAATCCACAATAAAACAAGCATGTTTCCTAGGAGAGCCATGTAGGGCGTGAACTAAAGAAAAGAAACACCAATCCTCTAATAGAATTTAGGAAGAGTTATAGAGTTATCGAGACAATATCACTAGAGAATCGGGGATGGAATTGAGATTTGCTGAATATATATACATCATGGGGGAATGTCAAAATGGCATGTATTTAATTAGTGAAAAATGTTATATGACCTCTTTTGCTTTGGGAATTTTGTGCTCTATCATCTGGGAAGATAAGGTAAATATGGGTATGTTCCATTACAATGTTTTATTCTTGGAAAAAGCCATACTTTCACAGGGACTTCCGTAAGCTCAGAATTCATTGAAGACCCATCTTTCTCTTATTGTTTTGTATATATATATATATATATATATATATATATATATATATATATATCTTTAATCTTTTTTTATAGTCCAGTTATTATTCCCTTCTCAGTCTGCCCTCTGACAGTTCCTCAGCACATTCCTCCTTCCCCATCTCCAAGAATAAATCCCCATCCCCATCCCCTAATCTCAATGATTCCTTTATTTTTCTCCAGTCTGCTCTTACTTTGACATGCTTTTTTTCCTCCTCAGCTTACCTAAAATTCTAAGAACAAGAAACTTTGAAAATATCCTTCTCACAACTAGATTTGGGGTTCTGTTCAAAGAGATAACTACTTCAGGTTCACAGTGAAGACCAACAGGGAGAGCCAGAGGTAATATTCAATCAGACTGTACTTTGACTGGATTGCTTGATTCTCATAAATCTATCATCTCGACACCTACTCTTATTCATCCCTGTAAATTATTCATATAATTTCCAGATTTCTTTAGTACTTATCCTTATTCATGGAATTTCTTTACATGCATCTGCACTTATGATTTAAGACTGGATTTTTTCTATTTCTAGCTACTTCTTAGCTCTGAGATCAGTCTTACTAGATGGCATTCAGTAACTGAGACATATTATGCTATTTTTCTTCACATTGTCTATAGTTTCACTATAGATAACCTACTCCCCTTGTCAGATAACATTTTCTGAGTTCTTTGCTAAGTTAAGCTCATGACTCTCCTCATCTAAGACCTGGACACTGTCCATATTCTCTTGTGCCTGTTTGTCTCCATCTGTTCTTCTAAATGGACACTTCCCAGCAACAGTTTGACAGCAGTCTCTCAGGACACAGTAACATCTTGATATCAACGTGTAATGGAGTTGGAATGTTTCCTTACCCTGAAGAGTTGCTGCTTCACACAGCGGACACATGCTTAGGAAATTTTAACTTCCTTGCTAGAGGCAAAGTTCCCTGTTTTGTCTTCCAGTAGAACCACCACATATGGCCACAAACCCACCAGTATTATCAGCTTTCAAAACTCTACAAGTCAACCTAAAAGATGACAATTTCCTACAATTTTTGAAGCAATCTGTCCACCAAATGGCACTAGTTTTATCCAATTACATTATCATTCCTTATAATCATGGCTAAAATAAGAGACAGAATAAAACAAATTTTAAAAGTTTTTAATAACATAAAACTTTTGTATATCTGATAAATATGTTTCTTATGTCATCTCAGATCTCACAGATGGTTTTACTATGTAAAAAATTTAAGAAAATAGGATTTCTCCCTAATAGCTTGAAATCTATGTTTTTCTATATTCTTGGGCTGCCCTATATTTAAATCTAGTTTTGAAAGTACATTCCAAATCAGTAATGATTGTAATGCCAATGCTACATAGCTGGCCCTTATTAAAACAACTTTACCTTGGTGATAAAATTCAGACTAGTCTGTCAAATAGAATGTAGCCTAATTGGTACAAATGAAAGAAAGAAGGCAATTAGCCAATGAGGAAATTGTGAGTGAAGACAAGGAATAGTGAACCATGACCACTGAGAAAACTTCCAGGAGGCAGACAGCTAGAAGTGTCCACATATGATGACATATATGCTCACATACACAGAATGATCAAATTACACATGTATAATTTCATAGAATGCATTATGAAACCTGAATTTATTTCAATATGTATTTATATTTGGCAAAATAATCAGAGAACTCTGCAAAAAATTATTTCTCAAAAATTGATATTTATGTGTCTCCTGTGTTTATAGTCATACCCTCTTTTGAAATGTTAGTAATTTCAGTTTTTCACATTTTATCATTTAAAGTCAAGCACAGTGATGTTGAAAAGTAGATTTATATCAATTTTTAAAGGATTTAGTATTCATCCAGAAGCTGCTATGCTTCTGTTTATAGCAAAGAAAACACAGTGAGAACAGGTCTGAAACTGAGGAATGTTTACAGCTATTATTATCGCCTTTATTCTCAGATTAGTAGTTGCTAGTGAGTTTATCTCACTGATTCTTACAACTACGTGTAAATGTGGGTTATTTGTCTAAGTGAACTCCTGCTGTTTTATACAGACAAACAATTAATTATTCCCATGTAAAAGACTCACTTGTCACCAGCAACAGACACCATTTTCCTCTTTCAATGCTTTTATTTAAACTAGATTTTGATAACCCCTATTTTATTCTTTAGAGAACTACTAAAGCAATTGGAGATTATAAGAGTTTTCTTTTTTCTCAGTTGACTTGGTGTCATGCTCAGAAGATAAAAACCACGGCTATGCAAGGTGTCCTTTTGTTCACCTAATTACCAGGGTAACCGTAGCTTTGCATTAAAGTATCTTTTCGGATCTACTCAGCAATGTCAAAAGAGTGGAGAACTGTGATTTTCATATTATACAATTTTCCTTATTTATATTATGTGGAAAACAATTCATGTTCATAGTTAGGATTTCATCTAGTTTATTTCATGCAATCTTTTTTGCTTTTTTTCCAGATGTTTCCATATAAGTAAGGAGGAAAATCAAATAAAAATATAATTAAAAATCATAGAATTTTGCCATATGGGATGCAATTAACGTACATTTTAAAATTTATTTAGAAACAAAGTAAATCTAAATAGGTCAAAAGCAATAAAAATATAAATTCTGGCCATAAAATAATTTTAATTTGGTATTAATTTATTTATAGACACCATAGAGAGGGTTCTAGAAATCCTTGATGATTTCTAACTTGACATTTCTTAAAATATTCAAGAAAACAGATTGGGGAGTATCTAATTAATTTTGTGAATCAATATTTACTGATTCACAATATTTTACTGCTAACAGTATCAGTAAAGATACATAAACAAATAAGAAAACTACAGACAAATTTACCTAATGAACAGAGATGTAGAAAATTTCAACCAAACATATGTAAACTCAAGTAAATAACATATTCACTACTTCCTGCATCATGGACAAAGAGATTTTATTCCAGGATGCCAGAATCAACAGGTGCAAGTCAATTGATGTTATTCAACATAACAATAAAGTTAATAACTAAAGTCACATGATCATCTCTACAGATGCAAAAAAATCACCTGGTAAAATTAAACTTGTCTTCACATTGAATATCCTTGAGATGCTAGGAACAGAGTGAATATACCCCAAAACAATGAAAGCAAGACATGAAAATTCCACACATAACATACTAACTGGAAGAAAACTGAAGGCAAATCTTCTAAAGTCTGGGAGGTAATAAGGAGGCCCGTTATCTCCACTCTCATTCAATATTGTGCTCCAGGGTGTAACCACAAGGCAAGAGAAAATTCTAAACAATATGAAAGGAGAAATAAAAATTATTTCCATTTAACATGACATGATTATGTAGTGAATAGATTCTATAACTATAAAATCTAGTTTTTTCTTTCAACCATTTTATTCCAAAAAAATAACAATTCTGATCCTAATTAGTCATTAATAAATTTCTAGGCCATAAGCTTTGACTTGTTCTCCAACTAGCTCTTAACTTAATATCTTTTATACTCTAACCCAAGTTCAGTTATGTCTTAGTTTACATATGTCTCCTCAGCATCCTGAGATGAATCTTCTTTTTATTCTAATCTGAGTTCCGCCACATGGATAGCTTAGGTCCTTCTCTTTGGTGTCCTCAGTAGAATATCCTGTCTCTGACTATTGCTCAGAATTCTCTTTAACTTTCCTGGATGCTCCATCTCCTATTTTCTGCTTCAGTTCATTGGCCAAAATCTTTCCTATTGAAAGGTGGTGCTTATAAAAAATTCTCCCTAGAAACATCTTAAATAAAACTCTTAGATTTAACACTGATTTCAGTAAAGTTGTACAATGAAAAAAAACACACAAATATTAGCATTTATGTATATTAATAATAAATTTTCTGAGAAAGAATTTAGGAATAGTGGCACAATCACAACACTTTCTACAAGAATACACTATTTTACAAAACATTTCTACAAGAATATTAATGACCTACCGAATGAATAGTTTAAGACAGTGAAAAATAAAATTGAAGGTACTAGGTGATAGAGAGGGCCGCCATTTTTCTGGATATTCAGAATAAATATTGTGAAAATGGCCAGATTACTGAAAACAGTTTAGAGATTTAATGTAATTCCCATGAAAATTCTAATGACATATTTCACAGCACTAATAACCACAAAGACAAATTTTATTCAGAAAAAATAACTTAATAAACTTATTTTTATAAGTTAATAATAATGACAAATCTGAGTTATTCTATGATGCTTTGATATGTGATTTAAAATAAATTCTAAGTTCAACACAGCAGGTAAGATTCAAGGATGCAAAGATTACCTAAATAGAAATCA
This sequence comes from Rhabdomys pumilio, assembly GCA_030674055.1. NCBI lineage: Eukaryota > Metazoa > Chordata > Mammalia > Rodentia > Muridae > Rhabdomys > Rhabdomys pumilio. The sequence goes on from JANHMN010000001.1 coordinate 101,347,586, forward strand.
GTTGTAAAACAAAAATGTCAAAAATACATATTAAGTATAGATTTGTTTAGTTATTTTGAGACTCTAATTCAAGGAGAAAAAAGTGTATGTGGGAACCTGTATGTAAAAAGGTATACAAATACTAACTGAACATTTATAAGTATTTGATATTTATGAAGACATCTATGCAAACAACACTGTATTAATTTCTTTACATGACATATATAGCCATGAAGGATGCAATAGAGATAATTTATACATACCCTGACTTGTATGGCAAAATGGAGGACCAATGGGTTACAATGAACCAAATCCCTTAATGTTGTACAGAGTCATATGCTTGCATGAAGTTGTAAAAGTAATATCCAAGACTGAAAGAGGACACCTGTCTACCTGTCCTCCTCACAAGAGGTCATTCTCACAGATGACAAAGAAAGAATAATTACCAGTCTAGACATTTGTGGGCTGCATCTAAATTTTCAAGACATTTCAGTAGTTTGCATTAATGAATAAATTAGAACTATATAAAATTGTATAAAAATAAAACTTGTTAGAAAGTTCTATTTCTGACAGTTCTTTCCATGTGAATACCTAGCTATAAGTCAGTGAGAAATGTTACTGTTAATATTTCATTATAGTGTCACAAGCTTTTAACCCTGCCAAATACACAAATATAGGAATAAAATATATAACAATAACTTATTAAAGTAATTATTTTGAATATTTTATTCTTACAGTATTTCTCCATAAATACATATGAATATTTATATGTTAATTCTATTAAATATAGTTAAAATGAATTCTCACAAACTACATATGAAAAATAGTAAAGACAAAGAAATGTGCAAATCTTATGGCGTGATCATAAATGCATTTCTAGAGGTGCCATTCAGCTCTCACCTGTTCCTGCTGAGAGCAGAGACCCAGCACTGGACTGAATCCCTCACAGCACACTCCCCAGTTTCAATATGACCTCCCACGTATTTAGATATATCCAGTTTTACAGGTGAGATCTTAAAACCTGCCCAGAAGCCTGGCATACCTGGGAAGCAGATTCCCACCTATCTGGAAACCCAAGTGCCTTCTGGCTCCCACTTGTGCCCACAATGATCAGAGACCTGATCCCACACAACACAAATACACCAGAGAAAGCTCACCAACCCCAAGCTGAACTCACCAAGATCACAAGATCAGAAAAAGCACAGGCTCCTATCAGAGACAGGGAGGACAATAACACCAGAGATGGCGAGAGGCAAGCCTAAGAACACAAGCAACAGTAACTAATTTGACTCGGCAGCATCAGAAACCAGTTTGCACACCACAGCAAGTTCTGGATACTCAATCACAGCCTTACAAGATTCAAATCTAAACTTTCATTTAATGAAGATGAGAGGACTTTAAGAAGGACATAAAGCCTTTGATTAACATTTTAAAAAATTGTATAAAAGAAAAAGGGGGCATGGGATAGGGGTTTTCTAGGGAGGGGAAATGGAGAAAGGGAATGACATCTGAAATGTAATAAAATATCCAATAATAAAATAAAAAATAAATTAAAAAAGTAAAAAAAAGAAGGACATAAATAACTCTTTTAAAGAAATGCAGAAGAACACAAGTAAACAAGTATAAGTTTTTAAAGAGGAAACACATAAATTCCTTAAAGAAATACAGGAAACTCAATCAAACAGGTGAAGGTATTGAACAAAACCATCCAGGATCTAAAAACAGAAGTAGAATCATTAAAGAAAACTAAAAGGGAGACAACCATGGAGATGGAAAACCTAGGAAAGATATCAGGAGACACAGATGCAGGCATCACCAATAAAATACAAGAGATAGAGGACAGAATCTCAGGTGCACGAGATACCATAGAAAACATTGACACAAAAGTTAAAGAAAACACAAACAGCAAAAAGCTCCTATCTCAAAACATTCAAGAAATCCAAGACACAATAAAAAGACCCAACCTGAGAATAATGAGTATACTAGAGAGCAAAGATTCTCAACTCAAAGACCAGTAAATATCTTCAACAAAATTATAGAAGGAAACTTTCCTAACCTAAAGAAAAAAATGCCCATAAACATATAAGAAGCCTACAGAACACCAAACAGATGGGACTGGAAAAAAATTCCTCTTGTCATATAATAATTAAAACTCCAAATGTACAGAGGAAAGACAGAATATTGAAAGCAGTAAGATAAAATGGTCAAGCAAAATATAAAGGCAGACATCTCAGAATTATACCAGACTTCTCACCAGAGACTGTAAAAGCTAGAAGAGCTTGGGTAAATGTCATACAGACCCTAAGAGATCAAAAATGCCAGCCCAGGCTACTATGCCCTGCAAAACTCTCAATTACCATAGTTTTCCAAGACAGAACCAAATTTAAACGATATGTTTCTACTAATCCACTCCTACAGATGATAATAGAAGAAAAAGTCCAACACAAAGAGGGAAACTACACTCAAGAAAAATCAAGAAACTAATCTTTTCACAACAAACACAAAAGAACAGAAACACAAAAATGTAATTCCAATTCTAAGAACAAAAGTAACAGAAAAAAAATGATCATTGGTCCCTAATATTTCTCAACAACAATGGACTAAATACCCCAATAAAAAGACATAGGCTAACAGACTGGATATGTAAATAGGATTCAGCAGTTTGCTACATACAGGTAACACACCTCAGAGTCAAAGACAGATATTCTCTCAAAGGAAAAGATTGGGAAAATTTTTCCAAGCAAATGGTCCCAAGGTAAAAGCTGGAGTAGCCATCCTAATACCCAACAAAACAAACTTTCAACCAAAAGTTATCAAAAAAGATGGGGAAGGTCATTATATACTTATCAAGGAAAAATTCACCAGCATAAACTCTCAATTCTGAACATCTATGCCTCGAATGCAAGGCCACCCGCATTTGTAAAAGAAGCACTACTAAAGCTAAAAACACGCATTGAACCACACACAATAATAGTATGAGATTTCAACACCACACTCTCACTAATGGACAAACCATAGAAACAGAAACTAAAAAGAGACCTAGGGAAACTAAAAGAAGTTATGAACCAGATGCATTTAACAGATGTCTATAGAACATTTCACCCTAAAACAAAATAATATACTTTCTTCTCAGCACTTCATGGTATCTTCTCAAAAATCAACCATACACTCAGAAACAAAACAAACCTGAAAAGATATAAGAACTTTGAATTAATCTGATGTATTCTATCAGACCACCAAGAACTAAGGCTGGTATTCAGTAGCAACAAAAACAACAGAAAGCCCACATACACATGGAAACTGAACAACTATCTACTCAATGATAATGTGGTCAGGGAAGAAATAAAAATAGAAATAAAAGACATTTTGGAATTCAATGAAATTGAAGGCACAGCATACCCAAAATTATGGGACACAATAAATGCAGTGCTAAGACGAAAACTCACAGCTCTGAGTGCCTACACAAAGAAATTGGAGAGAGTATGCACTAGCAGCTTAACAGCTCATCTGTAAGCTCTAAAACAAAAAGAAGCAAATACACCCAAGAGGAGTAGATGGCAGGAAAAAATCAAACTCAGTGCTGAAATCAACCAATTAGAAACAAAAAGAACTATACAAAGAATCAACAAAACTAGGAGCTGGATCTTTTGAAAATCAACAAAATAGATAAACCCTTAGCCAGACTAACCAGAGGGCACAGAGACAGTATCCAAATTATCAAAATCAGGAATGAAAAGGTAGACAAAACAACAGAAACCAAGGAAATTAAAAAAAAATCAGACACTACTATAAATGTCTATACTCAACAAAGCTAGAAAATCTGGATGAAATGGATGAATTTCTAGAAAGATACCAGGTACCAAAGTTAAATCAGAATCAGATAAACCATCTAAACAGTCTCATAGAAATAGAGACAAAGGAAATAGAGGCAGTCATTAAAAGTCTCCTGGCCAAGAACCCAGGACCAAAATAGTTTTACTGCAGAATTGAATCAGACCTACAAAGAATATCTAATAATAATACTCTTCAAATTATCCCACAAAATAGAAACAGAAGAAACATTACCCAATTCTTTCTATGAGACCACAAATATACTGCTACCTAGACCACGAAAGACCCAACAATGAAAGAGAACTACAGACCAACTTTCATTATGAATATTAATGCAAAAATATTCAATAAAACTCTCACAAACTGAATCCAAGAACACATCAAAAAGCTCATCCAACATGATCAAGTAGGCTTCATCCCAGGAATGCAGGGATGGGTCAATATACAGAAATCTATCAATGTAATGTACCCAGGTCTCCCAGAGACTAGACCACCAACCAAGGAGTATACCAAAAGGGATGTATGGCTCCAAATACATGTGTAGCAGAGAATGGCCCTGCTGGACAGCAAAAAGAGGGTAGGCCCTTGGTTCTAGGGAGGTTTGATGCCCAAGAGTAGGGGGAATGCTGCAGTGGTGGAGTTGGAGAGTGTGGGTAGGTGGGGGAGCGCTCTCATACAGGTAAATGGGAGGAATGAGGGCAGTTGTGGGATGAGGGAGGTTGGCGAGGTAACCAGGGAGTGGGATATCATAGGATGGAGGTTGGTAAAGGGGGCAACTGGGAAGTAGGATATCATTTGAGATGTAAGTGAGTGAAATGATTAATAAAATTTTTTAAAAAATAAATGAATTTCTATAACTATATCACATATTATAGTAACAAGTAGCTGCATGCTAGAAATCACCAGTAACAGAAACAAACATGATTTCTGAAAGGTACATTGTGTGGCACAAAGACAAAAATTTATAAATGGCCTGGAAATCATGACTGCCACTCCACATGAAGGTCAACAAAACCGATATCTTCTATAGGGTTACAATGTGGGGAGCTGCAGCACAAAAGGGAAGCATTAACCATCCAATATAATTTATGGAGGATTGTAGAGATGGCGTTATTGGAGTGTCTGAGAGAGTATTGAAATATAGTCATAAAGCAACTCTTAGTGAGTCATGGTTATGCCCTGAGATTAGTGAATATCTCAACCTCATTAAAGAAACTTTTAATTGAGATAGATGCAATCAACATAATGCTCATAACTAGCCAATGTGTAGAAAATATGAGACTTTGGAAAGCTCATCCCATGGGAAATTTAAATCCTACCTTTCCTCTCAAAGTTTAGGGGAAAAAAAATACTACATAGAAGTAATGTATTCGGTATACAGCAGGAAGGTTGAACATATGAACTCACAGTGAATATGCCCATTACATATGCAAGACCAAACCAGAATAAGATCCCATCATGGAGAGAAGAGATGGGGCATGACGTCTTATCTCTCTGTAGGTATTGAAAATGATAGGTGTTGAGAGGAACAAGATATTAAGAGTATTCAGCATAATATACTTAGTGGTCCAATGAATATGAATTAAATTATACTGCTCAATATCAAATAAATACTGGCCTTATGTTTTGTTCAATGATATGATAAACATTAAAAGCTAATCAAGTTTGCTTGCTTTATCAGTGCCTCAGCGTGCTATGTCCACAGAGATTTAGAAATGTATTTAATCCTCTAAAAGTGCCTCAGATAGAATTTGAATGCTGATAACATTTTTGTAGAAAATATAAAATGTTTTCAAAACAGTGAAGGAAGAGTGTTTGAAGGTATTATAAAAGTGTAAAAGTTATCTCATTTTCAAAAGAGTATACTGTATTTATCTGTGTATGTGGAGGTTCCTTAAATACCAAGTATATGCACATAAAGACTGTAAAATTTCACGAGTATATCAAAATACTTTAGGCAATCTGTAATTACCTTTAATATACAATATATCCCTTTAGATAACTCAGATTTTCATATATTGAGTTCCTATTTTCATAAACATTGCTCAGAAATCATTACTTTATTTATTCATCTTAATAGTTGTCTTTCTATCAAGTTTTTCAATATCTCAACAACAGATTTTTTATTCTTAACATCACCCCATGTCTTGTTTGATATTTAGTAGTTTAACATATTAGTATTGATTGTTTAAATGAAAAAGTAAACAAGTAAATACATAAAACTTATTGAAAAGCAATCATTATAATATCGTAAGGTTTAACCAATGCTTTGGCCAGTTATAACTTGTCAGTTAGCTGAATATGTATAGCAAGGTCAGAGGAGGGTGAAGCCAGTAGTATCCAAGCTGTTTCATGGTTTTTTATTGTTTTGTATTGTTTTATATTGTTTTGTTTTGTTTTGATTAATCCTGTATTCCTAGAAGATAAATGTGGATCAAAAAGAACAAAAATTTGTACAATCCTTTATCCTAATAGTCTGTAAGTCTGAAACTTATTAATATCTAATTAAATATTTCTTGAAAGAATAGCTGTATGTACAAACGAACAACGTGACTATGTCAAGACCAGTGGGTAATATGCTAGAGCAAATCCCAACTCTAGTCTACCATAATGATGAAATTTTACCAGTCAGGGGAAGCAAAGAGTATCATTGCAGCAGGCTGAAGAAGCAAAATAGACCCCTGGGGAAACTTTAGATAAAGGACAGTGTACAGTCACAAGTTCTTGCCAAGGAACAGAAGAGGAGTTTATGTGACAGTGACTATGCAGGAGTCAAGAGGAAAGTTGTTTTTAATGCTAAGTCAAGCCATTAATCAGGGCCAAGGGGAGTTGAAGAAACCTGGAGAAAAATGCTAAAATATGACACATCAAGAAGAAGCCATACACCAGGCTCAAAAACAAAGAATCAGAGGCTTCAACAACTTAGTCAAGTGGAAAATACCTTCTGACAGGCCCTCTGTTGCTCTGGGAGTCTTGTAACTTGTTGGTTTGGTTTGGGGACAAAGATCTCTACTTCTTAAATTGGTAAGATCTGACTTAGTTTGCTTGGTCACCCAAGATAAAGTCTACAATTTGAGTTTTAATACCTGCTAAATATTAAGGAAACAAGAATTGAGGAATACATTTTTACCTCAGATACAAGAAACTATATATTGAGGAAGGAGTTGGTAAAGATTAATCATTAATAGATGAGCATGTTTTATTTAGTTCATGAATCTAGACAGATGGAACCTTTCACCCGTCAGCTCCTATCTTGTCTAATTGTTCTTAAATTAATTAAACGGATCTTATAATGTTCCCTGGGTGCGTTTAGAAGAGCAGAACATGGCAAAACTTACAGAAGGTATCTTTCGTATTGACCTTTTAGTAACTTTGCTGACTTTTCTAACTTAAAGACAGGATCTGCCTTGACTTCCAGCATGATTCAGATACATGCTGATTTTAACAGAGATCTGTAGCCCAAGTGAGCCCATATTGTGTCGAATTACTTGAAGCTGAGTACCATTATAATATAGACTGAAGCTTGAGTCCATTATCCCATTACAGATTCTTATTTGACTTGGAGTAATTCAAGAATAATCAATTAGACTTCACATTCTTTATGATCACTCTGATCTTGAATTCCTCAAAGATACTCTTTTTGTTTAAATTAGATTATTTTTAATTTTTGTACTTCTAATTGCTTAGGTTTTAAGTTGGAAATTCTATTAGAGCATTTAATGGAAGACCGAGTGTAGACAAATATTTGAGCCCTTCATAAGAGGTATTTAGCTGTGAGTTGTGCAAATTTCATAGAGAAAAGAAACATACTATAGGAATGAATACCTCTAACATGTGAACAATAACATCCTGGGGAATGTTGCCATCTGAAAGCCTTAGGAAAAAAACTAATACATTTTGCCTTATTTGGAAATCAAGTCATTGCAAATGGAATTGTTTGTTGTTGTTGTTTTGTTTTTTAGTTTGAAAAATGTTTATATAAACTGAGACATAATCTGATAAATTTTGTGTCCTTGAAAAAAATTCAGATATAAAAAAGAACCATATGATCACTGAATTATAGATTGTTTTATTCAGCTATGACCCAATTGATGACAGTAATTAATTGTCATTAATAGATAACATTGAGAGGAAGAAATAGGATTCTACTAGAATGCCAGAGCAAGCTTGTTTGAGATGTTTAGCTCAAACTTAGAGCCTCCTGCATGAACCATGGTACAGTTTGCATATTTTAAGCCATGTAGCCTTTGGTTGCTTTATTACACAAGAGAAAAAAATCCAAAAGACAAAGACAATATATTATTTTATTTGGGCAAAGACAAGAACCATTGGAAAATTTGTTCAAGAAAACCTCTTTATTGAGAATTTAAAAATAACACATTAAGTTCATGTTGATTTCAGTATTGACATATTTTTTTAAATGTTTATTTTTTGAAGAACTTTAGCTCTGTTGGCTAACTGGAAGGCATGTATTTTGACATAAACTCTTGCATTTAAAGCATTTAGATTTCATTTTAAAGGCCTAAAAGCAGAGAGAGAGAGAGAGAAAGAGAGAGAGAGAGAGAGAGAGAGAGAGAGAGAGAGAGAGAGAGAGAATGTAATGTAATGTAAGTGTCTGAGAGTCCAGAAGAGGATGTCAGATCCTCTGCAGATGGAGTCACAGACCCTTCTGTGTAACAAGAGTTCAACTCTTGATCTCTTAAAGAATAGCAGCAGCAGCAGCAGCAGAAGCAACAACAATGAAAGTGATAATAAATTATGTTATTGTTATCATTATTTTAGACAGGGTTCCACTCTTTAGGTTTAGAGACCAGCTACTCACTGTGTAGACCAGAGTGGACCCAAATTCAAAATTCACAATGACCTGACTGCCTCTTCCGTTTGACTGCTTGAATTAAAGTCATATACCAACATATTCAGCATATCCAAGGCTCTTAACTACTAAGAAATCTCTCCAGCCTTGAAATAGAATACTTTGTAATCTATAGTGAAAGAATGAAGCCTTGTGGGAAAATGCTAAATTTCTTTAAATATGTCCTAATATTTGTTATTTTAATTTTATAGAGGAAAGTAAACTGACTAAAAATTAGATATAATAGATATAATACTTTTATGTTTTAAACATAGAATAATATTCATAACATATACTAAAATTGACTGATATGTTTGCATAATTTTGAAATAGATATTGCTAATGTAAGGTTTATGATATACTCTACATTCACAAAAATAGTGATTTAAATAATTTAAATTAGTTAAAGCATCAATGAAAATTCAATATTATACATAAAACACAAACATATTATGTACATTTAGAAAGTCAAAGCGTAAGTAAGTTATTAAAAGTGTTGAGAATATGATTCATGCTTCTAACTAAGATTGGAGCATGTAGTGATCATTATTAAACAGTAGGGACATGCCATGGAAAGAAGTGAGGCTGAGAAAATATACTTTAACTAGAATACAGACAAGTTTCCATAGACATAACAATTGTAATTTTCTAAAAATAAGTGGGCCTTTCCAAGGATGACATTTCAAAAATTTAGCCAACTCTGATCATCATATACAAAATGACTATTGCTGTAGAGTTAACCTTGATTACAAAATGAAAATGAAGTAACCCCTTGTGGTTTAGAAATAATAATAAGTGACCCTATACTTAGTTTTAGGTGTTTATTTGCTTATTTTCTTGCTTACTTGCTTTTTTGTGTGTTTAAAACAAGGTCTCTCTGTGTAGACTTGATTTTCCTGGAATTCACAGGCTGCCAGATACTCACTATGTAGACAGGCTGGCTTGAACCACAGGGATCACTGTCTATGCCCAACTTAATAATCTGAATTTTAAATATATCAGGCAACCATATGTGGTCTGAGAAAGTGGAAATTTGCAAAAAGAGATTGGGAACACTTTTTGCTTCCATTTTGATAGAAAAACATTTTCAAATTTGAACATCATCGCTTTCTAGATTAGAATAAAATAATTTTTGAGATCATTCTGAGCTAGAAGGTATTGTGTAGTTTGATGTCTAACAGAGTTATGGACAACTCACTCCTTGTCTGACATATGAAACGTACCAACAATTCAGGTTCATTGCTTCAGCACAAGAGGAACAGGCAAATAAACATCCCTGTGTATGCATGTGTTCATACATGTGAGTGGGTTTTCCTACGTGCATGTCAATGCATGCCTGCCTGTGAATGTCTACGTGTAATTATACCTGAGTGCAATGTAAGGGCCTCTCTGCTCTCTCTCTCTCTCCTACTCCTCCCTCCCTCTCTCCTTCTCTCTCTCTCTCTCTCTCTCTCTCTCTCTCTCTCTCTCTCTCTCTGTGTGTGTGTGGTGCACACATGACTGAATAAACTTAGGAGGGCAGTTATCCTGCACATGGCCCATACTGGAAGTCAGAGGGCACAGTCAGTTAATTCAGTTTCTCAGTTCACAGTCCTGCTGAATCTCTTTTTTGAGACAGAATCTTTTTTCTATAGGCCGAGATGGTATGTGTGCTTGAGCGCATACTCTGTTTCCATCTTTCATGTATCAGCAATGATGATAAAAGCACACACCATGCCCATATTTTCACAAAGATTCTGGGAATTTTCATTCATCTACACATGGTTTTGAGAAAGTGATTGAAGACCTAGCCTTCTCCCCACCTAATGTCTACAGAACAATTTGGTGTCAGCACCCAAGCTAACAAGATGCTTTGCTTTCTAAGGGAAGAGTTTCATCAAAGGATTGGGGTGTCACTGACACTATCTGATACAAGTCGTTAGTCCCCATGGGACCTTTACTGTTAATCATTTATAGGATCTTGCCATAACTGGAGCTAAAGATAGAAGTCACAAAGTGGCTGCTTTGCCTCTCACTGAATCTCCTCTAACAGACATTACAAAGAAATAATGGGAATCACTCAGCTGGGGGGAAGGGAGTGAAAATTGACTACCAAAACTGATATATTTCTGGGAGAAGTAACTTGTTACATAAATATCTTTATAGAATAAGACAAGTAACTGCTCATCAGTTGAAAAATCTCAGTGAAGTGTCACAAGAAACCTAGAGACACAGGAACTGATAGAAGGAAATGGAATGTATCCCCACACAAAGCACTGGGTTATGATTTGCTAATCCATGACTTCTTCGAGAAAAATATAGAGTAGATATACAATGATGTAAATGCTTAAGATTAGACAATGTATGTTACTACCCTTTCTTATATTCCCAATGTTGAAATAGCATAGATTAAAGATGAAAATTATGACAATTGTGAATCTTCTTGTTTCCTAAAGAAATAACTCATGGCATGGTATTAGTAGCTTGTGGGCATGGTATTTTTGAAAACTTGAATTTTCCAATGGAAACAAAAAGAAAACATTAACTTTGTGGGTATGGGGGTGGTTGAAAAATGATTCTGAGAAAAATTCATTTGAGAAGCAAACTTAGGAGTTTTTATTTATCAACATAGATAACTAGGGAATTACAATGTCCTTTAGGTGGAATGCTACTGCATTTGAAAGTTCTAGAATGATAAAATTAGATCTCATTTTCCTGTTGGAGGTGGTAGCATTTGCCATTTTGAAAAGTGTACCTCCAAAACTCTGCACAAAACATCAGAGAAAAATCATGTGGCACCTATAAATATATAAAAATACAGGCCAAAGCTTAAAATTTATCCAAATATCATGAAATACAAAACAATATCTATGCATATATGTAATTTCTATTTGTATTTTAGACAAATGTGTTTTGTAAGTTTTTACATCTTTGCATTTTGCTAAATATTAAACCATAAAAGATGTAAGTGGGTCAAGAATCAGATAAAATATGTCCTTAAAAGAATGGAAAGGCCGGGCGGTGGTGGCTCACGCCTTTAATCCTAGCACTTGGGAGGCAGAGGCAGGCAGATTTCTGAGTTCGAGGCCAGCCTGGTCTACAGAGTGAGTTCCAGGAAAGCCAGCCAGGGCTACACAGAGAAACCCTGTCTCCCTGTCTCAAAAAACCAAAAAAAAAAAAAAAAAAAGATTCAGTTTGTATTTTCAAAGCTGAAACTCTTGGAAACAATTTAACTAAATCAACTAAGTAACTTTCAGAAGTGATCTTCCGTAGCATGCACAGCAAGAAATTCCCAAACACAGAGCAGCAAATTAACATGTCAGCAAAAACAGATCCAGCCGGTGTGTGTTGGTGGACAGTCAGCAGGCGTGTCACATCCAGCTGCAACAGCATGCAATTTTGATTGTCTAGACTCAGATAGCCCATAATTTCTCCCCTCTCTCCTTTCTATAAACGTTTGAATAGGCTAATGGCATCACAGTGACATAAATACTAGATAGGAAAGTGCTGGAAACATTGTTTGCTGCTCTTCCGTTCTTAGCTGACTTTAGTCCTCATAGCAACTTTTTTAGCATGCAGTCCTGTTATTTTTTTGCTGGCATGCTTTCCTTGCAGTTAACACTGTAGTAAGTCTACTCATATTATTAAGAATTTCATAATGTAATACGAAAATATACATCCCTGTTTTCCCTCTCCAACTCCATCTAAACCCCCTTTCAGCTTCATGTAATCTCTTTTTAAAAACTGTTATTTGAGTCTAATAAGGGCTGTTCATATTTGTGTGGGTTTGTGAGGATCCACTGGATAGTTGAGAGCCTCCCATACTTATTATATACACAAGCTAAAAGGACTCACCCTTCCCTAGCATCTACAATTGCCATAGTTCTTCAGTCTATGCTGGACCGATCTGGTTAGCTTGATATTTCGCAAATCTTATGTGGGTAATAATTGCTACTGTGAGTCCATGAACACAATTGCTATGTCCTTTCTAGGAAACAGAATGTTCCCCTTAAACTGTCACTTTTCATTACCCTTCTTTATGTACATTGTTTTAAGCCCTCCACAAAGAGTTACTTTCAATCTTTTTATTCTTTATATGATGATCCAAGATCTTAGAAAAATTCCATTCTTCCTCAAGACCAACATGCAGTAAGAAAACTAATTAAAAAATTCAAAATGTTCCGGTATTGTGTAGCATCTATGCTTACTCCATACATTTAAGTATACATTGCAGTTTGCTGATTTACTGAGGTTGTGCATGTCAGTCATTTCAAGGTTTAAAGATTTTAAATCATCAGTAAATTATAATATCAGGTCCGTGAGTGTGTCTGGAAGTGGAGTGTCAGTATATGCCCAAATCAGAACATTATGTAAGGAGTCAACCTGTATGTGGGTTTTTACTTTAGGTAGTTTAAATGGGTAATATGACACAAGTGTTTGTATTATTGATGTGGGTTCTGCGCTGTGCGCTTTCCTTTTATAAGTAATATTAATGACATTAACTATGGCTATTTCCCTACTTCTATTACACTTGCTCTAATTGATACGTGTGGAAATTCAAGAAACATTTTCTATTAAAATACAAAATACAAGTGACCAGTAACAGGGTATAAATGGAATTCAGTATTATAATGAACAGATAGCCTACATATTTAAATCATGATATGTTATCAGTGAAAATAAAATTGATAATATTTGAGATGGAAGGTAAATTTTAAAGTCATGAGATGCAATTACCACTAACTGTTCAAGCTAATCATACTCTTTTTCTTTGTATTTGTGAAATAAACAATTGAAGTAAAATTAAGATTTAATGTGCATTCTTCATTTTATTTTTAGTGTTATAATATAATATTGATAAGAGTAATCATACATAACTACTTTTTGCATTAAATTACACCTTCTTTTTCTGGCTGTGCAGAGGCATATACCAAAAGACAAACAAATAATTTTATGTAGTTCTATATTACTTCCAGCAGGTGGCAGAGAGTCAATGTCATTATTTGACCAATTCTTTTTCCTGTATACTAGTGTCTAAAAATCATTTAACCAGAAAGGTTTATATTAAATGATAGTTTTTGTAAATTTTAGACAAAACATAGCAACTCTTTTATTTCCAAAGTGCATTTTAGTGGTTACTTTTCTATTAACAAATAAAATATGTAATACTGAGCTATTTTTAATGTTGAAAATATTATAGTGGAAGCAAGTTGTGTTTGGCATTCTTGTCCTCCCAATTCTGGGAAAGGCAAAGCAAGTGGTTGTTGAATTCTAGAACATTCTGAGCTATATAAAAAGTATTTGTGTCAAAGTCAAAACAAAGCAAAATGTTAAAATAATAAAACTTTAATTTTGTACTTTTTGATACCATGTTATTGAACTGCTCAATACAAGTTTGCCCAGCAAACTGCTAACTACCCAACTACCCATGACTGGTAAGGTCATGAATATAGAGGAGAATCTGTTAGTGCTAGGATCTCAACCGAACATAATTCCCAAATGTATCCTGAAGTTTTATATTCTTCTCTCTGTCTCTCTGTCTCTCTCTCTGTTTCTCTCTCTCTCTCTCTCTCTCTCTCTCTCTCTCTCTCTCTCTCTTTTTCTTTTTATTTTTTTCTGGGAATAGTTTTTTACTTAAATTTTCAATTTTTATTACCTTAAAATGAGAGTATATGAATATGTCTATGATTGTGTATTAAAGGACAAATTAGAATAGGGAGATTAAATGGGAGGCAGCGACTGTGAAGGGAAGCAGAGGAAGGGATATGGAGAGAGATAAATAATACTAAAGACCTTTGGAAAAGCCAAATGAAACCTACTGCTTTAGAATGTCCCTACGTTATATACATACATACATACATACATACATACATACATACATACATGTAATGAGGTGGACAATGCTTCAAGTAGATATCATATGCTATCAGATAATCCCCCAATATTAGGAATTTGTTATATCTTTTTAGCTTCATTGACTAAAGGGGATCCATTCTGCCCTCAAACATCAACAGCTAATGACAATGTTATTAAATATCTTCCACACCTGATTGTAAGGCTCTGGTGATGAAAATACTACATATGTATTGGTTGAAGATGGAGAAATCAAGCTGGTACTCATCTAAAAATTCACCTGTAAACTAATCATTATAATTCTGTAACATAATACATATTGCAGGAATAGAAAAATATTCATCAGTATCACCCTGTTAAACCCTGTGTACTGTAACATTGTCCTGCCTTCAAGATATATTGATGCAGTAGTGCAAAAGCAGTAGTAGAGTAACCAAACACTTTTTGCTTGTATTCAAGTCCCATTCAATGAAATTAAACCCATACTTGGCACCATTAGTGAGACTAAGACCTAAGGCTAAATTCATCATGAGCACTAGGTAAATATCTACCATTACTGTTCTGCCTAATGAACATAGCAGTTAAGCAACTGGGTGGACCAGGAGGGGGGAATAAAATCTGGAGTGTAAAAAAATAAATAAATAAAAGACAAAAAAATAGAAATAAAAAATACATATCATGTCCTTAAATTTTATAAAAGCACTTATTTGAAATAAGTTTTAAACTTTGTAATAATATAAAAGTAGAATTTAAGTCTATTTAGTATTAATAAACTACAATTTTAATAAGACAAAATAGAATATAACACTATAAATATAGATGAAAGCATCACTGAACATACATCAGAGAAGCTTCTTACAATGAACTGTAATTAGCACAGACACAAGGAAGAGTCAACTTGCAGAGATAAAGTTTGGAACACTGAGGTTTAGATGAGATATCTGTATTGCCTCTAGTCTTGGGAAGTATGCTGAGGAGAAGGGAGAAATATATTATCCAGAGGCGTTGGACAACTTCAACCCTTTTCCAGAGGCAACTGAGCTAATGCATGTATGAGTCCATGTACATTACAATAACAAGCAAAATCCTGCATATGTCTAAACCAAGCAAAATCTTTGATTGGAGAAGGTAAAGTAGTTACAAAAGCCTATCCTTATCTAGGAAGTTATTTTCAATTGACAGATTCTGGGTGGAGGAAAATCTGCTTTTGTCAATGGAATGATACTGGAATATCGACCACACCCCAGGGCAGACTGTATAGTAGAGTAGATATCCAACAGAAAATGGACAACATAGCTGTTCTTTGTATTAGTCTGGTCATTTACAAGTTTTTGTTTGTTTGGTTTTGTTTTGATTATTTTGTAAGTTTTTTTAATATATTATTAAAAACAAGAAAGAATAGAAAGTAATTAGGAAGTAGGCACATCTGGGAGGAATTGGGAAGGGGGAAAGAATATGACCAGCATGTAGTGTGAAAAATTTTAGAAATAAATTTTTTAAAACTCACAATATACTATAAAAATATGACCATTTTGAGAGTAATTCTATAAAGTAGTCTTTGCATTTAAAAATAATAGTTTTTATTTTTAAATCAGCCATTCATCTTTCCTTAGAAGTAATATTGGTATTCATAGAGTATATTTTATTACTAATAAAATTGAGGACTAAATTTAAATTTGGTAAATGTGTATGCAAGTAAGTATTTAAAAACTTTACTTGAAACCATGATTGTGTAAACACAGTCTTATTCACACAATATTGAAATAAATATTAATAATTTTCTTTTGTGTTAACTTTTTCATTGTTTTTTTTGTTTGTTTACTGTCTTTTCTTCCTTTTTCTTTATTGTTTTGATAGGATCTCATGCGTCCCAAGCTAGGTGCCTCCTTGGGCAGCTGCAGTAAAATTGATCTTCTCATCTGCCTGCCTCCTATTCCCATGTGTATTTGCTACAGTTGTGTACCATCATGAGTGGGTTTGTAGACCTTAGTTTTGAAGTCAAGACTTTCTGCAAGGAAACTGAGCCCTTGGCCAGCTGAGTTACATTTCTAGCTCCAAATTTTTCTTCAATATAGATTATCCTCATTGTGTTTCAGAAGAAAGATTCTTTCTTCTACACAAAAAGTAGCAAAAATAGAAAATATTCTATTAAATATAATTTGATATTGGACCACACTATTATAAAGATGGATGAAACATTATAGTTTAATTTTATTTTAATACCTAGTAGTTGTGTTTAATTTTTCAAGAAAATGAGGTAACATCACAGTATACAACATTGGCTAATGTTCCATTCAGAGTTCTTAGCAGAGCAATCTTTCCATTTTACTGGGAGATAAGAATTCTGTTATGTATGTATACCTCTTTAAAAAAATCCATTGATTCTTTAGTGAACACTTAGGTTGATTCTTGTTGCTTCTACAATGATTGCTGCTTGTGTCTTATGATGTAAAATAAAGAAAAGATTGCTGGGATATAAAGAGCTCTATTTTTCACAGGCTTTGAAATCTTCATATTGTTTTCTAAAATTGCTGAATTAATTTTGATTTTCATACACATGATAGGTTTCTTTTCTCTGTCTAACAGATGTTGGGATTACAATTATAAACCACATCAAACTTTGTGAGTAGAGCATTTTGTCTCTCTCATCCTTTGTTAATCTGCCCTTTAGTGCTTTGGGTTATTGGAAATCCAGTTTATCTGCCAATCTAAATCAGGTCTATCTGGCAAAGCTCCTCCTATCTCACAAAACTACATCTTACATCAGCTCAGCCAAGGAAGCCACTAAAACCCCTTCATCCAGTGGTTCAACTGAATTATTTCTCAATTGTACTGTGAAGGAAAGCCCATATGACACAATGACTGTGAATGAAATAATGTGTCTGTGTTCAATCTGCTCTTCATTTGTCTTCTAGTTTTTCATATTAATGGTGATGTTATATAATGTAGTCAAGTATATCCAATGAATACCATGAGCCAGGCCCAAGCCCCTGGGATTTCCTCAAAATATTGGAACCTTTGTCTTAAGGAAGAAGAAGAAGAATTATCTTATCTATTTTCTCTCCATCTCTAACACCCAGATACTCCATTCACCCACATCTCACCTTTTTACAGGCCAAGGTTCTGAGATTCCTTTTCCTTACTTATTTAAAAGTTTTATTCAACTGGATCATGTCTGATATAGAGAGTCACCAAATTATCACAGTTTTCTATAGTGGGGTCTTATTTAAGTTCCAAACTGCTTGCTGAATCATGTATCTATGTTAAATCCAGATGTAGATGATATTTGAGGGTTATCTTCTAGCATCCTTGATTTGCTATCTCCATTCTAAATGTCCTTGTTTGTGATAAATTAACGGATGATTAGATAGAGATAACAATGTGACTATATAGGCAGCGAGCCATGGAATGAATGGTCAAAGATGTTCAATTCAGAACACAAATAGATCAAATGAAACCTAATGATTAAGTAATCATGTCTATTCAGTACTTTTTTATTACATTATTTATTTGTAGATATAATTTTGTGTAGCCTAATTCAGAGGCTATCTAAAGGTAAAAGTAAATTTTGCTTTTATTTCCTCAGATGAAGGAAAGAGATAAGAGCCATACTCATGCTTTATAAACACATGACTTGTGCTGAGCCCAGAGCATTTCTATCTAACTATCGTAGGCCTCGGCATGGAAACTTATAGCCTCTCTACAATCTAATCTTTTATATGCCCAGATCTTGGAGGCTTCAGCTTCCATCCTCTGTCTGCTAACTTTAACCTAGAATTTTTTGACCTCTGAGCTTTATTGTTGAATTAAGTCACCCTTTCTGAACTCTGACTAGCTGTTTCAACTCAGCTGTCCTGGGTCAAACTCCTCTCCAAGCTGACTGATTTAAATGGGCTTCTTTCAGCTTCTAACTGAATCACTCTGCTTGGGAAGACTGCCTTGAACTCCACAAACTTTACTGTTCTGAATTTAACTGAAACAAACTGGACCAAACTGGACCAAACTGAGCTCCCTTTCTCTCTCTTACTGCTCCTTAAGTAGCCTTTCTTTTCTGACTGTTCTCCTGACAGTTGGGCATATACTATCTCTGATTCATTCTGTCAAATTTTTATCTGATTAGTCACTTTGTCTGCCCCTTAATTAAACATCACTATTTGAGATTAAAAGTGTGTGATAAGGGCATATCTGTATACCAACCAGAGAAACTGTCTTTGCATGTGATTCCTTGCCAGAACACCCATATTGCTGGATTAAAGTTCCTCTACATAAGGATGTTGCTTCCTTCCTTCCAATCTGTAGGATCTGCAGACTAATCTTGGTTGTTGATATAGACAGCAAGGGCCTTTACCCACTGAGCCCTCTTCTAGCTTCAAGACCATAGGCATCATATAGAAGTACACATTAAGTTTGAGAGATACCCAGGAGGTATTCCCTCTTCTCAGAAAGGTGATGTGGCATGGGGGAAGTACTGTATTTGGGAGACTAAGACAAAAGGGAATAGAAGAAAGAGGATGCAAAAGAATATATTATTATATGTATTATATGTATTAATGAAAAACAGAAAAAAGAGAAATTACTAAAATGATTTTTTTATGAACAAAATTTTTATCAACCTAGGTGACATAACTATTTTTTCATATAAAACCAAAGGAGTTTATGGAATTATTGGAGCTAATGTTAGGATTACTCAATTTTCAGGATAAAAAGACTATATATTGATCAAAACTTGCAATAATAAATAAACAGAATCTCATGCAAAATATCAATAGAAGAGAAGAATTAGCAAAAGCAACTCTCCTCACTTCATCTTATTTTCCGGAAACTTTTGAGTGAAGCTGCTTAGACAGGGAAATATATTTGACTTATAAGGATGATGGTAGATGAATGCTCCAGGACACAGACCAAAAATGCTTCTTAGGGAAGAGTTTATGTTCATATAGTTTCTTTGAAAGACTTTCTTGCTTAAGACTTCATGGAAAGTAAACCCAAGGGTATAGATTTGTCAGATAAGCAAATCTAGAAAAATGCTAGAGGCCTTCATTGCCCATTTCTATTGTAATAAATCACCACAAATTCTGCTGTTCAAGATACACAATTTACTCTTTTTAATTTGGAATGATCTCACCAGAAAACAAAACAAAACAAAACAAAAACAAACAAACAAACAAAATAAAAAGCAAAACCAGTGAAATCTAAGATGTTTATGGTCTCGTTCAATTCTGGTGATCTAGCAGAGATTATTCTATGCTCACATCTTTAGAGAATAAATTAATTGTATTTGACTGAAATCTCAATATTTTGCAGGTAGTAAAATGAAGGTTTTTACAGTTTCTTTAGACAATTAATTGTGTGGTAACTTCTTGAAGTTCCTTATATTGAATCTGCCTTCTTATTTTACACACATTTTGTCAACAGATATTCCTTGGATTGTGTTCAGCCAACACTAATATTCTGGGTATTCTTCCGTTCCCTCAAGTTGTTGAGCTTCATGAATTGTGACACTTCCCTCGTCCTATGTAAGGATGAGGTACTGAGAGAGTCTCCAGTGATGAAGATTATTACAGCCTTTAGGAGAAGTTTACTCTTTTAACCTTTCTAATGCCCTGGGAAATTTCTTTATAATGTTGATTTATTTAAATTAGTAAAACTCTTCTTATTGTGTGACACAGCTATTCACTATGTTTGAAACCACTTTGTCTCATGACTAGAAAACACAGAGATAATTAAGAGAGAAAAACCTCTGAAGAGGGAAACAACTGAAATGGCATCCTTCCTACAAGATTCTACTCTTGATCACTCATTTATTTGAAATTACTCACAATGTGATATATCAGGTAAGAATGCTCATTGACTGAGACCAATTTGTCTAATTTATTCATTTGGTTCAAGAATAAAATGGATCTGAGAGCAGGGCTATCTTCTGCCCAGTCATAGTAACTATTACAATTTTTATATAATCTAAAAATGGATTTTGAAATTTTTTCTAGCATTATCTACATATCAGTGTTAAAAGGTTACAAAGATCTTAAATATGTATATTTTACTAAATTGGACTTGTGTGAAATAGCTAGCAAATCAATATACTTAAGTATTTATTCTCACATATTTTAATATGTCCATTTGTTGAACAACAAAGTAATATGTAATACTAAAGCAATCAAATGCTTAAAATATGATGTCATAGACATTTGAATGAAATATTTTCTTTGCATATTTAGACATGTTAGTGTATTGAAATTGCTTAGTACAAAAGCAGAAAATAATTATGTTTCTTCTAAAAGAATATTTAAAGAAACAAAAGAATTAAATGGAAGAAAGAGAATCATTAGGAAATTTCATTCCTAAGATTTTTTTCTGTGAATTTTATTTTGTCATGTTTCAATTCTTTCATGCAAGAAAGAAAATACTTAGTGTTCAATTCACAAATAATTCCATTTAAATTCATTCATTTATGGATTTTAGACTTTTATTGTAATTCAGTCCATTTGTTGGAATATTTTCTCTCCCAAAACACACTATATATCAGTTATTGTTATTATTTTAATACATTTTAATTTTTATGATAAAAATATTTCATGTCAATTGAATAATTCTTAATCTACTTCTCTTATAAGACATGCTGATCTTTCTATTTAGAAATGATCTTTCAAATTCTATTTTTAAGCACACCTGTAACTCATATTATTTTCTATGTGCATAAATCAGAAACATAAAACAACCTGGAAGATAAATTGAATTGATTATTTATTCAATTGGAGATTCAATTTGATATTTGCATTAAATTTTAAAGGTTAATATTTTCCTGGAAGAAACATTAATTTTGCTATAGTATCAACAATTTTCCAGTATCACTCTTCTCACATCAGTTAAATATAATATTTAAGATTATCATCCTTCATGCCATAGGACCATTGTTTTTTCCAAGTATTGCATAATACTATAATTTAGGATTCTTATATTAGGAAGCAGTTTGCTTCACAACAGGTGTTCACATGTGTAGTAGCCATAACAGTCGTACAAAGCCATCCTGCATGGTGTGAATTGCCAAATATCATCATTTCATACTAGATATGCATAACCAGATTTATTAATTATTTATTATATAAAAAATGAAAGTTAATAAAAGGTTTCTTATTCACTTCATTCAAGCATTAGTAGCTTAAGGATTCGAAAGACTAAAGGTCATAAAGTATCAAACTTGTTTTACTCAACTAATATCAGACCATATGATAAAATAAAAAAAAAAGTGATATACATATGTATATGCTTAGGCTTATACATTTAATAAAAGATTTCATATATGTCATTGACTAAAACGAAAGGATCCTGTCAAGTTTATCATGATATTTGAGTAATAGTTTCAATTATTTTGAATAAATTTTGCCTATATAAAGTATTTTGTCATTTTATAAAATATGTTTTTGAATTCTTTGGAATAACTGTGTCTTATTGAAAGAATTTAAGATAATTTATAAAAGGTATAGTACAAGTAAAGATTCTAGGTACAATATATTTTTTTTCTCAAAATTTATTCTCACCTTATACAAAATTTTAATTTAAACTCTACTAGAAAAAAAGTAGGCAAAACAAATGTAAAAAAAAAAATCTACTTTGTCTCAGCTGATTTTATCAAAATTCAAAAGATAATAACTTAATCAATGATTTATTTAAATATATTTTATTTATTAAATAATATTGTTATTATTTGGAAGTTTAACACATTCATACATTGTATATTGATCATATCAACTCATCACAATCTCACCACAATTCTCTCTTAACCTCATTTATCCCAATCATGTCTATCTCTCAACTTCATGACCTCTCTTAGTACTCCTTTATAATAAACATTTGAATCCAGTTAGTAATGCCCATATTCACACTGATCTGTGGCTGCTCACTGGGATGTGAGGATCTCACCAGTGACAATATCCAAACAGAATATAGGGTCCCCATCCCTCAGCAGCTACTAACTGCCAATAGATGTTCGAATATGGGTAGGATCTCACAGACCCTTGCTGCATTCTGATTGGACTTTTGACTGGCTTGATCTTATGAAGTTGGTGATTGTAAGCAACCACCCCAAATCCAAAAATCAACACATCCCTGTACTATTCCTCATGTGGAAACTATTAGATTCTCTCAACCTCTACTCTGCAAAGAACACTGAATCTAGAATGATGAGAGTCTGGTATATATAGCCTATCCATATCTGAACACTAAGTGTTATTTTTAATTAGCATATGGGTCAGTCACAAGTTTCTGCATTCGGCATTATGCTCTACAAAAAGAAGCTTCTGTGACAAGTATAGAGAGCATCACATATATCTATGAGTACTAAATAAATGTTTAAGATGCAGTTTGACTTCATGACCACTTAGCAATACAGTAAAAGAAAGTTGTTCACCTGGGTCTATGAACTCCTCAGCATTTTTTTTTTACCAGTTTTACCTTTTATGCTATCATATGTAGTAATTGTTTAATAAAACTATTAAAATAATTAGAGTATTATGAAGATTTTGCAAATAAAATAAATCTGACTTTTCCCCAAACATTCAGAGATTAGTCAAAGAGATCTCTTCCTAATGTTCTCACAGTTCCCACGTTACCCAAAGTGCCCACTGAATTTTTGAAGAATAAAGATCTGTTTCTTCATCATATCTATTTTCAAATCTACCCATCTAGAACATTCTACTAGTGTTTGGGGTAATCTGAAAGGAAGGTTCTTGGAATCTGTCCAGTGGTATGATTGTAAACACCAAGTGCTGAAGAAAATGAAATTAATATCTTACAGAGTCTATAATAACTATAAATTGATGTCATGGGCATAACTACTGCCCTGGAAATGGAGGAGTGACTCACAGATCTGTGTGAAATAAGAGTTACTAATGATAGAAAAAAACATTATACAAATGAAAAAATACTCCTGGAAAGAAAGAGTCCATGTTGCAAAGATAGCTTTGTGTTTGCCGTTCACATTGGTTTACTGAGATAGAAGCAAAGAAGAAAACATTCACAAAAATTTACCACAAAGGCAAGATCAAAATGTACCAAATTCTTAACTATAAAGTTAAATTGAAACATATTTCAAATACTAGAAAATCAACATTGATTAAGAAGCAGGGCTGACAATGATAAGAGAATTAATTCTTAAAAGATTCAGTTTCTGTTTTATGTACTTGAGGTCAAAGGATAAAAATATATGAATAAAATCTGATTAAATTTTAGTGAGAGACACATGAATGTATTGCTGAGACTAGAGTCTATAGAATTTTCCTGACAGGTCCAGTAGGTTGAACAACAGGTGAACAAAACTGAATGAACAACAACACCAACTGTCAGCATCTAATTAATATTATGTAATATGCATCCATCAGCTGTTGAATATATTTTTCAAGCTCACACAGAACATCTAACAACAGACTACATACGTGGTTGTAACATATACAAAAATGGATATAAAATCTTACAAATTATAAAATACTCATTTAGAAAAATATAAGTAAATATGAACTCAATAGAAGAAATGTGGCTGAAATATTCCAAAATAATTGGTGATTAAAACATATGTGTGTAATCAACATAAAGATTAAAGAGCCATTTTGAAGGCAAGAGGTTGGGGTCAGTGTTAAAAAACCGGCCCTGCATTTTGTAAAAATGTGTAGGAAGTCCTTCCTTTGACTTTTAGCACTGGATTATTTTTTAAAAGTGAAGCATGTCAGAAGAGGTTGAATATGGAAACTAAGTAATAGATTTTTTTGAGTTAAACCAAGATAGTATAACAGTAAAAATGACAACTAAATACTGGAACAAAAACAGTCAAATGTTGGAATTAAGATGCTAGTATGTCATGGCACATTAGCATTTAACCATTAACCCTGTATAAGAGCAACCAGCATCCAGGCTGCTGACAGAAACAGAGGATGATGAAAGTGAGAAGCTTAGAATCTCATGCTGCTGATGGATATGCAGCCTTCTTCTACGTTAAACAAACTCTAAAGTAACTACCATGATTTTACAAGTCCTGGCAATCTAAACGTATAGGTACCAATATTTAGAAAATAGTTAAGAATTATACTGTTTTGGTAAAGCAATGGTTGTTAAGTTCTCTTCTTAATATCCATGACATACCAGAATCCAATATCAAATGGTCAGCCTGAAAATATATATATATATATATATATATATATATATATATATATATATATCATGTAACATTAGACTGAGTAGTTTGTACTTATGTCCTCATGAACATGTATGTATACATATATGTATATGCATGTAACAAAAACTAATAAAATATAAAGGTCATAAATTTCAGAGAGCCAGAGGGCCTTATATGAGGATTAAGATGCAGGCAATGGAAGACAAAAGTGATGTAATTATATTAAAATATTTTTTTTTCTTTCTAGTTGTTCAGGAAAGGGTTTCTCTGTGTAATAGCTCTGGCTGTCCTGGAATTCATTATGTATACCAGCTGGTCTTAAACTCACAGAAATCTACCTGTCTCTACCTCTCAAGTGCTAGGATTTAAGGTGTGTAACACCATGCCTGGCAAGAAATATTTTTTTTTTAAATTCCTACGAATGGCTGTAATAACTTTAGTTGCACGAGCATTGTGAAAACAACTATGAAGTCCTCATGTTGACAAAAGGGGAGAGCATGATATAGTCAATGCAATTTCTCCTCATCATCATTAATAAAGAGGAAGAAGTTTCCACTAAAATAAAGTATTTAGATATTTTGGTAACTGTACTAATAATAAAACTCTTATAATAATCATAACATTTCCCTTAATGTTCACTATTTTATTTATTACATCTGAGAACATATTGCTTTAAATGTTACTTTTCTGTTCAGGTCCATCCAATATTTCTTTTAAAGCAACTTTTAAAGCCAAGTTTTGATAATTTTTAATGTATTAAAACATTAATATCAATGCCTACTTTCAGTTTTTATGTATTTTCTACCTTTTGGTGTTATTAAATGAAACACTTATTCATATTACCTCATTTTCCTGATTTTCATTTTGTATTTAAATTTACATACCTTATATCATGACATAAGTCATGTGTAAATTAATTTACTCTGTTGTCATCTTTTCTAACACATTCAGGGATCTTTCTTCTGTTTTGACAGTGATATGAATGCTAACATGTTCTTTACTAGGTCCTAGGTCTGTATTTTACTACCATGCAGTAAATTAGATTATTATAATTAGAATAATATAATGTCATTGTGCCATATTATAATAAAATAATATAATATAATATTCTCAACTTTTAAAAAACTCTTCATGTATTATTTTCCTTCAAATATTAATTTCCAGTTTATGTGTGATTAACTTCATATTGGTTCAGCTTATATACATTTTCTCTACAAATTTAACCAATTGTTGGATATTTACTATTGATGTAGAACAATGATTTTACTCATGACTAATTGGTAATCAAGAATTTATTGACTGCATAAGTTTTCTACATAGTTAAACTTGGCGTTCCTCATATTCTGATTTCTTTTTGATTGCTTGTTTTTATTTTTGTTTTTGAAACAGTGTCTCTGAATATAAAGCTGGACTAAAATTCATGCAAGCATCATGTATACAGTACTTCTCTGCCCTCATGCAACTAAGAGTCACCATGGAAACTTCATTTTACTTCTGTTATTTGTTTGAAGTCACAAAAAATATTGCAAAAAATACTTTAATTGTATTTCATCTGTTAGATCTAAGTTTTTTTTTCAATTTGTTTTAGCATACACTGTGATAGTTAACAAAGTACAAGCAATTTAAATATATTTATTCTTGCATTTCTCTTCAAAATAAAACAGGATGAGTAGAAAGAAGACACATTAAAGTCAGAGAATCAGAATGTTAAATATTAAAATTTTGGTAATCTTCACTTTTAAAAAACATTAACTGAAATTTAAAAAAAAAAAGAATACAACCCTCAAAAACTGTCACAAGAAGAGATACTATTGAAAGCATAATTTCAGAATTACTGCAGATATTTTTAATTTTATCACTTAATTTGTCCAGATATTTTTGGGACATATGTTTCTTTGATTAACTGACTTTTTTCCCAAAATTTCATATTCACAAAAGAAATTTGTAGAAAATTCTGGATGTCCTTATTTTTCCAATTTTCACCATGAAGTTTAAACCACAGTGGTACAGTTCCTATGTCTTTCAAACGCCTACTTTCTTAGTGTCTCTAGTTGCTTTATAGAGGCATATACCAGTCACAAATTGGCCAATCCATCCTCTATATACAGGATTTAACTTTCTGTTCTGATTGAAACATCATTTGAATCATCAATATATTTGACCCAAATCAACCTGAATTAATATGTAAATTATCTGCCTCATGGAGTTAGAAATTAAAGATGAGGTCATGCCTTCTTCACGCAGGAAGAATTGTTCAGCTTGCAACATCTAAAACAATGTTATCTAAAGCAATATCTTTGGGCACATTATCAAATCTGAAGTATATACTTCTGAAGTTGATGCTTTTATATTTTAGAAAAAGGTTCTACTTCCAGACTGTAAGTGATTATTGGAATCAACCATATATTTTATGTTGAAGATGTCATAAAATAATTAGAAGTTTATTAAATCATGTGTCCATCAACCATTTAGTCTAATTTTTATAAAACTTACCATAGAAAAATATTACAGTACAGAGTGTGATACATAAGAATCTATAGATTTTCATATAGTGAACACAAGTATATATAGACACAAGAAAAGAATTTTACAAACATCAAAACAACAAAAATAATTACTGTCAGATCATAAAACTTGAATTTGGTTGACTGTTTTGTACACACTTTTTCGTAGAGCTTGCTCCTATCCTCTAGTCTCCAATAACTTTCCTCCTTGTGATTTCATTGCCATCTCAGATAAGAGCTTGCAACAAAACCAGGAATGACCAGAAGGACCATATGATAGACAGAAGCCATAGCCTTAACTCATTGTGATATTTTGTAAGAGTTACTTTGGCCATGGTATTAGAACTTTTTACCAAGCTATCCATCCAAACTTTGTGCAGTGATTACAAAATACATTCATGCATATTCTATAAATCACTGATAATATTTGGAAGCATTTTGAGAAGTTGGTTTTAGGGGAATTTACTGTCATCTTCTGGGTTAGTAGATACCGAAGAAGTTGCTAAACATCCAATAAAACACAGACCAATTCTCCAAATTAACATTATTACATTCTGTTATGTTATCTAACATAACACAGTGCACAGTGAGTAAAGTTTGTCTTGATAAAATGGAGCAGCTTTCTGGACTGAATTATTGGCCCAGAAAGTTGTATGTAACATAAATTTTGAACTTTTAGAAAACAAATTCCATTTCCAAAAATAATTTCCATCTTAAAATGCATACAAGTGATATAAACGTAGCTCAAAGGCACATATTTACAAGGACCCAGGTTCAACCCTTAATATCATTAATATACGTAAAAAAGATACAGCACATATATATAAAACATCATAAAATTATAAACATCCATAAGATTTTTGAAATATTTCTACTCTTCTTTCTCACAAAACTAGATTTTGCTACTGATAATCAGTAAAAACAAAAATAGATATAAGTAAAGAAGTATTTTAAAAGCATTTGGTCATCATATGTGTATGATGAATATAAGACAAATAACTTGAGTATCAGAAGGTTATAAATATAAAATGCCTGTCAAATATTTCACTTTAAAACTATCTCATTAATTTTCACTCTATGCCTACAGGTAGGCAGTAATAATTACTGTTTCTGTCTCACAGATGAACAAACTTGGTCACACTGAGGTTAATTACTAACACTAGTTTAATTTTGGAATCAGTTATAGGATAGGGAATAAGATGACAGTCATAAAATATCAACTGATAAAATTACACATTTAACTCAACCGCAGCACTATTCAAAAACTTATTGTTTTCATTATTTTATGAGTAATTAAATTTATTGCAAGTTCTACTGCTAGATTGGTTCTCAATTTAGGATTTTATACAATTTTCAGCTTGAAAGTAACTTATTGAATGTACGTTAAGAAGTATCACTACCAATGTTATAGGAACATAAGTCTGTGATTTAATTTCCAAATTTTTTTTGTCTTTATCAGTGGAAAAGCCCACACATTTATCATGACAGTTCCATGTAGGATGTCCATGGTTTCAACTTTGTAATGTTTTAAACATAGAATTTCTCTCTATGTTTCTACATGAGTATTTTGTATTTGATGTATTACTCTGTATAATGTATGCCAAAGATAGACTTTATTTCTTTACAAAAGAAAGCTAAAACAGGAAAACATCACATCCTTTAGCAGATGCTAATGTATTCTTTTTCAGTACTGAACACATGAAAACATATTGATGTTATTAGGTTGAAACTTGGCTTTCAGTAGATGTGGACTATATGTCAACTACTGTAATAGTAACTCTTTCCTTGGGGCTAGAATGTGGATTATTAGTCATAAAACATTGGTGCTAGAAGGACATCTAGGTTATTTCCAGACTCTGGCTATGATAAATAAGGCTGCTATGAATATAGTAGAGCATATGTCCTTGTTAAATGTTGATTAATATTCTGGATATATGCTCAGGAGTGGTATAGCTGGGTCTTCAGGTAATGTTATGTCCAGTTTTCTGAGGAACTGTCAAACTGATTTCCAAAGAGGTTAGACCATCTTGCAATCTCACCAACAATGGAGGAGTGTTCCACTTTCTCCACATCCTTGTCAGCATCTACTATCACCTGAGTTTTGACCATGGGCATTCTGACTGGTGTGAGGTGGTATCTCAGGGTTGTTTTGATTTGCATTTCCCTGATGACTAAGGATGCTTAACATTTCTTTAGGTGCTTCTTGGCCATTCAAGTTTCCTCAGTTGGAAATTCTTTGTTTAACTCTGTACCCCCTTTTTAATAGGGTTCTTTGGTTGTCTGGAGTCTAATTTCTTGAGTTCTTTGTATATACCAGATATTAGCCCTCTATCGGTTGTAGGATTGGTAAAGATCTTTTCCCAATCTGTTGGTTGCTGTTTTGTCCTATTGACAGTGTCCTTTTCCTTACAGAAACTTTGCAATTTTATAAGGTGCCATTTGTCAGTTCTTGATCTTAGAGCCTAAACCATTGATGCTCTATTCAGGAACTTTTCCCCTGTGCCCAAGTATTCAAGGTTCTTCCCTATCCGGGATACATTTACACAGTGGAGTATTACTCAGCTATTAAAAACAATGAATTTATGAAATTCTTAGGCAAATGGATGGAACTAGAAAATATCATCCTGAGCGAGATAACTCAATCACAAAAGAACAGACATGATATTCACTCACTGATAATTGGATATTAGCCCAAAAGCTAGCAATACCCAAGATTCAACTCACAGACCAAATGAAGCAGATGAAGAAGGAAGACCAAGTGAAGGTGCTTCAGTCCTTCTTAGAAGGAGTAACAAAATACTCAAGGGAGCAAATATGGAGACAAAGTGTTGGGCAGATACTGAAGGAGGGGTCATCCGGAGACTGTTCCACCTAGGTATCCATTAAATGTGCAGTCACAAAAGGTAGACGCTGATGTGGATGTCAGAAAGTGCATGCTGACAGGAGCCTGAGATAGCTGTCTCCTTAGAGGTCTGCCAGAGCCTGACATATACAGAGGTGTCTCACAGCTCACCATTGAACTGATCATGGGGTTCCCAATGGAGGAGTTAGAGAGAAGGAGCTGAAGGAGCTGAAAGGGTTTGCAGCCCCAAGAGGAGATTAACAGTATCAACAAACCTGAGCTCCCAGTGTCTAAACCACCAGCCTGGGAGCACATAGGGAGGGACCCATGGTTACAGCTGTATATGTAGGGGAGGATGGCCTTGTCAGGCATAGGTGGGAGAGGTAATCCTTGGTCCCATGAAGGCTGAATGCCCCGAGTGTGGGGATATTCGAGGGTGGGGAGGTGGGAGTGGATGGGTTGGTAGGGACACATCCTCATGGAAGCAGGAGGAGGAGGAGGGATGGGATGGGGGTTCCTGGATGGGGTTGGGAAATGGGTTAAGAGAATAACATCTGAAATGTAAATAAAATGTTCAATAAAAACAAAACAAACAAAGATAAAAAGCATTGGTGCACTTTGAGAGAACCACAGTTTGCTTTTTAGTGGCCATGTTGGATGCTACACAACCAGGTCCAGGTAATCTGGCACCTTCTCCTTTATCCAGGGGCAGATGCACTTGTAATATACATACCCTCCCGATGATATAGATGTAAACTTAAAAATTATAAAATTATTATAATAATTATCATCACCATCATCTGTCATTATCATCATCATCTTAATAATGATATTTCACAATGATAATCCCTATCCTTACTCCAGAAAATAGATAACCACTACATGGACTGAATTTTAAACACTAGATTCCTGGTTTTGCCTCTGTCAATAAATGTCTGATACTGTTATTTCAGAAGGCATTGACACAGGTGGCATTGACACTAGATGACAAATAATCAATGGCACAGAAAGAATTAATAGATTGACCTCACTTTAAATTATGAAATTAGTACTCAAAACACATAAAATGTAAGTATGATCCAGTGACCAAAAATTAGTTTAATTTTAATTTTCCTCACCTTTATGAATTCTCAATGAAGTCAAATGGATTAAGAGCAAATATTTATAATTTCTTACAAATAGATGAATTAGCTCAACAATTTACATTCAATTAATATTTTACTAATATATTACTGATTAACATTCTGCTTATTAACAAAGGCATAATATTATATTAGCTATATGTTTTTGCTTTAGTGTAGACAAAAATAGCCAATACAATGTAATATAAGCTTCTGAACAGAGATAAGGCCTTTTATTTCTCTATCCTGATTACTTATCAGGAAGGCAAGGGTATAATGTGTATAATCACATTATACACATTTTCTGAAAATCAACTGAACAAATATACATGTTCAATTTAGACTTGTACATAACATAAAGAGCTCAATGAATGAATATATGATGTTAGGCCAGGCGATGGGGTACATCCCTTTAATCCCAGCACACACAAGAGAGGCAGGCAGGTCACTGAGTTAGAGGACAAACTCATCTTCAAAATGAGTTCTAGGACAGCCAGGAATACACAGAGAAACACTGTCTTAGATAACAACAACACAAATACAACAGTATACAAAATAACTCATGGTTTTATAGTTCCAAAGGCTTAATATAAAATGCTACTTTAATTCGTACAAATCTCTCGGAATTTCCACCTCTCCTATGATGTCTTCATACCTTACAGATCCAACATTTGAAGGAAATGAATGCAGTAAAATACCATTTTCAGTTATTTAATTTGATTATAGGAAGATATGTTAAAGAGAAATTGTCTTTTCTACACTTCAAATTTTTTAAATATGGGAGACAGTACAATAAGACAGGTTGATGGGTTAAAATAGTCTTAGGAAGAAGAATCAATGATTAAGCTACCAAAGAAAGATTAGGTGGCAGAAAAACTTCCAATGGCAAAATGGTTTAAAACAATCATTTCTGCACATGACTTCGAATGTAATAGTAAACACTTGAGGATTTATCCTAGAGAGGTAAGTCCTCCTTCCCTAACCTCCTGCTCCATTCCCAAATCTCCATTTGATGGTAAGTTTTGCTAATAGAGAGAACTTGCCACCATATTCATAAAACTCACATATTTATTCTTCCAGTGCTATACTGACAATTTTTCAATAGTAAGCAACCTGAAATGTTAGAATTTGAAACAGCAATTACATCAAAACACCAGTATGATCATATCTTGGACTTTCTTTTTGATATATTTCATTCAGACTAAATAATAAACAAAAGACACAAATCACCAAAAACGAATTTAAAATAATCAAGAAAGTATTGTATAAAATATTTAAATTTTAAATTGTTTAGCACTAAATAAATAATTAAACAATGTGTCAGATAGTAGTAGCACAAATTTGTGATAAATAATGCTCATTAATGCCAATGTCACCAAGTTTACAGTGAGGCTTTGTGTTAATTACACAAGGTGACAAAAGATATAAAAGGTAGATGACACACTTTCTCTCCGTTTTTTTCTTTCTTTTTTTTTTTTTGGTATTCATTCTCCTAATAACTAGAAAAGTGTTAGTTTCATTTTTAAATTTTTATTAGATATTTGATTTATTTATAATACAGATGTCATTCCCTTTCTCCATTTCCCCTTCCTAGAACCCCCATCCCATCCTTCTTCCTCCTTTAGGCTTTTATACCATTTTAATTACATGCATGTATTAAAGTCAGTTCTAGATTGAGGGCCTAACAATACAATAGATGCAAATAGTCAAGGAACAAGCAAGACAATAAACACAAATAGTCAAAGAAAAAGCAAGGCATTAATCCCAATTATGTGAACACTCCCGTGATCACTGTTTCTAAGGGCTTATCAGGATGACCAAAGTATCTGAACCTAGTTCCCTGTCCTAGCCCAAGATCATTTTCATGTCTGAAGTATACTTCCTTGTTCTAGTCTAAAATTTAGATTTCTATCTGAGATTGCTTCTTTGTTCTAGCCTAAGATTTAAATTCTTGCCAGAAATTATTTCTTTATTCTAGCCTAATATCAGATTCCTGCCTGAAGCCTACTTCCTTGTCCCTGCCAATGTCATATTCCTACCAAGAATCCCATTTTCTTGTCCTTGGCCCATGTCAGATTCTTGCCAAGCAGCCCCAAAGGCTTTCCACCTCTCTTCCGATGATATATTTTCTAGTTGAGACAAATTAAGCACTCCTTCTTACCTAATAATAAAGGATTTGTTTGATATGATAGTAAAATCAACTGATACAAAGTATTTGAAGTCTACAAAACTTACACAAGAATATTGTTACAATTAAAATATGTTCATGTTGTAGTAATTATTTAAAAATGGCCACAGGTAAAGCCACCAGTCTAGGCTGTAGCATCTCTGCCTAGATCAGACTCCATGTTCTGAGGCCATGAGGCCATGTGCATGCCACAGCTAGAAATGGCCAGCCAGAGACACCAGCCCTGCCACCCACTAGACGCCAGCATAGAAGATGTCTCTGCCAGTCTTCCACACTGTCTCTGCAAGGCTGAGCATTGCCCAGACTATCCTGCCAACCAAACGGGCTCGGTACAGATAAGACTCTAATGCTTAGATTATCCAAAGGCTTATATATTTAGTAATGATCAATAACAAGATGCTCATACAATCAGAAGTGTAATCCAATACCCAACCTAGATATACCAACTACCTTTGACTGCTACAGGCAAGTGAACATCAGCCTCCATTACCCCTCTCGTCCTCTGTCTCTCTCTAGCTCCTCCTCCTTCTTCTCCTCTCTTTACTCCTCCTCTCCCTCTTCTTACTCCTCCCACCTTAGCTCCTCCTACATGTTCAGGATTCAAAGATTTCTCAGCTGTTAAGGCATTTGTTGGCAGCCTGAAAAACTGGGTTTGATCCTGTGGACAGGAATGAGCATACTCATACAAGTTGTCTTCCTGTGTGTGTGTGAGACTATACATACCAAATCACATGCACAAACACATACACATAAACACAAGTACAATTTGTTTAGTCTATATAGTATTACTTGTATGGATATTTTTAGGGTTGAGCATGTCTCATTAGATTGGTATTTGGTGTGTTCTCCCTTGGGGAAGATAATTCCTCTAGCTATCAACATTACCTTAGTTGCCAGAACATACCTTGGTGGTAACCAATAGCTCACTTATTAGACTTAAGTTCCTCTTAAAGAGGGCAATGTTTCCTGGTACTGAAAACCTAGCCAATTACTAGGGTCTTGGTAAGTACTGTATATTGGAGGAGAACCTAAAAATACCATTTTACTAAACCAGTGTAATCCCTAACTATAATCTAAATATAATTATCCTTACAGGTAAAGTGTAGTCCTCACTTCATCAAGAAAATTTCTCTCTGAAACAGAGATCAGAAAATACAAAACCAATCAAAATATAGAAGTGTGTATTATAATCTCAACTAATCCTGGATATACAAACGTGTGTGTTTGTATCAACTGTACATCCTGTACTTTGCCTTTGACTATTTGTCTTCTGTTTGAATTTTTGTCCTACTGTTTGTTTTTGTTTGTTTTTATCTTATGCTACAATTCTTTTATGCTTGTTTGTTTTATAGAAAAGAGACAGAAAAGGTATAGCTTCAGACAGGAGGGAAGGTTGGGGAATTCTCAGAGGAGTTGAGGAAGTGGAAACTATAATAAGAATATACTGAATTAAAAAAAATCTTTTAAATAAAAAGTGAAAAAGCATAAAATAAAAGAAAATGCAATTCCCATACTTAAGCCTAAAGGAACAGAGCAAAATATTTTAAGAGCCAGAGGATCAGGGAGTTTGCTATGAAACTGTGTTTCCTAATGTCAGAAGTCATACCCACAAATTCTCATCAACTTGACTGACTAAACAGGAGCTGAACAGGGAGAAAAATAGATATTCTTAAGTAGATGTGGAGAAGCCCAGGAGGCCTCAACCCTACACAAAACAATTGCTTTTTATTGTAATAATGATTCTTAACTCTCTCTTCCTTTGAATTAATACCCAAGAAATTAGTAAACATCAATTTCAGTACTTAATTAGAACAGAAAGTTTATTTTGACATCCACAAAAAGGGTTTAACCATGGCTGTTAAATGTGTTGACTCTGTATACCATTATGTACTGAATACAAATTACATTAGAAATTGAAATAAATTGCTTTATTTTGCTATTGTTTATGTTCTTTTATAGTCACATACATTCTCCCAATATGCTGTTCCATTTAACTTATATCCTTCAAATTGAATCTAAATGATCAATTAGACCTAGGAATTATAGGTACTAGAGGAATTAGACCAGGAAACATATGAACAAGATCACATTTTAATAGTGTCAAATTCTTATGACAGAAATATACAATAAATACTGTGGGAACCAAGCGTAATATTTCACACCTGTTACTCCAATATTCCGGAGTTGTGGTAGGAATGTAGTTTGAGGTCTGATCTTCTTGTGCTAAGAAGTGTGGCTGTGTCTCAAACAAAACAAAACAAAACAAAACAAAGAAAAAACAAACAAACAAACAAACAAACAAACAAACACAGTATGAATGGTTGGAAAGCAAGTTCCTCTTTGAAATAAAACCACACTGAGCAAGTTCCTCTTTGAAATAAAACCACACTGGAATCAGTAGTCTCTGTTCCTTAATGCCAGATGCTGTTACAAATCACCACAGAGAAGAAAATCAGTTTGCTTCTGTGTAATGAGACCTTCTGCAATGAATAGTCATATTATAAATTTTGATGTCATGAAACTGATACCATGCTTTCATGAAAGTACCATAAAAATAGTTCAGAAGCTTTCTGTGTATTAAATACTATTCACAAATTAGGAAAATACTTAAACTCACATTTCAATACTTTTTTTATAATTTTTTAATGTTTTGTTTGTGTCTGGCATGTAATTATGAGTGGATGTGTGTATATGAGTGTGTGTGTCTCTGTCACAACATTTTTAGAATTGTGTAGAAATCTCAGGTTGCTTATGTGTGACTTCTTTAGTCATTTTTGAGATAGGGTATTTTACTGAATCAGGGAAGATCACCCTTTCTTTTAGCTTGGCCAGCTATTGGCCACTGAGCTCCACTGATCATCCCATCTCACCAATCCCTCAAGCTTGGGTTGCAAGAGTTCTTCACTTTTCCCAGGTTTTGTGGCTTCTATGTGAGTGCTGCCATCCTTCTATACTCAGTTCCATGCAACTGCAGGACCAGCACTTGACACTGAGCCGTCTCCCAAGTACCATACCACAGCTGATTTTTTTCCATTGTGTTTTAGTTATCTATCCCCCATCTCTCTCTCTCTCTCTCTCTCTCTCTCTCTCTCTCTCTCTCTCTCTCTCTCTCTGTCTCTCTCTCCCCTTCCCATTTCTCCTGTGTGTGTGTGTATGTGTGTGTATCTGTGTGTGTACACATCACAGTATGGAAGAAAAAAGAAAACTTTAAGACATTGGTTCTTTCCTTCTACAATGTGTATCCAATGTATCCAAACCATTATATCAACCTTGACAGAAAACATTTTTACAGAATGAACCAACTAACTGATTTTTAAAGCAACCTTTGCAAGTTTAATTTTAAATACATTAAAATTCATAAATGCCTAAATCTGGGAGCAGCTGATGTGCCCTTCAATAGGTAAATATACAAATAAAGTGGGATAATTTATTAGGTGGAATATTGTTTAGAACAAAAATCAGTGAACTGTATAGACTCATGAAGAGACAAAGAAAAGTAGGGCCTGATGAGACCAGGAATGGTGAGAAAGACTGGAATCTAAGCTCTGTAGGAGCTGAGAATGGCTATTGGAGACAACTTGCACTATAATGTAAGATATAAGAAGATGAATCATTGACATTTATTTTTACCTACTTTGCCTTTTCCTCTCATTGTCAAACTCATCTACCCTGTCATGTAGTTCCTTTCCTTCATTTATACCAGAGTTCAATTTCTTTGTGTTTCCATCTTGAACTGAATATTAATATCTCCACAGGGATCCTCCCAGCCTTTAGAGCCAGACTGGGACTACCGAAGCACCAGCCTCATGGGACAAGTCTCTGTTTCCATGGTTAGCTAGCTACAAGGGTCTCAGGTTCTCAGCTATTGTTGGATTTACTGCACACCATTGTGTAAAACAATCCAAGAATCTTGTTCACACAGATACACACACACATGTGTACACACTCTCTTACACTCTCTATGTTCTATTCCCATAGATAACGTTGACAAACACATTTACGTACTACATTTTATAAGTGCAGTGTCATATGTTTTTGGTAGAATAAGAATCCATTCCCTTGTCAGCAAGTTCTGGAATGTTCTGCCACTCTCGGTCTCTTAAAAAATTTTTTATGGATTTATTTTTTCTAAATAACTTCATTGCTGATTTATTAATCTTTATTATTTTTATAACCTATATCACTCTCATTACTTTCTCTGAAAGTATCACTTAAAATGTGTCTTTGGGTATCTGATAGTTTTAGTTCTCTCTCACCTTGCACCCAGGCCCTACCAAGTGATACAATAATAATGTGTTATTATTACTATCATTATCACTATTTGTTTTCTGAACATTTGTGCTTCTGCATAGTAATCTTCCAACATACAAGAGAAAGCTAAATGATGTGATTATTTCAAAACAGAGCATGGAAAGTTCTCTAACTAATTGATCTCAGATTTTTCCATTAAATAACTGTTGGGAAATGTAAGAATTTTGTGTCTCTTTTGAAGGTTAGTTAAAAAAACAATAATGCGGCAGTGTTCAAAGATGTTCTACACTAGTGTTCTTTATTATACATGTTTCTTTTTTGTTTCAAATTACAGTGTTTCTGGCTTGAGCTAAAGATGTCGGTGACTGAAGCTATAGAAACAGGCAAATTATTACAAATAAGCTTTCCCTTGTGTTCTTTGTAGCCCTGTCTGCAGATTCTTTGTAGAAAGTTGATTGCAGAGGGATATTTCTGCCAACCCTGGACATCATAGCTTTATCAAAGGCCATGCAAAATGGAATTATTCAATTCACAGTGAGCTCACTGATTTCAGGATATGTTCTTCCCGACACCGAAATCCTTTCAGTTCAGGTCCCCTGGTATGCTTCCCTCTCTGATGTTCCTATCCATATCTCTGTGAAACATATTCCACCAGCTCCCAATCCACTGAAGTTACTTATGTGGTTATTAAAAATAAAAGATAGAGTGTTTTTCCCTAAGGATTTTCCTCTCTTTTGGGCAGTGTGTTTGTGAGGTACATCCTGGGATTTGCCTCATTCGTATCAGCTGAATAAGGTTCACATGACACCTGTGAAGATTCATTGATTTTTGGTAGCCTTTTGTGTTCTAAAATCTGTATATCACATTGAACTAGAAGATATAGTGCTCACTGAGAATTTTTCCTGTTGCTTTACATGATTTCTAGTGGGGAAAGATGATAATGTAACATGGACACCATTTTCAAAGTTCCTATATTGTACAGTATCTTTGGCTATCTCCTTACACATCTTCTATAAGTTACTTTGACATACACAGGGAGACATCAAACAGCCATCACCCACAGCCAATGTAATCACGTAATTTTTCATTCTCTACTCTCAGTGAGGAGTTATTTAGAATAATGATTAAGATTGTCATTCTATTAACCCATTTTATTGTATTGCTATGTTTTAGCCCCATCTATTAGAAATATATGTTTAATTATATAAAACTGAATGAGCCTCAGTCTCTGACACTGTGAGCATATGTTAAATCTATTACATTTCTGCAAACATTGATTTTATTTTAATGCCTCATACTCTCTGAATAAGTGTAAATTAGTGACAATTAATTTTTAATTTCATGTTCTTTAATTATGTAGCCAGACCAAAGAGACAGAAAACATGATATTCTATACATAAGCCATGACTTCTTGTGAGACAACAAGGAAACAATCACCATGACAGGAGCATGCACCAATTTTACTGAAGGAAATTAATATGCTAAAAGGGTGGAAATAGCATTAGACAGGAAACCAACAGACCACATTGTGTTGTTATAACATTTCAGGAAGGAATGGGTAGAAAACTGGATTCCCCAATGTCAGTACATTTCATTGAAAAATTAGTAGTACCTAATTTTTACTGAATCAACAACCAATGATGATAGAAGCATCTGAAATTCATTACTGTTTAGATTATTCTATATGGTAGAGACCATATCTTTTAATCTCTCATCATAAATAATACCCTGCAGCTTTAATATACTAGCATTAATATTTTGTTGTGGCAGTATAACATATACACCGTTGTGTTACAGAATATATATAGTGACTCAATTTTTTTCCAAGTCTATGAGTAGATTAGATGCTGTCACCCCCTCCAGTAGCATTCCTGCATTCCAAATAAAATTATAAGCAATATTTTGTGTTTTGAACTTTAGATAATTAAACTCTTCCACCTTCTGGGTCTATTTCTTTCTGTCTTTTGATTATTTATATCTTCTAATGTCTTCTCTTCAAGACAACCTCTATTAATCATAATTTTATATTCAAGTTTGAACATTTTTTATTTTGTGTTTCTATTTAGATTTCACTTATATGTTACATCATGTAACATTTTTCTAACTGTTTATACTAATCACAGTGTCCTTCAGGTTTATAAAAATTTTGTCAAATGTCATTGCTGGTTTTTATTTATTTTCAATTAATTAATTGATTAATTAGCATTCTGATTCCTTCCCCTTCCTTGTCCGCCACCACTGAGACCCTCCCCCTATACCTCTTCTCCTCTAAGAGGCTGCCCACCCCATGGGCATCCACTCCCACTGAGGCCAGATAAGACAGCCCTGTTGCAGAATGGATAGGAAAGTCAGGCTACAGGAGAGATCCTCCTCTTCAGTTGTGGAGGACCCACATGGAGGCTGGAGAGTGAGCTGCCTATGTTCTACATACATGCCAGGGGCCTCATGCTAGCCAGTGTGTGTTCTTTGGTTGGTGGCTTAGTTTTTGATAGCCCCAAGAAGGCCAGGTTACTTCTTGGGGTTCTCATTCCTTTCAAGGCCTTCAGTAATTCCAGAATTCTTCCATAATGGTCTGTGCCCCGCGCAAACATCTTGCCGGCAAGAACGCACATGGGCACCAGGATCCTTCTGCAGCAAGCGTTTATTGCGATGAAAGGAGGAAGAGAGAGAGCCCCAAGATGGCACTGCTTTATATACACCCTAGGGTGGCGTGGACATATCTGATTGGCTGCTTGCTCAAAACCCCGTATGACGCCCCAGGCTGGGCAGTGACTTGGCATGCTTTTACCACTTGCACATGCACAATTTACTTGTTTACCCACGGGAGTGCCGGGTGCCAGCGCCATCTTGTAATGGCGAATGCTGTCACCACTCGCCACAGCTCTCTACAATGGTCCCTGACTCCTGTCCAATGTTTGGCTGTGGGTATCTTTGTCTGTTTCAGCCACTGACTAGAGCCTCTCAGAGGATAGTTACAATAGGGTCTTGTCTGCAAGCATAACAGAATATGATTAATAATGTCAGGGACTATAGGATGACTTGGCCACTTCTTCAGTCTCTGTATTCCTTTTAGACAGGAGATATTTGGGGTCAAATGTTTTGTGGGTAGATTGGTGTCCTTATCCCTCCATTGTGGTTCCTGCCTGGCTACAGGAGGTGGCCTCTTCAGGTTCTTTGTTTCCATTGTTAAGCATCCTGGCTAAGGCTACTCGCACTGACTCCTATGAGACTCCCTGGTCTCTGGGAGTACCAAAATATTCCTCCTACTCCCCCACCCCCAGCATGTGTTGATTTCCATTCATCCTCCTGGCCCTTTGCATCTCTTTTGTTTCTCCCCATAACCGCTGCCTACTCTCTCCCCTCTCCCCTCTACCATCATTTCCCCTACCTGCTTTTGCCTTCTGTCACTATGTTATTACCCCTTCTATGTGTGATTCAATAACCTTGCTACCACTTTCCTTTTTATTTAATTTGTATGAGTCTGTGCTGTGTATCATGTGTATTCTGTGCTGTCTAATATCTTCTTATCAGTGAGTATA
This sequence comes from Rhabdomys pumilio, assembly GCA_030674055.1. NCBI lineage: Eukaryota > Metazoa > Chordata > Mammalia > Rodentia > Muridae > Rhabdomys > Rhabdomys pumilio. The sequence continues at coordinate 101,388,690 of JANHMN010000001.1, forward strand.
TACCCTACATGTCACTTTGGGTCTGGGTTACCTCATTTAAGATGGTATTTTCTTGTTCCATCCATTTGCATGAAAAAAAATCATGATAGCTTTATTATTAATACCACTGTCACTCTTTATAAGGCTTAAAAATGTTGAGTAATAAATTAGTTTCCTGATAACTTTCAAGTAGAAATTGTACAAATAGAAGCCAAACACTATTTAATATTAGTGACAATAACAGGAAATATTTGGCCCTGCCTTAACAGTATTTGGGAAGAGATGCTTTATAATTGACACTTATTGGAAATCTACAATAGAGGAATATAGAATGAAAAAAAAAACAAAAATTTTAGAATAAATTTTCCAAGAATATATGTGAAGAAGAAGAAGAAGAGGAAGAAGAAGAAGAAGAAGAAGAAGAAGAAGAAGAAGAAGAAGAAGAAGAAGAAGAAGAAGAAGAAGAAGGGAAGATGATTGCACAGGTATATTTATAATTTTTTACTAGCATAATAATACTTTAAGATGTGGCATATTAGTACAAAGCATTTGCAGCAAAATTATGAGGATGAGCCAGAATTCAGAATGCAGCACAGTTTCTTTATAAAATATTTCAGTGCCCGCTATGAGTGGGTAAGGGAGGAGAACACGTTTACCTTGCTGAATTCCAGGTAAGTCTAGAAGACAGGCACCACATGTTCAGACAGAGATCTTTCCTCACCAACAAAAATGGTGAAGAATGAGAGTGTGATAGATCAGATACAGATGTTTATTTTAGATTTTTAAGGAACTGACTTTTAAATAAAATATTCACTGAAATATTTCAACCATAGTAAGAATGGCATCAATGAGAATGGTATTAGTCACTTTAGTTATCTGATGTGTCATCCTAAAAGGAGAATTCTTTGTAGTCTAAAACAATGTATTGCTTTTTTCTTTAAGTTTTAGTTTGATATAAATAACTAAAACTACTTCCAAAATACCTCATAAGCACACTTCTGTTTATAAAGCCCTACTAAGTGAAGCCTCTGAGAGTTCCCACAATTTAAGAATTTATTTTTATTACTATTAAATAAAAGGATCTTTACAAATGAGCCTCCTGATGGTTGGAGTCAACTGTATAAGACAAGAGACCAATCACTGAAAACTCCTGAGTGTCTTTTACAATCTGTGATGCTCTACCTGACTTTATAATTTAAACTGGAGTTCATACAGCCATTCTAAAACAGACCCTGATTGGTGATCTCTTCTTGGATAACTAACAATACCATACAGTATTATAATATTTTAGGAAGATAGTAATATGATTCCTTATGTTTTTTTCAGCCATCCTTATTGATATTTATAACACATTTTCCTTTTCCTGGATAATGATGAAGATAAGATTTTCTAGCATACTACATAAATAATCTCACAAATTTGATGTAATTAGAACTGAATAACACATTTGTTTCTTACAGATCTCTGCAAAGTTTACTAAACATGGGGAAGCAACTAACTCATCATCATTTGTTGGATGCTAAGTGACTGGAGCAAATGTTCATTTATTCACCATGCCAATATAGTTTATTATTGTAGACTGCTAGATAAACCTTTTACATGCTAAAACCCTAAAATAGATGACATATAGCAATAATGGCCTCTATCTTTTTAAAAACTAGAGGCAGTATTAGAGTATATTCACTAAAAAAAAAAATCTAATTCATATTTGAGGTGACAAATATGTCGAAATATTTTATAAAGTATCTGCATTCCAGCTGGACCAAACAGATTAGAAGGTTCTTGGATGTGATTAGAGTAGCCATATTGCTGGCTTAAAATTCCTCTGTAAGCAGTGACACGTCCTTTGTTGTATATTTAAAAAGCTGAACTCCCCACAGAGAGTCATTATTGTCTCCATCCAGAGTCGCTATTGTAAACTCAAGGCAAATGTCTGAAGAAGCTAGAGTCTAGTCCACAGGCTTAGAGAGAGATTGGAGCTTGCTATCCACATTGATTTAGGTCTCCCCTACCCCATTATTTTATCAGTGTGGGTCTATGGAATCTGCCTTAGATAATCTGTTTACTAATCCTAAACATCTCTCAATATAAATCAATTGACAACTAGACAATTATACATCCCTTTGAAATTTACACTATCAAGAATATTCTTGGTATACTAGTCCCTGACATTGATAATTCTAAAATAGAAAAAAGACAATAAAAATTAGTAAACAGTTCAGCAAAATCAACTAGCAGGTTTTTTCTAGGTGTACATCTTTTCATTACTGAAAAGTATTCCCAAATGATATTTTCCTTCTAGCAGTGAAACAACAAAAAGAATGTGTTCATGAGTAAAACTGAGCATCATTGTGGTGATACAATCTTTACCATCTTGCAAAACAGGGGATAAAATTAGTGCATTTTGCTTAACACATAACACTTTCTCTGAAACAAACTGATAAAAAGAAAGGCCTATGTCTTTACTGATGATCATAGTAGATCTGACACTAGAGATATTGGTGCAGGTGATCTAGCCACAGAGCATAAGGGAGGGAGAGAGAGAGAGCTGACCCTGCCTTCTGCTGACAATGGCATTGGTGGTCTAGCTGGAGCAGTACAGGAGAGCTCTTCCTCATGGTACAGGAGAGCTGGCTAGGAAACCAACTCAGCTAGCTCCCACCCAGGTCCAGACCTAGGGCTTTTGAGTTAGCCTACCTCAACATCTTCCCCTTGTTTTAACTTCTGGAACACATAAAAGGGACAGTCCTACATATCGACAGCTACAGGATCTCCATGACATAGGGTAACAACAGGATAACTGGGAGTATGCCCACTGAGGATGAAATGTCGATGGTGTCACAGAAGCTAGATATGACTACTTACAATGAACATTTTCAAGTGAAGATGTGTAGAGAGAGGGATATACTTTGGGACATACTGAGACATACTACAGCTTCCATGATGAGATGATTTCTATGCTTTGCATTGTGTGTGTGTGTGTGTGTGTGTGTGTGTGTGTGTGTGTGTGTGTGTGGTTTGTTTTGAGGAAGGGTGCAAGGAAGAATGATAGATATGAAGGTAATTGAAAATGTACAAACCAAGACCATTAAGGACTGAGGCCTCCCACAGATAATAGGGAGGTAAAGTAGGATTTTGCTTCAGCTTTCTGAGGAAGCACGTCTCTGCCCACACACTGATTTCAGGTTTCAAGTCTGCAGAATTATGATAAGATAAATTTGTTTAAATTACGATTTAAGAAAAGTCCTATTTTCTCACCGATGATAAAAAAGGCCAATTAGATAGGCTGAAAAATGTCTGGTTTTGACAATATTGGTTCTTAACAAAGTAACACACATGAAAAGCAGTTTTCAACATGAATTACTCTGTCTAGTAAGTGTGGAGTTACTTAAAGTTTTGAAAATTGTTTGATTACAATACAGCTGATTGATACTTTGGAAACATCAAAGAACACAAGCTAACAATAAATGTATGAATTTGATTATGTCTGTGAGATTTTTATTTCATGTGTTCGGTTTCAGACCCTGAGACAAGGGACTGAGGTGCATATTTTACCTATCAAATATAGGTAAATAGCCTTCAGGTTAGCCCAGCCTTGGTCTCTACCTGCAATACCCTGCCCCCAACTTCCTTCCATTCATCCAGTGTATGGGCTGCCCTTCCACAATAGGCTCTTCTCTATTAATCCAGACCCCCCTCTCTCTTTCTCTTTTCTCTCTACTTCCTCCTCTCTCTTCTTTTACTCCTTCACTTTCCTCTCTCTGCACACACTCCCCTTGTTTCTTTTTCTTCCCTCTCTCAGTCCTCTCCTGGTGACTTTTCTGGTCTCAGTCCTTGGGGGTCAGTGAACTAATCCCAGAGAAGCCTTCCAATAAATCTATCTTTCATATTCTATCCTGACTTGAATTGGCTCATGTCACCAGCAGGGGAGAAAGGATCTATCAGATGGTATGGAACCTGAAGAAGTTGAATCCCCAGCCTGATGGCCGAGGTCATTCCTGGCCACATAAAGACAGCTTCTCTCCTATCCTTCTCCATGACTAGAGCTTGCCCCATCTGAACAAAAACCAGGTTTTTGTTTTGGAGGAACTTTGGATTCAGAGACATCTGAGGTTACCACCCCCATACAATCTGTTAGATTCCAGACTATCAATTGAAATGATAATTATAGTGTTTGGAACCCCCACTGAATGCTGGGAAGATGGGTACAACAGGATATAAAATAAAAATGAGTTCAAATAGGTTAAATTCCCATGTCTAGATTTTTGGAAACTATGCTGTTGCTCCTCTTCCACTTTCCCTTCACTGCACTGAGTATAAGGTTCTAGGTTCTACCTAGCCCTGCCCTTCCCTTACTTCCACTCCCACCTTCCTTCTGCCCATGTGTGGCTTCAATCCCAGTAGCAACAGCAGCCAAGGCAGCAACTGTAGCTATAATTTCAATGGTTGCCTCTTGACTTCGGAATAAAGAAGGTCCAGTTATGCTTTCACCACTATCTTGGTTAAGGGCAGCAACATGTGACATGGACAGACCAGGAAAGCAGGTCTCCAAATATACTTTTGTATTAAGAAATGATTTTTTTGTGTGTGATTTCTATACTGTCTTGAACAATTGTTTACAATATTGCCCTCTCTTTTTACTCATTAAAAGATGGTTTATTTTAATATTACTTTAGAGGTTTACAACATTAAACAGATTAAAGGTCACTCACATAAAAATACGTTTGGCCTTGTTTTTGCCAATGCTATTAAGCTGCAATATAGCCTTACATTTTCCTAAGCTATGGATTTTATACTGATATGCCATATGAATGGCAAAAGTTTCCCAATTTTGTTATGGGCTATAGATTCAAAGCTTCTTTAGTGGCTTGTGTTTTTGTGCTAATTATGTTACCCAAAAACCTGTTTGCAGTATCCCTCAGGTAGGACTAAAGAAAGCCTGTCTCCAATTGAATTTTGACTAGTCAATAAAGTTGCCATTGGCCATTGGCTGGGCAGGAAGACAGAGAAACCTTTAGGATTCCTGGGAAGGGACTGAGAAAGGAGAAAGAGGGCATTGGAGAAGGACCAAGCTGGAAAGGTGCAGGAGGGATAGACAGAAGACATAGCTACAGGGGGGAAAGTGTCCCCAAGAGGGTTACCCAGTAGGGCTCAGGGCAGTAAAGATGAAATATAGATTTAGTAAGTATTAAGTCAGGAATATTGTCGGGAATGTACGAGCCACATAGAGTTAGGGAGTGACTTAGCCATTGAATTGCTTAAGGCATATTAAAATATTTCTCTCTCTCTTTCTCTCTCTCTCTCTCTCTCTCTCTCTCTCTCTCTCTCTCTCTCTTTGTGTGTGTGTGTGTGTCTTTCATTCTTGAATCCAAAATATTTGAGAAGGTGACTAGGAGCATGCATACGTACACCTGTCTGGAAGTTTAGAGCCGATTAGAATTTAAAATCATGATTTTTAAGGCTCAAACATAATAAGTCGTAGTCTCAAAATCTACTAAAATAGTTCTAGTCTCATAAAAGATACTATAATTTAAAAAATACAAGCTGATATTTAATAACCTTGTAATAATCATACCCTATAGCATATTCAGTATATTTTAAGTTGTGCAAGGAACTGATGGAGTTAATTACAATATCAAGCTTTATTTAGCCTTCTGTTTTATGTTTGTTAGATATACAGTTTAGAGCAGATATAGGTTTAGATACATTTTAGGAACAGAGACAGATTGTCTAATCCAGTAGGTACTAGCCTTCAAATCTGTCAGAGATCTGCTGAATATTCCATAAATGTTTAAACTTACTATAACAGAGACTCCAAAATCCTAACCCTAATGCCCTCAAAATCCTAATGCCCCTCAACCCCAAGGAAGGCCGCCAAAAGGATATTGGCACAGAGCCAAAGGACTGCATTATGATACACCAACTGTTAGCATCAGGTCCATTCGTGGACAGCCAAAAGCTGTTTATAGTCAACTCCTGGACCCTGCTATGACTCGATCTCTTATTCCTGTGTCTGTTGCCCTGGCATCTGTCATATACCCGTTTGCGCATGTGTCACAGCCTGGGTAAACGATGCTTACCCTGACCCATAGCTTGCCCTCTTCTTCATTTCTTCTCCCCACCCCTCTTAGAGGCACCTCTGTTACTAAAGCCTCCCATGTGACACCTGTGCTGGCTTGGACATGATTTGTCCTGGAGTGCGCCATTTAGTCTAACATTTGGTGCTGAGATTCACTTGTGACCATCTCTGCATAGGCCCAGGTGGGTCTGCTTCTCTGCCACTCTGAATGCCACCCATGGACTAGGCACTGCCATGGGGTTTAATACCCTTGGGCTGAACTTTATCTGGACAGGTCGGCCAACTGCACTGTCTCACTTTTCTTGCCACCCAATCGCTAAAACCTCACATAAGCAATGGTAGATTGCTCAGATTTCAGTTCCAGTCAATAGGCAGGGACCCTTCTCTCAAAGCGGTTTGGCCACCCTCTACCGACTTAAGGGACAGACTTTCCACGGTCTCTATGACTGGCCTGCGAGCTGACAATCCGTTCTAGGACTCTGACCCTTGGGTGACCCGCCTGTTTTTCGCTGTTTGGGGAAACAGCTCTTTCAATTTCTTTCTTGAACCACTGTTGCTATTAAACCGTTGCCCATCGGGCTCTGAGCCCCACAGCTCAGGTGTTAGGCCTGCAGCTGTCAGCCACTAGCTTGTCTGTGATGACCCAGTAAGCCTAGACTTGGCTGCTCGCTCTCTCATTATTATTTTATTGTAGGGCACTGGTATGAATATTTTAATAAAGCCTCTTACCCAATGGGCATCTTGTCATTTGGTACCTTCAGGGTCCTCATTGGGATGTCTCCTGGAAAAATCTCAAACCTTTGAAATTAAGGGCTGATTTAAAGGCATCTAAACTTATACACCTTTGCAGTAAGGTATGGCCCTAGTACCCAGTAGATAATGACTCCAAGTGACCACTTAATTGCACATTTGATTGTACACTTTTAAGGGATCTTCATACATACTGCCAGCAGACTGGTAAGTGGAAGGAGGTACTCTATGTCCAGCCTTTTCCTTATCTTCACTCCAAACCCTCTCTTTGCTCTTTCTGTCCCCCAACTCAACTCCTTCTAGCTATGAAACCTCTCCTAGATGACACTACAATTCTTGATCCAGCTAACAAATCTCCCCATTACTATGGCTGTCCCACCACTACAACCTGGAATATCCCAGCCTTGTCAGCTTCCTCTTCTCACCACACATCCCCAAGAGCCTCCTTGATTGACCTCTCCAAACTTTTCTCTTCCTGTGCCAGCTGCAGGCCGCTCTAGTCATCCTACATTGGCACCTATTTTCAGCCCTCCCGCCACTTGCTCTAAATCAATAGCCAAACTCTGTACTCCTTCCCCCACTTAGCCTAACATTGAATCAGTCCTTCCTTTAAGGAAAGTTGCTGAGGTAGATGCCTAATCAGACTGCATGTGTCGTTCTTGTTAAATGAACTTTCTCAAACAGAAAAAAAAGACTGGAATCTTATACTGCCAATTTTGCTGCCTTTATTAAAGACTTTTAGTATATTACTCAGTCTTGTAGCTTGACTTTCCATAGTATACATATGATTCTCAGGAATAATTTACTTCCTGATGAACCCAGGCAAGTTTGGGAAAAGGATAGAACACTTGCAGATGAGATTCACCTAAAGACTCAGCATATCTGATAGGATCTGAGATGATACCCCTACCAGGAGTCTCAATGGATTTATTATTCCCCACGTAGTATTTTAGTCAGAGGCCAATTCACAACCTGCCTCCTAGCTGTTCTCTGTAGAGCTGTCCTAAAATCAGTAAATTTTGAAAAACTCCAAGAGGCCATCCAGGATAACCAAGAAAACCTGACTGTTTATAGAGTGCCCTATTACAATATACTAATTGTCAACTCTAAAACCCCAGAAGGCAGACAAAACTGATGACCTACTTCTTTTCCCAGAGCTACCCTGACATTAAGGCCAAACTTAGATGTTTGAAGAGGGGCCCCTAACTCCACAGGCAGAAGGTTTGGCTCTGGGTTTTAAAGTGTACCATCAGGCTGGAGAGTGGCTCAGCAGTAAGAGCACTAATTGTTCTTCCAAAGGTCCTGAGTTCAATTCCCAGCAACCACATAGTGGCTCACAACCATCTTTAACGGGCATCCAATGCTGTCTTCTGGTGCGTCTGAAGACAGCAACAGTGTACTCACATTAAATAAATAAATAAATAAATAAATAAATAAATAAATAAATAAATAATTTTTTAAGTGTACCATTAGAGAGATGAAAGGCCCACAGACAAAAACACCATACGCTGGCACAGGCTGTGGAACCATCCACAGCCACTGCCTAGGCTTCCTGGTCTTCTAAATCTCAGCAACCACCAGAGATCCCTACTACAAATGTTGTCAACAAAGTCATTAGTGAGGGCTTGCCCTGACCCCTGCAAGCCACCAAGGCCATGCCCAAAGTGCTACCAGGAGGGACATCAGGTTGTTGATTGCCCTCATGTCATTCAGGACAGAGGGACATCACTCTCAGATAATCCTCCAGCTGATTTCTTAGGCTTGGCTATGGATGACTGAAGAGATTCGAGCTCCCTGGATACAACCACTTCTTTGATCACCAGCAGGGAGCCCTGGGTAGTCATTATGGTATCTGGCTGGTCCATCTCCTTCCTCTTGGACACTGAGGACTCTTGGTCCTTATGGAGTTTTGAGATTCATTCATTCATTCATTCATTCATTCATTGCCCTATTGTTGAGGTAAGAAGACTACCTTACCTTCCTCACCAAACCCCATCACTTAGTTGTATTTTAAATTGTATTCCTCTCACCGATTTCTTTTTGGTAATGCCAATGTGTCTTGTCCCCTTATTGGAAAGGGATTTTCTAGCTAAGTTGGGAGTCTCTATTCTTTTGCTCCTCACATTCATCTAATGCTAATAACTCTACCAGCCTTTCATTTAGTCCCACGAGTCTGGGATGTCCAGAATCCCTCTGTTGCTAAACATCATTCTTCTGTTGTTATTAAATTACAGGATCCTACCAAAATATCACTTAAGCTCGATACCCTTTTTCTCTCCAGAACCTCAGGGACTTAAGCCTATCATCTCTAAACTCTTAAGGAAAAAAAAATCCTCTGTCCTATCTCTTCCCTCTTTAACATCTCTACACTAGCAGTTAAGAAACCTAATGAAACCTATTGACTGATTCAAGATCTCAGGATCATTAACTTTGCAGTGGTTGCTTTCCATCCTGTTACAGCTAATCCTTACACATTTCTTTCCACTGTCCCCTCCAAGCTTCTCATTTCTTGGTCCTAGATCTCAAAGATGTGGAATTGAATATCCAGGGAACATGAGGCCTCTAATTCCTAGGTTTTTGAAAACCCTATATGGAAGTAGATTCTATCCTTCTTAATGCCACTTGTCCTCATTTTTCTGGCTTTACTATTTGCTCCCTGCCTCATTAACCTTGTCTATACATTTCTTCAATTCCAATAACAAATTTAAAAAAATTCTAACCAAAAAGTTAATCAGCTCTTTTGACAGGATTATCAGCCACTATCCTCAGAGGTACCTGATGCAAATGACTATCAAGTGGGCCCCTATGGTGAAAGTCAGCTACACCCAAAAATTGACCTAGATTGAAGGACACAACTTAAGAGATCTGACGCCTCTACTCCTGTCTCACCATAGGCATCTTCCCTCTTTTTCTCTCTTTATAATAAGAAAAAGAGAAGAATGTTAGCTTCAGGTGCATCCTTGGACAGCCAGAAGCTGTTTATAGCCAGCTCCTGGACCCAGCGATGACTTCATACCTTATCATGGCATGCATCACACACCCCTCTGAGCATGCATTACCTGCATCATGACCTAGATAAAATATTCATTCCCAGACCCTTATCTCTCTTTCTTCTTCACTTCTTTGGCCACACCCTACCCTCACCCAGAGGCACCTCTGTTAATCAAGCCTCCTACATGTGCCAGTTAATCTAGCACCAACCACTGGGCAAAAATGCTCCAATGCCTTATCCACTGCCAGGACTTAGCCTGAACTGTAGAAAACCAGAAGGCACTCAGAGAGTTAGCTGTCTCAGGTTGCTTAAGACAAGATGAAATAATCTCTCCCATATTGCTCTACCATGGTAAAAGTCTCTCAACATCTGGGTATGATAGCCAGACTGCCTCTGTCCAGCATGAGATGGAGATAACAGAAACCTGAACGAACTCTCTAGGTAGCAAACTTTATTTTCTGTCCTATTAATTAATATATGGCATATAGATTATAATTTGTTCTTCTCGGGTCTCTGATCACATTGATGGCTAAATTAATGGTAGATTGACAGCGAGAGAACAAGCTATTTCTTCATCTAAAGTGATTCACATAACAAAGATTGCTCTCAATGATCAACTACCTGTAACTCATGGTCAATGATTGGATAGGAAGATAAGTAAAGTTTATGTAAAGGCTGAGGTTATGAAAGCTTTGAAAAAGTGCTTGAAGGTATTGGAAAGTGTTTAAAGGTCTAGAGAGGTATTTCGAGGTTGGTAAATAAAAGTTATGAAGGATTTATCTTTATGTAAACTTAAAAAACGATTCTTGTAATCTTCAGGGAATCTACTTGAATCTGCCCTTCGCAGGTCAAATGAACTCAAGATAAATGCTGTCAATTAGCAACTTGTTTCTTCCTCTACCTGTCTATTCCTGAGGGTGAGATTCATTTCCTTTTCTCTGGTCCTGGGAATCCCCAACCTTCCTTCAACTACCAAGACCGTGGGCCTAAGCATTTCAAATGTACACCCAAGATAAAGTTTCTCTCCCAAAACTTCTTAACCTTATTTTCTACCCCTGGTATCCAAGTGTTCCCTCAGAATATATATCTAAAAAAGCTCCAAATCAGTTACCCACAGAAGTTTTAGCCCAGCCTCACAGATTATTTCAACTAGACCAACCTATATGCTAACCCCAGATGGCCCCACAGACTGGAAAAAGTGGAACAACCAGCACTTCCCAGGCTTGGCCAACATTTCACCTTTTTGTACACACCCAAAAACTGCACCTTGATGTCAACAGGAAGTAGTTATAGATGATTATAGCATCCATTATTCATTTATAATCAGCAAAAGGCTGAGGATATTTCATTTCAGACCCTGGGACAAAGGAATGAGTGGCATATTTTACATATCAAACCAGACTAGATCTCCAAGTTTTCCCAGCATCCCCCAGTCCCTACCTGATATACCCTGTCCCCAACTGTGAACTTTCCAGCCCTGTGTCTGGGATGCTCTTCCCCAAGAGGCTCTTCCAATATAATTCAAACATTTTTGTCTTTCTTGTCTTCTTGTTCTTGTTCTCTTGTCTTTCCTCTCTCTCTCTCTCTCTCTCTCTCTCTCTCTCTCTCTCTCTCTCTC
>JANHMN010000001.1:101400117-101456002 GCA_030674055.1 Rhabdomys pumilio
TCTCTCTCTCTCTCTCTCTCTCTCTCTCTCTCTCTCTCTCTCTCTCTGGTTCTCTATGCATGTGTCCTTTCTCTCTTTCTCATTTTACCACCCATGGTGACTTTCTGGCCCTTCTGACCAATGAACTCACCTAAGAGCAGCTTTCCAGTAAACCTGCCTTTAATATATTATAATCAAACTAGAATTGGCTAAATTCACTGGCAGTGGACAAATATCCTATCAGTTATTTTAAAAATTGAAATACTGATCAAGAAACACAAAGCCAAGATTCACTCAGATTATCAAACAACTAATACAGAATCCAGATGCTGAAAAAAAAAACATAGAAAATAGCAATTATTGAAATTGTACCTATATTTCTTTATGGTCTATTTTTATACATTGCTTTATTTTTCATTAAGCTTCTAAATAATACATGTTTATCCATTTAAAAAATTACAGTGTTGTTATTCTCAAAGGTTAGTATTTTCTTAAACCAATTTCCCTGAGTGGGTGGTTGAGAAGACCCGTTAATATGAAGACATGCATTAAGACAGTAATTAACTTTGCATAGTTTTGGAAGTAGTAATGCTGATAATTAAGGATTTGTTGACTTGCTGGTAAGTTCAGGGGTAGGTCAAGATTACAGTATTTGATAAGCCTAATCAGGCTCTTTCATGATCAATCATCTTTATACATTGGGGACTGTTTACCTCTTTCATACATTAAGTTAGATGCCCTAATGTTATTAGCTATGCCACTTTCTTTGTGAAGTTGCTAATTGTCTGTAATATACTAATTAGCATGAATATATAAATGAGGTCCACTATTGCTTCTGATTCTCAAACAGAAAAGTTTTCTAATTAGCAAAATTAAATGTTCTAAAAGTCAGTATAGTTATTTATAGATTGGATTATTTTAATTCCTCGGACAATTTAAAATAACCTTGACTTGCATTACATTTTGAGATTAAGTGATCATTCCTTGAGTGACTTGTGCTGTATTTTAATGTTAAAGGGCAGATGACAGTAATCTTCATAATTAATTTATTACTTAGGATCATAATTGTTTCTCTGTTTGATAGCCTTAGGATTTTTCAAAAACAGGGCATATGAAGTAAGCATATGTCTTCTTTCAAAGCTAGGAGGAGAGATGTGTGAAATAAATGCACGTTACAAGTTACTCTAAAGTTCTTCATTTTAATCAACTATAAAGATGTTGAATTTAATAATGTACTTTCATCCACAGAGATGATCCAAAGTTGCATGAACATAGAAATAGAGAAAATGCACAATGACTTTATTATTAAGCAGTTTATGATTAGTGGGTGCAACATGCATAGTGTACTTTTCAGATGGGTATTGCACTTAATACAAGACTTTGAATGTTATTCCCACTACTTGTTGGACACTCTTGGTAAGCATTCAAAAGCCATGGAATAAACGTTATTTAGTCTTTTAATGTAGAAACAAAATATGGCCACAGTTAAACTGCATATTACTGATAAGTAATATCAGTGTCTGGGCACTTTGTAGTTTCTAACTAACTACCTGGAGTCTGAGGTTTCTTTTAACTGACTTGCATGGACTTACCCAGTTCTTTAGGCCTAGTCTCGTAGACTGCCAATTTGAAACCTGTCATGGATTCATCCTAGGTTTCTCATATGAAGCCAAACATTATTCAAACAATTACTATCTCTTAATTTGCCACAGCTACTCTTTTTTTCTTCATCACTTTACATTTCTCTTTTCTGAGATGTTTTTTTATGAACCAATTTTTTAAGTTTCCCATTTCCTCAAAACAACAGGTTTCCAGTAGTCTCCAAAATCCTATGCCAGGCCACCTTTACTTGATATTTGCATTTGTTTAGTTCAAAACACATTTTGTTACTCTTTCTTTGGCTGGAGATTCTCAGATCCTATCTATTCAATTGTTAAACATCTTATTCAATACTTCCTGACAGCTCTATGCAAACTTGAAACCTTTCTAAAAGAGTCCCTATAAAACATGCCACTTTTTACTTCCATCTCTCATTAATTGTCATGTGCTTTTTGTTACTATGTACGTTATCATTAAGTTCTGGTATCCATGGAATGAACACACTGACTACTGTTTATAAATAATTGTATAGCTACGTGTGTTGGTGCATATGTATGCTTGAGACAATAAACCACAAATTATTCATTTTTCATATCATTACTTATGTAAAAATCCTACATTTTTCTAAGCATAAAAGAAATACGAAGAACAAGAAATGAAGTGAGGGAGAGAGAAGATGAAGGAAACAGGAGGAAAGTGGCAGGAAAATAAAAGAAGACCCTTCAACCTTGGCCACCTCATGAAAATGACATTTGTTCTAACATTAATTGGTAATAGATCTTGCTTTATTAAAACTTTCATTCTTAGTGCAGTTAAATAAAATATCACAGCCTTAGATACAAACAGATAAAGACATAGTCTGTTCCACTGTTATGCCACATCACAATTTGCGTCAGGTCCCTGATATTTATTTCATATACACTCCAACTGAGCTGATTCCATCCTTTCCTCATGGGTCCAAGTTAAACCTCACACAAGGAAAGGTTTCCTTCATGATCAAATTCAACAATTTCAACTGAATTTTCTGTGCCATATCTCCATAATCTGCCTTTATTATGACTTTCTAACCTAGGACCTTTGGATTTATTTGTTGTCCATTTTACTTAAAATGGATCTAGATTTAAGAAGAACCATTGTCTGTTGATGGCTGGATCAGTGTTACCTGAGAACCCAGCAGAAATCACTGATGTAATCTTCCTTCTAAATCAGTCAAGTTCCTAGGAAAGGTGTTGTTTCCACTTTCTCCTTTCTCAATGATGTCCAAACACAGATGATTAGAAACAAAAAAAAAAAATGTGTGTGAGTACAAGAGCAATAAAGAGCAGACAATTGCTGCCTCTAACAAGATAGGGTAAATCTCTATTTATGATGCCTGTTGTGCAAGAAATTTCACTTTCTTTATCTCTCCCAAATTAGCTATGATGCTTAGCTGTTATTTTGTAAGAAAATGCATCTTTATTTCCTCCTCTTGATTTTAAAATAGCTGTTTTGAACATGACCAGAAGATTCCAATATTTAGCATTATACTTACAACGAAGGAAAATTTCATTGAGTTTCAATTTTTGACACAAGGCACATGAATCATTTTGGACCAGGAACATCCAGACATAGGGCAGTAAAAAGCTTTGGGTGCTTTGATGAAGTTGCTATATTGCAGTTCTAGTATTGACTGTTTGTAGTGTAAATGGAAAATGAACACAATTCATGAGTATTCATGATAATTGTCTAAAAGAAATCGGTTAAGTTTATAAAGCTGATTCTATTCACTGTAAAAATAAAGATGAAACATTTTAGACACTCAATTTGTGCCTAATGCTTATAATACAGGCTATTTCAAAACTTGAGCTTTTTAGTATGTCTGTCTAAAAGCATAAGAGGGATTTAAGAAATATCAAATAGTGCCATATGTTTGGAATAAAAGAATTCTTTCACACAACACATGTAACATTCACTAGAGGAATGTAAAAGGATTTTTTTCATCTTTAAATTGGAGTTCATTTGAATGGTAACAAAAACTTGCATGCCTGTATTTTTCTTCAACAATAGATGTATATGTTAAATACATTGTTACTTATGTAGATTCACTGTCTTGTGATTTATATACTTTCATTTTATCTGTGCATTTTCTAGTAATTACCCTGCATGTTTAAAATGCTATTGCTTTAATTTTAAAGACAATTTTAATAACACTATTGCCAACAAATCATCTAATATGAACCTATGATGTTGTATACAGGGGGTACATAAAACACAGTTTCATGAAGGAATACGTTGAATTAAGAGAGTATAAACAGAAACAAAGTAGGATGTAAGACTTTGGGTGATTTGCTCCATGATGTAGATATTTTCTTTGATACATGTACAAGGATTCAAATGAGGAGTATCTAGATTGTAATAAAAAATTTTTTTCTTCTTAGCATAGTTCTAAACAAGATACTATAATAATTATATTCAGAGTGACTATGCTGCTTAAGGAATTATTATAATTTTCTAAAACACATTTAATTTATTCAAAAAACTTGGTTATGCCATATGCAGATATACTATTTATTATATAGAACTTTTGAATATATAAATGGTAGCAATAAGTCAGTTTCTAAGGTTAACTTGCTATGGGTTTTGTGTGTGATAACTCTATCTTTTTACCTTGTCCAATTTCCTACTTTTTCTTGTTTCTTAAGAGAAGAATTAGGAGTTGGAGATGTAGATCACTTTGGGGCATGTTCATCTAACATTCATAATGCTCTGAATATCATCCCCTTTGACGTATTAACCTAGTATGTCTTTTCATTCCCAGCACTCAGAAAGTGAGAATGGATGAATTCGAAGTTCATAAACAACCAGTAGAACACAAAATCGTTGACAGTAAGTTTAAGTGATAATACAATCAAGATAGTTGAAGAATGAGTAACTCTAACACTAGGTTATATTTTAGGAAAATATTTATGGTATTTATTATTATTATTATTATTATTATTATTATTATTATTTATTTTATAACTTCATTCATTAATATAATGCATTTAGGTAATATTCTTCCTAGACTCCTACAACACATGGCTTTTGTAACTACATGTCAGGATTTTATAACACCCTGAGTCCAATTATTACTTCAAAGTGTACATGGAAATAGACTACCATCACATAGAACATGAACAAATTCCCATGGGTCACATTTCTGAGGAAAACTGGATCTCCTCCACCTTGAATTTTTCAACTGCTAATTTTTTCTCATATCAACTTGATATATCCTGAGCATATTCCCTTCTCGACCTGGAGTATTGTTTTTATCATGTGCAGATCTGTCTGTATTGCCAAAAACAAATTCTGTGAGATGAGTGCATGGCACTGCCATGTACAGAAAATATTTCACAAATCTTTTATCATCTATAACTCTTACAATCTTTTTACGCACATTGTGTGACAATCTGTGAACCTCCAGGGAAGCAGGGGTAATATAGATAACCCATTTAGCGTTGAACACTTTCGGTCATTTATTTTCTATTTTGACCATAATTTGGGTGTGTATTAGTTAATCTTTAATGAAAAACAAATCCAACAAAATGCTTCTGCAATAAAATTTTTGAGGAGCACTTATATGAGGGTATAAAGATGACATATTCAGAAGTTCTATGTGATCCGATGCAATACAAACATGCATTTAGTATGCACATTTAATCCCAAACAATAAAGATAACACTAGTTTGTAAAAGGATGCTGACATGGACGAGCCTTCCAGTCTGTATCTCCACGTGCATCCAAGGATCAGTTCTTTGCCTCCTACCTTACAGTCCTGCCTGCCTCCCAGGAAACTTGCTCTAACCTCAGACATGGATAAAAACCCTGCCCCAATCTTCTGATCTGCTGGGACCCCACAAAGTCTAATAGCTTTGTACTCTGCCCTACTGTTTGGGAGTCTAACTTCCTTCCAGTGTGCACCTTCACTTAGAGCTTTCAAAAAGCTCTTTTTCCCTGACCCCACAGTCCCAAATGCCTCCCATGAGGCCCGCTCTAACCAAACCCAACCAGGCCAACCAACACCGGAGAGGAGCAGATGGTAAAAGATGAGTGCAATAACATAATCAACAGAGGTAATACAATATGGCACCATCAGAAGCCACTTCTCCAACTACAGAAAGTCCTGGATATCTAAACTCACTTCAAGAGCAAAACTTTGTCTTTACAGTTGATCTCATGAAGATGATACAGGCCTTAAAAGAGGATATAAGTAATTCTCTTAAAGAGTATAGGAAAATACAATCAAACAGGAAGAATCTTTTAAAGAGGAAACAAATAAAAATCCCTTAAAAAATATTGGAAAACACAGTCAAACAGGTGAAGGAAATGAATGGTCCAAGATATAAAACTGGAAATAGAACCAATAAAGAAAACACAAATGGAAGCAACACTTGAGATGGAAAACCTAGGAAACAATACAGGAACAATGGATACAAACATCACCAATATGATACAGGAGATAGAAGTGAGAAAAACAGGCATAGAAGATAACATAGATGCATGAAATGGTCAAAAAAAATGCTTAATGTAAAAAAGTTCCTAACATGAAAGATCCAGAAAATTTAGGACCAAACCTAAAAATAACAGGAGTAGAAGAAGGTAAGATTCCCAACTTAAAGGTCTAGAAAATATCTTCAAAATGATAGAAGAAAACTTCTCTAGTTTAAAGAGAGATGGCTATAAATGTACAAGAAACTTACTGAACACCAAATAGTTTGGATGAGAGAAAAAAAATCCTCATGCTAAGTAATAAAACACTAATATACAGAACACTAAATAATACAAAATATTAATAATACATAATAATAAAAACATTAAATATACAGAACAGAGAAAGAACATTAAAAGCTGTAGACAAAGTAACCTAAAGGCAAAACTGTCAGAATTACACCTGACTTCCCAAAAAGACACTAAAATATAACTGATCCTAAAAAGATATCTTTTAGACCCTAAGAGAGTATAGATGCCAAGCCAGCAAAACTCTTAATCATTATAGATGGAGAAAACAAACATAATTAAAAGAGATGAAAAAGGACGTTTTCTAATCATCAAAAGAAAAATCCACCAACATGAAGTCTCAATTTTGAACATCTATGCCCCAAATGCAAGGACATTATAAAAGAAACTTTACTAAAGTTCAAAACAAACATTGAACCCAACAAAATAATACTGGGATACTTTAACACCCCACTCTCACCAATGAACAGGTCTGCAAAATAGAAACTAAATGGAGACACAATGAAAGCTACAAGAGTTTTGAACTAAATGGAGTTATCTTCAGAAATTCTCACACAAAACATTTTCTTCTCAGCGCCTTATACAACCCTTTTCAAAATTGACTATATAATCACACATAAAACAAGCTTCACTAGATAAAACAATGTTGAAATAATCCCTTGCATTTTACCACATTACCATGGATTAAGGCTGGAAATCAACAACAACAGTAACAACAAAACACCCACATACTCATGGACATTGAACAACTTTCTACTTGGTCATAATTTAGTCATAGAAGAAATAACAAAAAAAATTAATGACTTTCCAGAATTCAATGAAAATGAAGGTACAACACACTCAAAATTATGGGAAACTATGAAAGCAGTGATAAGAGGAAAATTTCAAGCACTAAGTGCCTTTATAAGTAAATTAAAGAGGTTTCATAGTAGCAACCTAAGAACACACCTGAAACGTCTAGAACAAAAAGAAGCAAACATATTCAAGAATAGTAGACACCAGGAAATAGTCAAACTCAGGGCTGAAATTAATCAATTAAAAACAAAGAGAACAACACAAAAACTCAACAAAACCAAGAATAGGTTCTTTGAGAAAATCAAAAAGATAGATTAAATCCTCAGCCAAGCTAACTAAAAGATGCAGAGACAATATCCAAATAAGGAAAACCAGAAATGAAAAGCTAGACATATTGACAGAAACTTGGGAAATTAAAAAAAATCACGCGGTCTTACTTCCAAAGTCCGTAAATGAAATGGAGGGCTTTTTAGACTAATACCACTTATGAAAGTTGAATCAAGATCAGGTAATTTATCTAAGCAGTATCATAGACCCAAAAGAAATAGAAGCATTCATTAAAAGCCTCTAAATTTTAATAAAGCCCAGATCTAGATCAATTTAGTGCAGAATTCTACCATACTTTCAAGAAAGAGCTAACACAAATACTGTTCAAACTATTCCACAAAATAGAAACAAAAGGAACAGTAAGTTACTCATTCTATGAAGCCACAGTTACCCTGAAACCTAAAACACATGAAGACTCAAAACAAAAGAGAACATCAGACTTGTTTTGCTTATTAATGGCAGTGCAAATATATACAATAAAATTCTTACAAATTGAATCCAAAAACACATTAAAAATATCATTCACCACAGTCTAGTAAGCTTGCTTCCAGAGATGCATGGATGGTTCAATATCTGAAAATTTATCAATGTAATCCACTATGTAAACAAACTCAAAGAGAAAAAAAAAAAAAAAAACCAACACATGATGATCTCATTAAATACTGAAAAATCCTTCAACAAATTCCAACTTCCCTTCATGTTAAATGTCTTAGAGACACCAGGGATTCAAAGGACATACTTAAACATAGTAAAAGCAATGTACATCAAGAAAATAGTCAACATCAAGTTAAATGGAGAGAAACTTGAATTAATTCCACTAAAGTCAGGGATAATATAAGACTGTCTACTTTCTATCTATTCAATAGTATGTGAAGTTCTAGCCAAAGCAGTAAGACAACAAATGTAGATCAAAGGGATATAAATTGGAAAGAAAGAAGTTATATAACTATTCGCAATTGATATGATAGCATACATAAGTGACCCCCAAAATTCTACCATAGATCTTCTATAGCTGAAAAAGAACTTCAGGAATGTGACTGGATATAAAATTAACTCAAATCAGTAGCCTTCCTTTATACAAATGACAAACAGGCTGAGAAAGAAATAGGGAAACATCCCCATTCACAATAGCCACAAATTATATAAAATATCTTGGTGTAACTTTAAACAAGCAAGTAAAAATCTGTATAAGAAGAACTTCAAATCCCTGAACAAAAACAATCAAGGAAGATATTAGAAGGTGGAAAGTTTTACCATGCTCATGAATCAGTAGGATTAACAGTGAAAGTGGCTACCTTACCAAAAACAATATACAAATTTAAAGCAATTCTCTTCAAAATTGCAACACAATGTTTTACAGACCTTAAAAAATTTAATTTCATGTGGAAAACAAAACAAACAAATAAAAAATAAAATCCCAGATAGCCAATAGAGTCCTGAACAATAAAAGACCTTAGGAAGGAATCACCATACCTGACCTCAAGCTGTACTACAAAGGAATAGTAACAAAAATGGCAGGCATGGTATTAGTATAGAAACAGAAAGGTTGACCAGTGGAATAGAATCAATGACTAAGACATAAACCCACACAATTACAGACACTTAATTTTCGACCAAAATGCCAAAACCTTAAAGTGGGAAAAAGAAAGCATCTTTAGCAAATGGTGCTGGCCTAACTGGATATTTACATATTGAAGAATCCAAATAGATCTTTATTTATCACCTTGCACAAAATTCAAGTCCAGATGGATCTAGGACCTCAACATAAAACTGGATATACTAAATCCAACACAATAGAAAGTGGAAAATAGCATTGATACACAACAGTTTTCTGAACAGACCACCAATGGCTCATGCTCTAAGATCAAAAATTGATAGATGGGACATCATAATAGTGAAATACTCCTGTACAGGAAGGAACACTGTCAATAGGACAAAATAAACGCCTAGAGATTGGAAAAAGATCTCCACTAACCCTACATCCAATAGAGGGCTAATAATTCAACTCAAAAAAAATAAATAAATAACCTCATTTAAAAATGGGTACAGAGCTAAACATAGAATTCTCAACAAAGAACTCTCAAATGGCTGAGAACCACTTTAAAAATGTTCAATATCCTTAGTTATCAAGAATATGCAAATCCAAACAACCCTGAGATTCTACCTTACACCAAGCAGAATGGCCAAGGTAAAAAATTCAGTTGATAGTACATGCTGGTGAGAATGTGGAGAAAAAGAAATACTTCTTCATTGCTGGTAAGATTGCAAACTTGTAAAATTACTCTGCAAATCAATCTGGCCTTTTCTTAGAAAACTGGAAATACTCCTACCTAAAGATCCAGTGATACTGCTCTTGAGCATGTACCCAGAAGATGCTCCAATATACCACAACGACATTTGCTCCACTTTGTTCATACTAGACTTATTTATAATGGCCAGAAACTGGAAACAACCTAGATCTCTCTCAACTGAGAAATAAGTATGGAAACTGTGATACATTTATACAATGAAAGATTATTCAGCTATTAAAAACAAAGCCATTACAGATTTTGCAGGTAAATGGATGTAACTAGAACATATCATCATCCTAAATGAGGTAACCCAGACCCAAAAGGACAGGCATTGTATGTACTTATTGATAAGTGGATATTAGCCAAAGAGTACAGAATACCTATGACACACCCCATAGACCCAACAAAGTTAAATAAGAAGGAAAACCTAAGTAAGGATGTTTGGATCTTACACAGAAGTGTTAAAAATAGTCATGGAAGATAGAGAGGAGGAGGAACCTGGGTTCTATAGGGTAGGAGGGGAGATAGAAGGTCAGGATCAGGAATGAAGAGACAGAAAGGATACCCAAAGGGCCAGGATTATGAATATAAACCTGTAGCTGCAGGGAATGTGCTGAGGGTCAGGTCCAAGTGATCCCTAGGCAGTCTCTGAAACCTGGCATGGGGAAAGATCTCTGGAATGTATGTGGGTAATCCTAGCCAAGATGCCTAACAGTGATGACCTGGAACCTGAACATTTCACCTTCTGTATCCAGGTAGGACTCCCAGTAGAAGGATAAAGACATCAACCTACCCATAAAACATTTGACACAAAATTTCTTTTATCTAAATGAAATGTACGGACAAAGACTGAAGAAATTGCCAACTTGGGACCCATTACATGGTCAGTCACAAATCCTTTACAATATTAATGATACTTATGATTACAAACAGGAGCCTAGCATAGCTATCCTCCAAGAGGCTCTATCCAACATCTGACTGAACCACATATTGGTATCCACAGCCAAACATTGGATGGATGTCAGAACTATTATGGAAGAGTTAGAGGACAGATTGAAGGCTCTGAAAGGGATGGTAATCCCACAGGAAGATCAATAGTGTCAACTAACCTGGACCCTGCGAGCTCTTAGAGACTTAGCTACCAACCAAAGATCATATATGGGCTGGAATGACGTCCCTAGCACACTCCAGGGGAATGCAGCAGAGGATTGCTTTGTCCTGTCTCAGGAGAGGATGAGCCTAATCCTACAGAGACTTGCTGACCCAGAGTAGGCTTATAATTCAGGAGGCTCTCCTCCCTCATGCTCTCAGAGGTGAAGGGGAGGGGGAGGAGGGAGGGACTAGGTGAGGAAAGCACCTGGAGAGGGGACAGCACTTGGATCATAAATAAATAAATAAATAAATAAATAAATAATAAATAAATAAATATTTTTAAAAGAATGTAACAAATGAGAAAATGATTTAACAGAATGAGTCAGAGACAGGATATGCCCAGCTCTCATGAGAACAGCAGAGGGAAGTGAGGATAATTAGGAAGCAGGGAAGGGAGAGAAGGAGGGAAGGAGAGTGAGAGAGGTGTATCGGTTCAGTCAATAGTTAGTGCAGTGCAATGCAGTTAAGTTCAGTTGAATTTGTTTATCAGTTTCATTCAGTTTGTTCAATTCATGCAGTGCTGGTCAGCAGAGTCAACTGAAGGCAGAGAATCAGAAGGAGCCAGAAAATTAGAACAAATATCTAGAGTTTCAGGCTAAGCAGAGAAATTTTGTGATAAGTTAAGAAAAGCTCATTTGAATCAGTCAGCTTGGAAAGGATTTTGCCTAAGAAAGCCTAGCTGAACTAGTCAGCGAAGCTCAGAAAGAATTAGAAAGGGTGAGCATATTCAGTAATAAGTCTCAGAGGCTAAAACGTTCTAGACCTAGCCTAGGTTAGGTTGCACAGAGGCTAGAAGCTTCCAGGTTTAGGCTTGGGGATAGTTAGATCTGAGATAGACATGCTTTGTGCTCCACCCAATCCATGCATTTGTAAAGTTTTGGTACAGTTCTTCCCATCCCTTCATCTGAGCAATTAAAACTGACTTTAAAAATATCTATTTAAAAAATCATATTAATAGAGACTATTGTCTCTTAGACATGGGGGTTTGGCCACATTTATTATACCAGATATTATTTTTCATGTGTAAAGTGGGCTGTAACTCCAATAAGAAAGCCAGTAGGTCTTCCCATAACATTCATGCCTTTATTGCTCCTGGGGGTAGATCTTGCATGGCTGCTCAGCATTTTAGCTTGAAAAGCTCACAGATGCATATGAGATTTGATGGCTTTTCTTTCCTAGGAAGAAAATATCTATTTGCAAATTTTGAGAAGTCTCCTTGGCATCCTCTCTTCTTTGGTATCTTTAATTTTTGGTTATAACTATTGAACTTGCTAAGTGCTTGCAACTTTCTCTTTTGTCTCCCATCAATATCCCAAAAAAAGTCTAAGATTCAGGGAGAAGGATGAATTCTAATATGAAATAAAGATTCCAAGGTTAGACAAAACCATATTGATGGGTTTTTAAAAAGTCAGGATGTGCAGTTAAAACATGAAAAGATTTAGATGAAAATAATAACATTTGCTTGACCATTTCTATGGCAATGTGGATGAACGGATTATAGTAGTCCATGGGAAAGATGGGAGAATACTTTTTACATTTTTTAAAAAAAAAATTATTTCATTGACAGTTTAGATGAATTTTTTGGTACCTGGGAGGAGAGTTTCTTCGTTATACTTTCTTCTCTGTGAATATTTGGCAACAAGAAACACGTGGATGTCAAATTCTTGATCTTAGACTTGTTGTAATTCAGATCTGAAATGATAGATGGATGTATTACACAGCTTATCCAGTCACAGGTGGTGTTTTGTAGCAACACAAATGAACTAAGTGGTTGAGCAATATAAAAACTAAAATTTCCTATGCCAACACAAGAATTCTAGTGAGTGTGGCACGGTTAATTTTTAGTAGAGATTTGGATCTAACTAAGATGGATATAAATTAGAGAGACAGATGGAGTATAGAACTTCAATATAGCCTTTTTTGTATGTAATTTTAATGCATGCACAAAGACTATGCATGGAGACTTGAAGGAGATTAATGTAATAAAACTCAGTCCTCTTGGGAGAATCATATACTTAAAACAGTACAGAAAATGACATATAAAAAATAGTAACACCAAATCTTTGGGATTTTTAATCTTATTTGATCATCCACTATTCAAGCCAATAGATAGAAAATATTTTGAGAAAGTAACTTTTGAGTGATTAGTTGAAAATATAATAGAGCTTAGTCTAGAAACAAATACTCTATATTTTATGTAATATGTTTAAAATTCAGAGTATCTTTCACTTTTAGTCTTAAGTATGCAGAAAGCCCCAGAATATATTTTCTATCTGGATATATGTATCTATTTATCTAAATATAGATTTGATTATCTACACACACACACACACACACACACACACACACACACACACATTGGGAAGAAAATATGTAGAAAATTCAGATTATAATGAAAAATGCAATAATACCACCTCCTTTTTCTAATATTGCAAAAGGTGATGTATAAATTAGTGGTTGCAAAGGTTCGACTCAAAATGTTTTGAGCCAGCATGTATTTTGTGAAAATAGCATAAACAACAAATCCTGGGGCCCTACCACTCAGGGCACCAGTTCTTGGCTTGTGGGGCTAGGGCAGTCACAATGGCTGTACAAGTACCTGCATGCAATTCTACGCTACTTTGATTAGTACTAAGTATACTTTTAGGTATACCTATGTAGAGGTTAGCTTCTTCACTTTCCCAGATACTCTGATTTTGAGGACTGTTCTTCAGAATCATTACAGTGGAAAAAAACCCCTCAGTTTTTGTCATAGGGGTTCATTTTGAACATGCTTGATGTGGAAACAAGGTGGCTTGAGTACAGTCTCTGGAACAGACTCAAAGGTGAAAAAGAGAGCAATTCTCAGAAAGTTTTCCTCTGATCTGCACATCACACTTTGTATTCTTACCCCACACAACATATATCTACACACCCGATTTTACACATAATATAACTGCTTTTGAAAGAAAAACAGTTTTTGTTTATAGTTTACTGTCTAAATTCTATTTTCAATGTGATTTCTTGAAAGTTCATATAAAGTGATAAATCCATATTTTTGCTAATTAAAATGTTAAGCAAGAAGCAAATTGCTCACAAATTTTGACTCATGTTATTAAAATTATTTTCAGCTACAACTCAGACTGATTGTAGTACAGTGTCTATAGGCATGGCCATGCAAACAGATTATTTTATTAAATATTTCCATATTATAACCATTTAAAAAGAACTCCATCTATGACTAATTATTTCACCTAGAAAATCAGACACACACACACACACACACACACACACATATGCTTAAAAATATATTATTAGTTAAATTTCTTTCAAAGTACAAGTCAAAGTAAAGATACCGGACAAACAATGTTTTTAAACTGAATAACCTTACTAATTTTAAATACTTATGTCTAACTTATTTTACATTGTTAATAATTCTAATAGGAAACATTTTTTTTCTTAATAGAATAAGGAAAACTTGTCGAAATAAATGTTTCAGCTCCAGTGCTGTCACAGTACTGAGCTCGGGTGTAGGTCTGGGGGATTAAAGAAAGACACAGACTCTCATCATTTGTTATGAGAGAATGCCAAAGCTTTTATTGAGCAGGTTCAATATATACCACAAGCCAGGGAAGGAAAAAAGCACAAACAGGAACTCAACTGGGGGGGCAATGGGATGTAAAGTGTAAATTCTTTTCCTGGGGCACCATGCCTAAATCAGGATGTTTTGATTGTAGAAAAACTGCAGAATGTTACTTAGTAGACAGCATCACACAGAAAGTCTCGGCCAGGGCATGGCAACCCTTCAGCGTCCTACAGGTCTGCCAATTTTATTTTATAGGCAAATAGCATCTGTCTTAGGTCACCTTCAATCAATACCAATTATTTGTCATTGGGAATCCCTGCCAGCCTCAGGGCCCCTGTCTTAGGTAGGTAAGAACTGTAAAGGAGTTGTCTGTCATTGCCTAATTATTCTCTGTAAAGGCTGAGCCAAATCTGGGCAGAAGGGTTCTCTCGTGCCAGCAACATGAACACTTGCTTAGTAATTGCCTTGGACTAAATCTGCTGTCTGTGAAAGTGGCAAAAAAATATCAATCCTGCTATGGCAACCCCAAAGACTAGGACTCCCAAAGACAAGGACCTCTAGCCCACCCTTTAAGGACCCTTCTGGCCAGCTTGAGTTCTGCTAAAACCTTCTCTCCATAGAGAGGCTACAGACAAGTATCATTAATCGTCTGAATGTAAATAGATAACTGTTGAGTAGCATGAAGAAATTGTTGATTTCTCAAAATTAGCTGCAGCTTTTCCATTAGTCTTGTTGGTAGAAACTATGAATAGCCAGTTTGAGCTACTTATCCTCATTGACATCAGAACTGGGGAGTTCTTCACAAGGCTTCAGTAGATCTCTGCCTGGGTGAGGTTCCATAGTGACAGGGTACACACAATGCTCAGAAATCCATACAGGACTTTCAGCATCTTTAGAAAAATCACAAACAGAACCTCTCACCCTGACTAACACAGGGTTCCATACACCTGATGACAATTCTTTCTATTTGAATAAGCCCAGTGCCTTCTCGGCTCATTTCTAATGCCTGTCTGCTGCAGACAATGTATCCTTATCAACTAATAAAAATTTAAAATATATATAATAAAGGATAATCTTGCATGAGGTGAGGTAAACTCCACCTTTTTTGTTTTTTGTTTTCCAAGATAATTTTTCAAAATTAAATGTGCTCTTTCCACTATAGCCTGACCTTCTGGATTGTAAGAAAACCCAGTCATATGTGTAATATCATATTCATCACAAAATTTATTAAGGACACACTACTATAGGCTAGTCCTTTGTCAGTCTTTATTTGGTGGGGAACCCCAAAATAGGCAAAAGTCTGCAGGCAATGGTTCTTAACATCGTTTTTTTTTCCCCCACTGTGAGCCGAGGCAAAAATCGTACCAGAAAAGATATCAATGGTAACATGAACAAAGTGTAATTTCCCAAACTAGGGACTATGTGTAACATCCATTTGCCAAATATCATTGGGTGCAAGACCTTGGGGATTCACTCCCAAATTAAAGGAGGAGATAAACTGAGCACAGTGAGGGCAATAAGTAACGATTTGAACAGCCTGTTCTCTGGTAATGTCACAATGAAATTATAAGGAATTTGCATTAAGATAAAATGTATTATGCATAGCAACAGGCTTATCATAATTAGTGACTAAATTTAAGGCAAGCAAAATTTGTTTGGTGTGAAAATCATGATACCTTTGGCCAATGGGTCTGGCAACAATGAATGACCCGGAATATGACCCACAAATACAGGCAAAGTTTGCTGCTGTAAAAGAGTTTGCACCTGTAATAGATAAGAGCAAATCGAAGACACAGGTGTCACATAAGATGCAGTCTCCAAGGGTTCCATAATTTGAGAAACATACACACTATCAGCATATATATTCCAAGCTTCATTTGGGTACAAAGGCAGAGCCAATTGTATGGCCTTTAGCTCTGCTAATTGTGCAGAGTAATTGGTCATCTGTAAGGTCTCAATTCTACCTTGGGAAACAACTGCAGCCCTACCACTGAAAGGTCCATCAGTAAATACTAGGCAAGCCTGATTCAAGGACTGATTAGAAATACTCTTTGGAAAAACCACTGTATGGAACTTAAAAAAACTGACACAACTTATTATCCAGATAATGATTATCAAATTGGCTATTAATGGTACAAATATACAAGGCCCAATCAATACAATTTTGAGATAAAATTTGGATTTGATCCTTATTATAAGGAGTAATAAAAGTGTCTGGTTCTTAACCAAACATTTGTAGCCTTGTGTTATGGGCTTTAAACAACAAGGAAACTACTGCCTGTGGGTAAGATAAAACAATCTTGAAGGGTGAAGTTTGCAAATGATCCCATGAAATAGGGCCCTCATGTCAAAAGGCACACGTTGGGGAATGTTTTGATGCAAAACCCACAAATAACAATTTCCTTGAATAGTCTACATAATTTAAATGAGCTTGTTCAAGAGCTTCCTGTACCATTTTCAAGCATTCCCTAACCTCTTCGTTTAATTGTCTTGGAGAAGTGGGTAATGCATCTCCCTTAAGAATATTAAAGGGAGATTTAAACTGTTCGGTACTTAATTGTAAGGAAGATCTCAACCAATTTATGTCTCCTAACAATGTTTGATAATCATTTAAAGTTCTCAGAGCATTTATTCTAATCTGTAACTTCTGAGAATGAATCCCCTTTTGTAATAATTCATGTCCTAAATATTGATATGGAAAATTCTTTTGAACCTTCTCAGGGGCAATAATCAACCCAACGGCTTGCAAATCATCTTTCAGTTTGGCATAAACCTCATAAAGCTCTTTTTTCTTCCCTAGCTGCAAGTAGAATATCGTCCATAAAATGGATTATATATATGTTTGGATATCTTTTCCTTAATGGTTGAAGAGCAGTTGCCATGTAGACTTGAAACATTGTAGGACTATTAGGCATCCCTTGGGGCAGCACCACCCAATGATATCTATGGGATTGTTTCTTAAAGTTGACTGGGTGAATACTAAATGCAAAGCATTCACAATATTGAGGATGCAAGGGTATACTAAAGAAACAATCCTTCAAATCTACCACCAACCTGTGAGTTTTTTGGAATAGCAATTGGTATAGGTAATCCAAGTTGAGTAACCCTCATTAGTAGCATAGTTTTATTAATTTCCTTTAAGTCTTGTAATAATTTCCATGTTTCTTATTTTTTAACAAAAATTATAGGAGTATTCCAGGGGTATGTAGATGAGACGATATGTCCGGCCAAAGCTCATTATCAATAAATGAGCTGCCTCCAATTTTTCCTTAGGTAAGGGCCACAGTTCAATCCACATGGACTCATTGGACTTCCATGTGATTGGTAGTGGTTTAGGAGGCTTCACAGTGACTCTTAATATATATTTCCTATTCCAGTTTTGTCTTTATGGTGTCTGACTATCTGACATCCTTTGGCCACACTATGGAGTCTTCTAATCTTTTCCCAGGAATATATCCTTGCTTTTTCATCATACCCTGAACTGGTTGGGTTGTGAGAAATGCTCCCATGTCGTTAAGTACATCTTGGCACCATATATTAATAGAGAGATGTCCCAAGACAAACGGTTGAAACTATCATTTATGTTCTTCCTTATCTCTCCATTTTAAGATCCTACTGCTCTTTAGAGATGTGGGAGCTGTCCACACTCTTTGCAAGGTTGAAGAGGACCTATCCAGGGGCCAGCTACTAGGCCAAGATGTTTTAGATATCACAGTAGTATCTGCAGCTGTATCCAGAATTCTTTGCATAAACTTTCTATCAACCCAAAGGGTAAGGGTAGGGTGGTCCTTTTGGGTAGAAACCCAGAAGGTGGCAAACCCTGTGGATCCAAATCCTTCATCACCTCTAGTATCCTTAATTGTAGAATGTTTAGTGAGTAACTGCAGCAAGAGAACTAGCTGAGCAGTTCTATCTTACTGAAGAATAACTACAACTCTCCTATCCACAGTAACCATAATTTTAATTTCTCCAGTATGACTCCTTCAACGTGGCACTTCTGCATCCTAGGAAAAAGCCTACACTTCCTGAAGTGATGGGGCAATACACCCCAGTACCGAATGCTTGAGGGCTCATTTGAGGTATCAATATTGCTCTGGCTGAGGAATAGATGTTGAATTCTGTGCTTCCTGGGTTATCATTGACAAGGTCTTTGACATAAAGGGGTTGGTTTGAGGCACAAATGGAACTGGAGTAAGAGTAATAGTGGTGTTCATGGCTCTGTATACTTTGGTGTATGGGCCCCAGAGCAACCATGCTACCCATTTTCCTGGAGTGCAGAAAGGGCGGCCCTCAGCATCTGAAATATTTATCTAAAACATTTTAGTTCATTTAAAATAGGAACTTGGTTGTTCATAAAACAAAAATGTCATTGTGGTTATTTCTGAGCATTTAGATGTTTTCATTGTCTTCTTTTATAGTTTGCCACATGGTAGTTTCTTCTAGAAAGAGACATCCTCAATCATTAAGATATCACTCACAGTCTTTCATAAATGGCTTTTGTTCATAGTCTTGACCACAAAAATGAAATAAAAAAAAAAAACTAGGACAAGTCAAAAATATTAGTGTATATATTTCTATAAATCAGATTTAATTTAATAGTGTTTGGGAATAATTGAATATTTTGAGTATAGGATGTCATTTAGGATGGTAGACAGGAGAAGCTTGTTGAAGGCCTCAAGTTTTCTCATCAGGACATGGAGGTACTAATAGTCTGGAATTGTTAAAAGTATACTAACTTAGTTTTACGGAGCAAGTGTATTAACTACCCTTTCAAATTACAATACGTTCTACTAATATTTTAGAATACAGTCACACAGTAATGTGACGGTTTGAAGACTCAGTTTTTGCATAGGTACACACTTAAACCTAATGTAAAATAATAGTATAATTGAAAAAAAAACACGCAAATCTCCAGAGATTTTAAGTTTTAGTTATATTAAAAGTTGTCTGTTAGTAAAAAAAAAAAAAAGCAGCCGTAAACAATGTTATAATTATTTATTAAGTGTAATCCTGTCACATTTAGAGCATTTAAAGGTTATTTTATTTAAAACTGTGTATTGATGCTCATGTGAAGTGAATCAGGTGCATGGAAGGTTGGAGTCTTGGCATTCTCTGGAGCTAGAGTTAGAAATAGGTTGTGTTTAGCTAATGTGGGTGCTGAACACAAAACTCAGGCATCTGCAGTATCAGTATACTCATATGTGCTGAGTCAACTACCCACTTCCAAAAGATTTTTAATGTAAGTTTACATTAAAACATCTTGAAACCTGTTTAATTATATTATTTATTTCAAGTATATCATGTCTATTATGGTTTTAATACATAAAACTATGTAGAGAAAAATAAAATATACACTGAGCTCACAGTGTCTGCTTGCACATTTAGAAACAATTTCATATATAAATTCTATAAGAAAAATATGGTATTACACTGTGACTGTAAGTACTATTGATTATAGTCTATCAGTCATGATAAGAAGAAAACATTGTGGTAGACAGATGCCTCAAGAGTAACAACAAATGCTGTTCGTACATATTATATAGGTTTGGTTCCAGCACCCACATAGGTTCAAAAGTTACAAAGTTTATAATGCCAGCTTCAGGGGATCTAATACATTTGTGTGTGTGAACACCACACACAAATGCTCATACCCCCAAACCATTTCACAAATAAATATAGACAATTAAAATTATTAAATATTTTAAATAAAAGAAAGATTTAGGCTATGGCTTCTTACAATATATATATATATATATATATATATATATATATATATATATATATATTCATAACTTTAAAATGATTTTTTGGTGATTTGAATAATGGCCTCATAGCCCCAAATATTTGAATGCTTATTCATCTTGAAGTGGCATTATTTAAAAGATTAGGAAGTATAATTTTGTATGAGAAACTGTGTCACTGGCTGGCCTTTGAGGATTCAGGACCTCATACTAAGCCCAGTATCTCTTTCTTTCGGCTGCTGCCTGAGAAACAAGTGTAGAACTCTCAGGCATTTCTCCAGTGTCTTTTTTGTGCTTGGGTGCTGCCATGCTTCCTGCTGTGCTGATAATGGCCCAATCCTCTGAAGCTCTATGCAAGCCTCAATTAAATGCTTTGCTTTAAAGAGCTCCTGTGGCTGTGATGTTTCTTCACAGCAGCAGAACACTGACAAAGAATGATGTAGGTACTAGGAAGTAAGGGAGTAAGGTGTTTATGTTAAATGCACGGACATGTTACTTGTTGGCAGAATGTGGATTTTGGATTAGGAAATCAATTCAGAGCTTTACGTTGGAATTCATTTCCAAACTAATAAGTGAGTGAAAGATAGTAGTGCTGAGAACAGTATAGATTATAATGGCCCAGCTCAAAAGGCTTGAAAGAGAAAAATTTTAGTAAGTGGACTTGCTATCATTCTTTTGATATAATGGCAAACAGTATGTCTGCCTCAAACTTTTTTGTCAAAAAAAAAAAAAATCTGCCTGAGACTAAATTGAAGACTTTAGGATTAATGACATTTGTAGAGGAGATTTCAAGACAGTCTAGTATTGAGTGTGCTGTGCGATTATCTGTGACTACTCTTAAGCAGATCTATAATAAAAAGGAGCATGCTGATGCTTATTAATGGAATAAAAGAAATCATGATTTCAGGGCAAGACCTATTCAGCCAAACTTTTACCTTTTGAGAAGGAATTAATTAAAAAATTGCTTAAGTAGTGGAAGAAACCATCAAGACAGAAAGCAAATGCAGATAAATTTGAACAAGGGGAACTATTTCCAGCCTCAGCAAGCAGCAGAACTAGCAAGCAGCAGAACTTGGTATCTTCAGCCATGTGTTTCTGGTTTTAGAGTCAAGGTGGTTGTGTAATCTCCCTCTGTGGCTAAAGGAAACTACTTAAGAAAAACATGTGTCAAAAATTTTCTTGCATGAAGACTTGGAGACCCATTGTTATAAACTGTTAAAGTGAGCTCAGGATTGTATTGGAGACCATGAGATGTCACAAATAACAGACCCATAGTATACCAATGAGAGCTTCTAACAAGCTGTGAAACTAGGTAATGAGAAAGAATTATGCTAAAGTTAACAAAGATAAAAGAATTTGGAAATGTTATGAGAGCTTTGACATCAGACATGGTAATGCAAAATTTGGAGTTTTCCAAGCTTGTTTTTGGTCTTAGGTTCAGTATTTGCTTATTATACTCTCTTTCCTCCCTTTTAAAATGGTAATGTATATTCTCTGCCATTGCATGTTGGAACTCTATGATCTGTGTTTTGATTTTGAAGGGGCTAGAGTTAAGAAATTGTCTTTAATCTCAGAGGAGACTTTGACCTTTGGACCTTTAAAAAGTATCTAAACCTTTACAGACTATGGGGACTTTTGAAATTAGACAACATATTTTTGCATTATAATAAGGTTCCAAGACCATAGAGGACAGGGAGTAGAATATACTTGTTAGAATAGGAATGCCCTCCACAGACACATAGATGTGACTGCTTACTCACCATGAAAGAGCACTGTTTGGAAGAATTAGTAGATGTGGTCTTGTTGTAGGAAGTATGCAACTAGGGTTGAACTGGAGGCTTTAGAAGTTCATGGCAAGCTCAGAGCATCTTTTCCAGTTGCCTGCATATCAGGATATAGAATTATCAGTGACTTATCCTGCAACATTTCTGCCTTCATGTTCTCTTATATTCTGCCATGATGAGGCTGAAAGCAAGCTCCAACTAAATACTTTTCTTTACAAGGGTTGACATGGACATGGTGTCTCTTCACAGCAAAGCAACACTGATTAAGACAATTTTGACGTGTATTGATATTTAGATAAATAAAATAATAATTAGCCTTACTTGAAAACATAAATGTAAAAACAACACTGGAGCATAGGTAAAAGGGTTATGGATACAAAGAATATAAAAAGGAATCTCTGTGACTCTTTATGGTTTTAGTATGTACCTAAAGCAACTTGAGAATTCTGTCTTCATCAATAAGATGAAGAGGACCAATATTCCTTGCTCATCATGCAAATAGAGTCAGTGGCTTAAAACACTTCTCTGACTGATTTCAGATAAAGAATTTGATTAGGTTAAAAGAAATTGCATAGGAAAAAGGTGATTAGACACAAAATTTAAAAATGACAATAGAATTAGAATTAAGATATATGTGAGAAGAAAATAATGTTCCTATTTTGGAAATAGAGATGAGAGGAGAACATTCTGGTCATAATACTTCACTTTTAAACCTATACATTTCAAAATTTCATTGTTTACAAAACATTTGTTTCTATTGATTGAAAATTATGCTAAAATTTTAATGGAGACATGAGAGTATCCCATGGCCCCTTAATGTCTGCTTATAAGATTTCATAGATAGTGATGATATTGGTTATATAGAATTGACTCCTGTGGAGTTACTCATTCAGATACAATGTGAGCAAGAATTAATCTGGAATACAATAATATCAATTATTTTGTAACACAACTTATTTTGTGAGCTTCAAAATTGCTATGGATTCTTCCAGTGTTTGCTGTTATGCAAGAATTAAATATTAAAAGTAGAATCATGTGCATATTAAACTATTTCTCTGGGGAGCCTGTCTTATGGTAAGAAAAAACTAGTATAGAAAAATTGCTACCTTTCAAACTGTGATTTCAAACTGCATTTGTATGTGGCTGTCAGAAATTAGGTAAGTAATTTTAACAAGGTAATTAAATATCTCTGCTCCATGCTTCTACTTTATAAAGAAACTTATGAAAGAGTTTTCAAATAAGTATAGGGTTCATAGTGAGAAAAGGGTGACATTGAGTGGTTGTTGGTCATTTACTATTCTTTGTTGTACATAGTAATAGTGAGGTTGATATTTCACACTAGTGACTATAAGATCTGCAATCATCTACTTTAATTCAGCACAGTGTTTATGTGAACAATGTATCTTTCACTAGAAGAATGGAAAGATGAAGTAAATTTCTTCTAATTAGAAAGGGATGGTCATAAAATGATACTTTCTTGCATTTAAATTATAACATAATATTGACAGTTATCTTCCAGTTTTTTTGTACTCCTTTTCAGTAGATGATAGGCTTCTTAATTTTTGTTTTAATATAAATAAGTATATTATTTATTTAATCTTTATAAGTAAAATCTTAACTTCTAAAATTACATTACATTTATAACTAGTACAGGTCTTTATTAAAAAAACAATAGTTTGCTATCAGTAGGATGGCTATTCTTCAACAGCCCAAATACATTTCAAAACCGTTTTGTACATCACTTCATGTTGTTAATGTAACATAGTAGCATGTGTATGTCTTGTTATTGAACCCTTATAGCTGGTATTGCCTGGTGCTAGAAAACTATGACATCTGTATCTGTTAATCTTGATTCAATATTCTACTAATTAAATTTTTCTGATTATCGAAAACCACTTAATCTGTAATTCATTCTTTTAAATGTTCTGACATTAGTTAAAAAGTGGAAAAAATGTTTAAAATGAATTATGAATTTAAAGTGAATAAAAGAATAATGGAAAGCAATAATTTAGTAAAAGGGGTTAGGTTGAGAAAAATAAAAAGAAAACAGTGTTAAGGAAATGGAAGAAATAAATCACAGATAAACTGCAAAATATTTAGAATATTCATTTATTAAATAATTAATATAAATTAGCTAGACTCATAGAACAGAAACATAGTTTTAAAAGAGAAAACAAAATAAGAAAATTTCAAATAATTATGGGGTTTTGTAAATACCAAGTAATAAATTGATCAAAAGTTAATGATTTGGAGGATCTTTTTTGTCTCTCCTGAAGATAGCTTTGCCAAGTATAAGGAGGACATTGGCTTATAATTAGAACCATTTATACTTCATTTACTTCATACTGTTGAATTCTGCTTAAGTGTGTACTGACCTGGTCATGAATTCTAGTTAGTGGGATCTGCATTAACACTGTTGTGGCATTACTGCATCACATGACTGGACTGGCAATATACTTTGCTGCCTGAGGACTAGACAGATTCTCATTTGCTCCATAGACTTGCAGCCTGTGGATCAAGAATGACTTTGTGGAAAGTTGTTTCAGTTGTGCATACAGTGATTGGGAATGTAAATATAATGTTTAATACTGCACTAGAGGGAGTAAAAGAATAGTAAGGTGATCTAATTTTGCAGCCTCTTCAGATCCTACCCAAGAAACCAACTCAGCTGCAAAGTAAAAACTTTGGATTCTAGTTTTTCTATTGAGGCAGACTCCTAGCTGGTCTGCTCACAGGAAGACAACATATTATGACCCATCCCAGAGAATCTTCTTCATTCATAGAAGTCGGTAAGACCCCTACCCTACAACCCAATTTACCAAAGCTGCAGTTGGGACCCCTTTGCACTACTAAGGACCCATCACCCACCAAAACCCTGCCCTCCTGAATACCACTCTCCTTCTGCTGCCTCTGCCTGATTCTTTCTGCTGAGGCAGACTCCAAACTGGTTTGCCTCGAGGAAGATTCAGTATTCTGACCCACCTCAGAGGATCTGCTGCACTCAGAGCAGTTGAGGATCCAATGAACCCAGAGCACTTGACTCCTAGCTGGTCTGCTCCAGTGAAGACACCACATCCTGACCCATTGGCACAGGTTCCTACTGATCTGAGCCTGTACCATGAGCAGACCTTGGGTGCTAGCTCTGTAACCAATCCCACAACACCCAGAGAAAACTAGACTTCTTGGAGTTCTAACATACTTGGGATCAGAGAGAAATCTGGAATCCCAGAAGCTCTAACATGCCCAGGACCATGAAGGAAGCTGGACTCTCAGCATCTCTAACACAGCCAGAATCATAGGATTTTAGGATCACAGAGGCAGCCTGACTCGCAGGAACTCATAAACCCAGGATCACATGATCACAGAGACAGCTGTACTCTAAAAAGTTTTGACAAAACAAAGATAACAGGAGAGACAGGCTCCAGTCAGAGAAAGTGAGGGCAGGTTAACACTAGAGACAACCAAATGGCAAAAGACAAGCACAAGAACTAAGCAATAGAAACCAGGGTTATTTGACATCATCAGAACCCAGTTCTCCTACCCTAGTAAGTATTAGATAAGCAATCACACTAGAAAAGCAAGATTCAGATTTAAAATCACTTCTCATGGTGATGATAGAGGACTTTACAAAGGATATAATAAATAACTTTCTTCAGAAAATACAAGAGAACTATTTACCTTGAGAGAAAAGATCTGAGTGGATGGATTTTAGCTGACATTTATTCTAAAGCCAAGAAAAAAAAAAAGCCAGGTTCAAAACTAAGTGTTTTAGTTAGGAGAGATGACAGAGGTTCTGGTTAGTCAAAATGGTGGACTGAGTATTAGGACTATCATACCTCACTGGAACAAATAGGCATAATTATGCTCTTATTGTATTATGAGAGAAAAGTTTTTTTTTTAAACAGGAAGGATGATATGTAGGAGGAGCTAAGGGGGAAGAAGTACCGAGAGGAAGAGAAGGAGTAAGGAGAGGAGAAGAAGGAGAGGAGAAGCTAGGTGATGAGAGAGAGAAAGAGAGAGAAAGAGAAGGGGTGAATGGAGACAGATGTTCATGTGTTTCCACCAGTCAAAGATAGATTATATATCCAGGTTGGGTATTGGGTTACACTTCTGATTGAGCATTACCAAACTTATAAAGCCTTTGATTAACAGTTAAAAAAATGTATAAAAGCAAAAAGAAAAGGGGGCATGATATAGGGGTTTTTTAGGGAGTGGGAATAGGAAAAGGGGATGGCATCTGAAATGTAAGTAAATTATCCAATAAAAAGAAAATAAAAGCTATAAAAAATAAATAAAAACTAAACAATTTTCCTCATAGACCTAGGTTATAAATGTCGAAGTTTAGAAAAATATTTGAAAACTAAAAAACACATTGGAAATGGAAAAAAAAGAAAATACAAGAGAACAGAGGTAAACAGGTAGAAGCCCTTAAGGAGGAAATACAAAATCTCTTAAAGAATTACAAGAAAACACAGCCAAACAGGTGAAAGAATTGAAAAAAATCCAGGATATTAAAAAAAAGAAGTAGAAACAATAAAGAAATCATAAAGGGATACTACCCTGAAGATAGAAAACCTAGGAAAGACCAGGAGTCAAAGATGCAAGTATCACCAACAGAATACAAGAGATAGAAGAGAGAATCTCAGGTGCAGAAGATTCCAAAAACATTGACACAACTGTCAAAGAAAATGCAAAATGCAAAAAGCTCCTAACCAAAAACATTCAGGAAATCCAGGACACAATGTGAAGACCAAACCTAAGGATAATAGGTATAGAAGAGAGTGAAGATTCCCAACTTAAAGAGCCAGTAAACATCTTCAACAAAATTATAGAAGAAAACTTTCCTAACCTAAAGAGATGCCCATTAACATACAAGAAGCCTCCAGAACTCCAAATACATTACATCAGAAAAGTAAATGCTGCCATCACATAAAAATTAAAACACCAAATGCACAAAACAAAGAAAGAATATTAAAAGCAGTAAGGAAAAAACGTCAAGTAATATATAAAGGCAGATCTATCAGAATTACACTAGACTTCTCACCAGAAAGAACAAAATGACAACCAACAGATTGGGAAAGGATCTTTACCAATCTGACATTCTATAGAGGGCTAGTATCCAAAATATAGAAAGAACTCAAGAAATTAGACCAGACAAATTAATAACCCTATTAAAAATGGGGTACAGAGGTAAAAAAAAGAATTCTCAACTGAGGAAACTCAAATGATCAAAAGCACCTGAAGAAATATTCAACATCATTAGTCATCAGGGTAATGCAAATCAAATCAACCCTGAGATTGTACCTCACACCAGTCAGAATGGCAAAGACCAAATCTAAGGTGATAGCAGATGCAGGTGAGGATGTAGAGAAAGAGGAACACTCCTCCATTGTTGGTGGGATTGCAAGCTGATATAAGCACTCTGGAAATCAGTGTGCAATCAGAAAATTAGACATAGTATTACCTGAGGATCCAGTTTTGCCACTCCTGGGGGTATACCAAAAAGATTCCAACATATAACAAGGACACATGTTCCACTATGTTCATAGCAGCCTTATTTATAATAGCCAGGAGCTGGAAAGAATCCAGATGTCCTTCAACAGATGTCCTCAGAGAAAATGTGGTACATTTACACAATGAAGTAATATTCAACTACTAAGAATAATGAATTCATAAAATTCTTAGGCAAATTGATGGAACTAGAAAATATCCTCTAGAGTGAAGTAACCAGATCACAAAAGAACACACGTGGTATACACTCACTGATAAGTGTATATTAGCCTAAAAGCTCACAATACCCAAGATACACTCACTGATCACATGAAGCTCAAGAAGAAGGAAGACCAAAAAGTGTGGTTGCTTCAGTCCTTCTCAGAATGAGTAACAAAATACTCAGGAGAGCAAATATGGAAACAAGAGTGAAGCAAAGACTGGAGGAGGGGCCACCCAGAGACTACCTCATCTGGGGATCCATACCATTTGCAGTCACCAAATACAGACACTGTTCTGGATGCCAGGAAGCACATGCTAACAGGATCCTGATATACCTGTCTCCTGAGAAGCTTTGCCAGAACATGATATATAGAGAAGCAGATGCTTGCAGCTAACCATTGAACTGATCACAAGGTCCCTAATGGAGGAGTTAGAGAGAAAAGTGAAGGAGCTGAAGGGGCTTATGTCCCAAGGGGGAGATTGACAATAAGAACCAATGGGAGCTTTCAGGATCTAACCCTGCAGCCTTGAAACAGACATGGAGCAACCCATGGCTCCAGTTGTATATGTAGTAATGAAAGTTCATTTCTGGCATGAGTATGAGAGGAAGTCCTTGGTCCTGTGAAGCCTAGATGTCTGTGTGGGGGAATTTGAGGGCAGGGAAGCATGACTAGATGGTCAGGTGGAGCACACCTTCATAGAAGGAGGAGGAGGGGAGGCCAGATAAGAGGTTTCTGGGAGGAGATGGGGAAAGGGGATAACATTTAAAATTAAATAAATAAAATATTCAATAATAAAAAAAACAGATAATGGAAGTGGGTATCGCAGTCCAGCATTTGAGGCTTTTCGTTAACAATTTAATGTTACATATATTACTGGGATTCCTTATAATCCTTAAGAACAAGGTATTGTAGAATGGGCCCATGAAACTTAAAAAATATATATCTTCACAAAATAAAAGTTATATCCCCATACACCATAAATTGATTTAAATCATGTTCTTTTTTTTTTTTTTTAATTTAGAAAAGTTTGGATGCCAAGAAACTTTCTGCTGAATGTCTATGGCACCCTACAACTAGTCATTCTTATGACTAGGTGAAAAGGAAGGATCTACTTACTTGCATATGGCACGATCCCAGTGAGGTATTTAACATGGGGAAGAGGGCATGTTTGTGTATTTTCTGCAGGATACTGAAGGAACATAATGATTGCCAGAGTGATTGGTGAGACATGCTGATGCTGGGACAAAGAATGATACTGACCTGTGAGCTTGCTGAGTGCCCTGACAATGGTGACTGGGAAGTTGTATTGGGCATATGTTCCTGACCCATCTTTGCTTGCCTATATCCCAGATGAGACAAGCTGCCTTGCTTCAAGGTTTTAGACCTTGTGGGACAGAGAATCAAAAAGTTATAATGACTCTTGTATTTTTTTTAAATATGACTAGTTATTTGGACTCAATTATGGACTGGTCTAGAAATCAACCCAATATTGGAAATAACAGTCATCATTTGGCATATCTGTTATGGAGCTCTATCAACCAGCTTTTGTTTTATTGCTCTGAGTATTACAGCACCTTGGTATTCTGAAATAAGCTTGCTAGTACTGGAAAAAGTGAGTAAGGTTTTAAGCAGAAGCAAGAGGGTAGTGGACTTGATTATTGCTGGTATAGCAGCTTTAATTACATTAATTGGTAGCATCACTGTTTCTGCAATTGCTTTGACATAAGAAGTTAATACTGCTACTTTTGTCAATCAATTACCAAAAAAAAAAAAAAGTTACTAATGTGTTGAGTATACAAGAGGATTTACATAGGCATTTAAAACAGTGCATTGATACTCTTTATCCTATTCAAATTATTGGAAGAAGGTTCAGATTTTAAGAGTAAGAAGTCAGCTTGAGTATCATGCCAAATACCAATGGATATGTGTTACTTCTAAAATTTATAGTGATAGACATTATAATTAGGAAAAAGTTTATAGACTCTTGCAGGGTATTTGGCATAATTTTATCACCTCTCTGGATGTTTTAATTTTGCATAGTGAACTTATGAATTTAAAAAATGCTGTTCTACTGAGCTTTAATACTACAGATACTGTTCAAAAAATTATCCATGACCTAAAGTCAATATTTTTATTTTGGTCAAGCTTTAAGAATGGCATATATAGCTTGATCATCCTAGCCCTTTTTGTCCTGGGAATACTTTTATTTCCTGCCCATCGTATTAAAGCTTGTCTTTAATAACATCAACGTCCTGGCAGTCAAAATAAATGGCTTGAAACTGATAATAAACCCCCCAAACAGAATTATTAATTTAACAGGTTGGCAAGCCAAAGATTCTGCACAAAATCTTACCAACCTAAGACAGAAGTGAATTGCTTTTGATATTGTATATTCAACGATGGGTAAAGAAGGCATTCTTGTCAGAATGACCTAAGACAAGCTCAGTCTTGTTCATACAATAAAAAAGTGTGAAATGTGGAGAGCTTTAGGGGATGCTTGGCAGGAATCTGATATTGACCAAGGACAAAGAAATGGGCTGCTTGGCAGGAATCTGACATTAGGCTAGAACAAAGAAGTAATTTCAGGCAGGAATCTAAATCTTAGGCTAGAATAATGAAGTAATTTCAGGCAAGAAATTACTAGTCTTAGGCTAGAAGAAATAAGTAGGCTTTAGGCATGAAAATGACTTTGGGCTAGGACAGGGAAGTAGGCTCAGATATTTTGATCATTCTGATAAACCCTTAGAAACAGTTACTAAGGAAATAATCACAGGACTTTGTTTATTGTCTTGCTTGTTCTTTAACTATTGTCTTGCTTGTTCCTTGACAATTTGCATCTGTTTTATTGCTAGTTCCTCAACCTAGATCTGACCTCAATACCTGCATGTAATTAAAATGATATAAAAGCAGATTGGAAAAAGTTATAAAATAAAAACAAACCAAAAACAAAAGCAAATTGGAATCTAAGTGTTCTTAGATTTCAAAATCTGTCCAAGATTGTGATGGTTTTTACACTCTTAGCCTAAGGAATGGAACTATATGGAGGTGTGGCCTCGTTGGAGTAGGTGTGGCCTTGTTGGAGTACATGTGTCACTGTGGGTGTGTGCTTTTAGAACCTCATCCTAGTTTCCTGGAATCCAGTCTTCTTCTAGCTGTCTTCCAAACAAGAGGTAGAACACTCATCTCCTCCATGCCCATGTTTGCCAGAATGCTGACATGCTCTCTCTTTAATGATAATGGACTGAACTGCTGATCTTATAATCCAGCACCAATTAAATGTTCTCCTTTTAAAAGTTGTCTTGGTCATAGTGTCTGTTCACAGCAGTAAAACCCTATGACAAAAAAGTAATCAGATATTTCTATGAGTATCTGAGAAATGTCCTCCATCATTCAAGGTTTGGAGCTCTCAGACACAAGAGTATGTTTCACCACTTGACATAGAGTATAGGACCCAGATTCAGGGCTCCTCCCAGAACCAGCAAAATGATATAACTATATTATAATACAAAAATAATTTTATAAGAGAGGCAAAAATCCAATAACAATAGATTTTTAGATGATTTGTCATTTAGGAAATGTTTATTTGTACTCAATGAGAATTTGCTAATTTGTTTATAACAGTAAATGGCACTATTTTCTATGAGCTTCCTAAAATAGTTTCCAGAGAAATCATTTTGACTTGGAGATTTGCATTTAATTGTATTAGGTGTTTTCTTTTCTTTTCTCTTTTAATTGTTTGTTTTGTTTTGCTGTGACCATTCTCTTTATTAACCTATTGACACATTTGTTATCTCTGAAATTATGTGTTTTCTTGTGAATGTTTAGTAACATCATATGTTTTGTTTTCCAACTGAAATTATTCTTTTGTTTACGTAAGTATTTCACTTAGTTGATGAACATATATATCCTGGCTATGTATAAGACATCTATACAGGTGTAGTATCTATACTATATCTAACTGATTTTATTATTTATTAATCTTTCATTTGTATTTTACTTGCTATAACTACTTAGAAAATACATTCTGTGAAATTTCATTCTCAGATAATGAAAATGATAGCAAAATATACTCTCCACATAACAGGTCAATCTTTTAAAAAAATAGTTCACACAATATTTTAACTCTATTGGGTATATCTTGACATCTGTTTGTGTAAATTTAAATTTTAAATTAGTGAAACTTTTCCCTACCAAAATACAGATTTATATAACTGCAAACACATTAGCTTTCACTTTGAAAGACATGTCTTTTTCTTCCAATTTTCTATAAAGATGAATCACATCTCACTTACTTTCTCAATTAAATACCAGCATAAAATTTACCTGCAAATTAACACTTGCTGTCTTTGCAAAAATAGTCAGTGTTTGTGAGAAACTTATAGTAATTTCTTTACCTTAAAGGCAAATACCTGAAGAAGGTAGAGGAGTTTTGCTCCAGATACTCTGGAATGCAACTGTGATTTAAAAAATAATAATATTAAGATCTTTTTTTAAAAAATGATTTTTTTCATTATCATTCTGTGTTTTTGTAATATTGGCAATTATGTGTAAAGCATTTTGCTTTGTTTATAATCATGTTTTCCTCACATTGAATCATGAATTCACAGGTATATGAATCTTGTTAAATTTATGCATCAAGAAGTTTAAATAGGGTGTCCAGTTCTCCATTCTTAAAAAAAAAATAGTAATTAACTGTACCATTAACATTACACAGTGTTATATTTATTTTAAAAATGATTAAATAATAATTGGTGAATGTGTATATTGAATTTTTAGTAACAAATGAGTATCAATATTATCCATAAAAATAGACAAATAGATTAAAATATTATTAATAAGTGTTATGTGAGGGCAAATAGTATAGTGCACTGAAACAATGAATAAAAAATGTAGATCACAATGGTATTTCTTAACATTCAGTAATATCCCATTGGCTTATGGATAAAAACACTAAAGTGAGACAAAGAAGTAGTATACTATGATTTAAAATTAAGACAATTAGCACATAATTTCCCACTAACTCACACTTTACGTTGATTCTCATATCCAGAATCATTTCTGTGAGTTTGTCTTTGCTTTTCACAGCATCTGTGCCCCAAGCTTTGCTTAAAGTCTCCCATACAGAGATGCCTATCGTGTGCTGTAAACTTTATGATGAATTTGCTCACTCAATTTTCAAGTCCAGTTCTTATTTTTTATCTTCTTACAAGGAATCTGAATATACTGAGTTAAATCTGCTGTTTGAAAACTATTAAGTAAAAATGTAATCATTGTGATTTACTTTTTATTTTATAGAAATTGAAACTGTCTTATCATCTGTTAAGTGAAAATTTATACAAATGCCTCCAGATGATTGCCTACGGCCTTTATATTTGGAAAATTGCATCAAAAGGTCTGAATGACCCCACTGCAAATGAATTGAAACTACTTACTCTTTTGTCTCAATCCATGTGGTTTGCAAAAATGATTTTGGGTAGAGCTGCATCCAAATTAAATAATGGAATTAATTTTCAGGGGCAAGTCACTCAATTGAATTTTGTTATTTTATAAAATTTCTTTTCATGCTATAAGGATGAAAAAGAGGAATCTACTCTGTCAAATAGACAAAAGTCATTTAATACTCTGCAATCATAGGGTGGCTCAAGGCACTCAATGTGTACTTTAAAAGTCATGAAGAAAAGCAAGGATATTTTGTAATTGTCTATGGCATATGATAAAATATGTGCACATTTAAATAATACTAATAGATTATCACTTGAATTTGCTACTGTGTTGTTCAGTTTAAGATATTCCATGTGG
Source organism: Rhabdomys pumilio (assembly GCA_030674055.1). Taxonomy (NCBI): domain Eukaryota; kingdom Metazoa; phylum Chordata; class Mammalia; order Rodentia; family Muridae; genus Rhabdomys; species Rhabdomys pumilio. The sequence goes on from JANHMN010000001.1 coordinate 101,433,619, forward strand.
CAAAGTAAAAATTCACAACTGTGCTACACTTATAAAAATAGAAATAAGACAGTGTGAAATGATACAAATAAGATAAATTATTTTCAAAAAAGACAGTAAATAATTGACACTACCAAAAGTTGACTTTTTATAAGGTGAGTTTTTTGATGAAATTCAGGTAGAATTTTCATAATAAAAATTAGAATATATAAGGCATTAATTATTTTCATTTAAAAAATATTCTAAATTTATGACATGGAAAATTTATTCATATACATTTATGTGTATGAAATCATTTTAAAAATTAAAATGAGTCATTTAATATATAGAGACTGAAAAGTAAAAACTGAGAAATTAAATTCCAGTAATATAAAGCAGTAAGTAAAATATCAAAATTGTCTAATATAATTATAAGGCTGAAGAAATTTTTTCCTACACTAAAGTGCTAAAATCCATTAAAAAGTATGAGTAAATGGTACAGCGAGTATGCTGAAAAACTAGGCAATGATTCTTTTTATTACCATAGAAAGATCAAAATTATTCCAAAGAATAGTGTGTCACATTTAACAAAGTTTATATAAATTTTATTATCAGTGATGATTTTTGGATTCTGTCTTTATACATGCATTCTTAGACAACATGTGGAACCTATTTTTCTAAGGTGTAGTGCTTTTTTTTATTAGCTGAGTTTTGGGTTGCAACCTTAGAAAGTATCTTTAAAGAATTGTATACTACATATCTACAGAGCTTCTGGAAGTTTTACCTTTAATACTATGGAATTTATCTTGCTCAAAATCTCAAAGATAGAATGTTGCAATCAATTCTCCTCCTATGATTGTATTTATTTCAGCTTAGTGTCAGTTTTATATGTAGAGAGGAGAATCTTGCAAGACAAGGGCATATTTGAAACATATGATAATTGACTGCCTCTCTCTACATTCACTACTAGTAAATAAAGAGTTATTAGAATAAAATGTTGAATCTGTTTCCAATGAGTCAGGAAGATCTGCCCTGTAGCTAAGTCTTTGAAATTTGTGCGGTGGAACTGTTTGTTATTTAGGAGTGACTATAGACTTATATTGCTCTCTGGATCTCTTAACTCTGGAGAGAAGAAAGCATTCTATGGAATAAGAACAAGGTGAAGAAGCAAGTTTAAATGGCCATTTCATGTCTCCTGTCTCAGGCTTTTGGAATACAAAAGTTAAACACATAAATGACATAAGTGTTAAATATATCATACCCAGGAGAAATGACTTTCCAGGATAGTGTGACTTCACTGGCTAGCCCTGCTCTTTTCTGAACATTCATGTCTCTCTTTTCTTATATATGCAAACTGTAAGAATGAGATAGTCATTACTTATGAACATAAGACTGTGACATTCAAAATCAATTGCATTTGAGTTTAAATAAAAAGGTGTCCTATTAGTCATAACACCCTTACTTAGTGTTACAACTTAAGGAATGATGTCATTTCCAGGAGGGCAAACAAACTATCGATTAAATAATAATCCCCATTTCTTTATCTAAATCCATTTTTGTAATATAGATTTGACAATATAGAAAAAATAATTTATCAAAAAATAAACTAATTTTTTTCTGTTAGGAAAACATAAGAAAATACCTTCTGTGATTTCTTAATTACAAAATTACCTTTTGCTTATGGAAAAATAAAATTAATGATACAAATAAAAATATTTTAAAATACATTTTGTATGCTAGTCTGTTAATAGTACCACAAATATATTTTAATTGTGAGCTTTAACCAAAAAAGATTTTCTAGTCAGAATATTGTTCCTGTAGTCTGTCAATATTGTAATAAAATAAATACACAGAGGAACATCACACCTGTTCTTATTTGGATGCTTCAACATTGGTACTTTGCCTTATGACAAATGTCTTCTTAGTAAAGGTTAGATTAATAGTTAATCACTCTTGACTCAGTCCAACCATATTTATCCTGGTTTAGCCAAAGGTGTGGATTCGTGTCAACTTTTCAATTTTAGGATTGGAAAGACATACCTAATCATTTTCTGATAATTCTGTGTGAGATTATGTCTGGATTCCAAAAAAAAGAGCAGGTTTTAAATTCAACAGTCCCTATGTGCGTCATTGTATATAATCTGTTCATTTATATTATGAAGACAAACTAATTTATTATTTTAGAAGACTGTGTGGACTGTTATCTGCTACTAAAAATTTTTCAAACTGATAGATTATCCAAACACAAAATCTTAAATTTATCTTTTCAGGAAACTTAGCATCTGCTTTTTCAAAACTGCACATGCCCACAGTGTTTTATCAGTTATATATTAAATATCAATGGAATATGCATTATTAAACATCATTCTTTATATCATAATTTTATTGAGATTTTCACTATGAAAGCAATTGTAACTTTTGCTATGAAAACAATCAGTGTGGGGCGTATTTGGTGTAATCTAGGCTGAAGTTGGTATATTTTTGAAGGTTATGTATACATATTTATTTACCAGTGTGCGAAAAATCAAAAGATTATACTCACTTCATCAAATGTGCCTTTATCTTTATAGGAGAAATTGGTTATTAAGAAAGACTGTCAAACAGAACTTGATTAAGTATTTTGACATCTAATTTCCATCTAAGAAGATTTTTGAGAAAAAATTTTACAGAAAATCAAGTAAACTTAGAGAGCCTTTAGGAGAAAAAATAACTAGCTCATAATATCATCACCATGTAGCAGGTAAAATAATTTCTCTTTACCAGCTTACGTGTCGAAGCTCTCAGGAAGTGCCATTTTTTAAAGTGGGAGAACCATGTTACTATGTATATATTTGACATCATAGAGAGTGTAATTTCTACTATTCTCAAACAGAGCTTCATGGTGGTCCAAACTCTATTTATTTCTGTGTCTTCTCTTCTAGTCAGTTCAGTAAAATTATTACTCCAGGGTCACATCACTGTAGTGTTGATTGCATTCTGGTATCACTAAACTACACATAAATCCTACACCATGTATGACTTTGTAAAGGAAAGGGTTTTGTGCATCAGTAAGAAGGTGAGCATGTACAAAATATTTTCTAAAATATCAACTCTATGTGCAAATACTTTATTTTTATAACTGGCAACTCATAAGTTACATATGCATATCAACCATACATCTTATCAATTATTGAGCATGTTTATGTAGACCTGAAATTAGTAAAGAAACTAACATTGATAATAGCAAGCACATCCAACATCAAGGCATCTATGCATTTTATATACCATTAGTAGACTTCCTGATACATAAGTAGGTACTGAAATAATATCTGATAATTATTTTCTTGTTTGGAACTTCAACTAAACCACGTGATGCAATGGGACATATAAGACATAAATCATACTTCTATGAATCATACTTTTTTATAGACTAAATGGAACAAGAGCTTATTTATTCTCATTGTCATATAATATGTCACTATGGGATTAGAGTACAATATATTTTCTGATTGATTGTTGAATAGTTCCCACATTTAACCATATTTTATTAGGTAAATTCAAGTGATTTATCATGTTGTCAATTATTTCAAGGTGATTAAAATGTCACAGGTTCTATTCCTAGCTTTTGCAATGGAAAAATATAATGAATATAATGCATAGATAGATTGTGTAGATACAATGTGTAGTGTTAGTTCACTAAAAAAAATAGCGTAACTTTTCACAATCTTCAGGGTCATTTTTAGAGATTTTGAAAATGTTTCCTAGGTCATTTGCTGTTTATATACAAACTGACATTTGTCTCTGATTCATAAGATATCAAATATTTCAAACAGCAGAGTTTGCAAGATTATATTTCAAGTTCCATGCATCACTGGAGGATATAACTATACTTAGAAATTAAGACTTTTGTAAATAATGATTTGAGTGCTAACAGTATAAATTATAAATTATTAATTTCTTTGTTACTTATTTCATTTTATTTTGAACCAAGGTTTTAAAGTGTATCCCTGGTTAATCTCAAATTCTTGATTCTCCTGCATCTGTGTCCTGAGTCAAAGAATTAAAGTCATGTACCTTCTTCACACAGGGCTGTTGATGATGATTACTCAGTTTTATGTTAACACCTGTTGCTGTCACGAATTCATGGGGATAGTTTACCTTTCTGTGAAATAGGTGTTTCTTTTTACCAATGGGCCTGTTTAACACATGGAGATTGCAAACATTCTTCTCAGATGGGTTTTTCGGCTGTAGCTTTGCAAGTTACATCATTAAACAGGGATTTACCTAGAGAGTAGTGCTGTGGTGCTACTTCCTCTAACTCTACTCACACTCTGCTTCCAAACTTTACTTCATCATCACTATACATAGTAGTCTGTAGAATTTAAGAAGACAACTATTTATAATCTATTTTTTCTAATATTAATCTATCCACAAACCCTTTAAAATTAATTATTTTATATATTTACATTTCAAATGTTGCCCACCTCTGGTCTCCTCTCCCCGAGTGTTTCACCCCCTCCTCATCATCTTCTCCTCTGAAAGTGTGATCCTCACCCCTGGGGGATCCCTTCCCTGGTTCATCAAGTCTCTACAGAATTAAGCCAGTCCCCTCCCACTGAGGCCAATGAGGCAGGCCTCAGACCAGCCAATGTATGTTCTTTGGTTGGTGACCCTAGTTATCTCTTCTAACATATATATGCTTTCTTTTACTGCTAATCACTATATATCACACACAATAGAAAACTGAAGATAATTGTTAAAGTATGTTGACTTCATATAAATATTTAAAAGCAAATATTCTTATTGCTAACATTTGACATTGTTTCTAATACATATTTAATTATACACAATCACATAAAATATAAATGTAGATGGATATCAATATTCAATAAGTTAAAATTGTTTATCTGAAAACATCTTTTATTTAACTATTATTTAATCCATAAGACCTAGAAATTAGAAAGAGAAAATCAATATGTATTAAATTATATCAAATATTTTGTTACATATTTTTATTTTCTTAATTCTTTCCTCATTGTTTTCCAACTTAAACATTAGTTTTCTTTCTAAAAACAAACCTGTATCCTCTTCTCTCAGCTTTGAAAATTTGATTTTTAAATCATTTCATTGGAAAAATAAATAATAAAACCCACAATTAATATCACCAATACTTTGCAAGAAGCAGGATGAGGGATAAAATGACATTACTAGTTTATAAGACTTGAGAATATGGGGATGAAATGATAGCTCAGTAGATAAAGTACTTTGGCATATAACCCTTGAGAAGCTCAGTGTAGGCTCCTACTACCTAAGTAAAAGTGTATTAAGGCAACACTTCTTTATGATTCTGTCACTGGAGAGAAAAGCAGAGGTATGTAGATTTCTAGCGACTGTTGATCATCTAGTCTTGATAAATTGGTGAGTTCCAGATTCAGTGATAGATTTTATCTCCAAACTATGGTAGACTGAATTACTGAGAAAGACTCTATTGCTTGAGATATTACATGTTTTTTTCTTCATCAGAATGAGATATAAATCTAAAGTGAAAACTTCTGCCTGCTATGCAAACTACTGCAAGAGAAAATCATCACACTTCTTATCCTGATGTGAACACCCCATGCTAAAATATCAGTTTCCAAGATTATAAATGTCTAATGATTGCTCTAGCCATAACTATTTCAGGGTAACTAACCATATCCTGATTGGATTCGAAGCCCGTTCCACAAGATACTCATTCTTGGTACTGTGAACATAGTGAAAAGACCATGATTTTGGTGGCTAATGAACCATAAAAGAGAATTTGCTACTGATATTTTTTCTTTGATTTGTTTCTTTCTTTCTTATGCATTAACTTCTATACTACTTTCTATATGCTTATGCTTTTGCCAGTAGACTGTTGCCCTTAGACTTCATTAGAAAAGTTTATATTTTCAATGAATGATGAATCATACAATGACTCATATCTACTCAAAGAAATGAGAAAAAATGATAGTTTAAGATTCAGCTCAAGAAAGATATATTTGTTAACCCCCCCTTAAAAACTCTAGAACTACTAAACAAGAAGTAGAGAGAATATAAGAGCTGAAAGATGGAGAGAAGTGTAACAAACAGCTATTGCCCTCACTCTTATAATGGATAAGGTTTCTTACATAAGAGCTGCACAAGATTATGCCTTATAGCATCACAAAATGAATGGGAGAATGAGAAGAGGACCTATGTCCCCATGAAGAAGTATTAACTGTTAACCTTTGGTTAGAGAAGAGGAGACATTTTCTTTAGTGATGTAGCCACTGATCTGTGGCCTAAGTTTCAGAGTGAACTTCAATTTGAAGTTCAACCAGCAATGAAAGAGTATTACTCTTTTTCCACATCTTTGCCAGCATGTGCTGTCACTTGAGATTTTGATATTAACCACATTGGTTAAGGTTTAATGTGGAATCTCGGAGTCATTTTGATTTACATTTCTCTGACGACTAAGGATTTTGAATATTTCTTTAAGTTTTTTCTCAGCCATTCAAGATTCCTCTGTTGTAAATTCTTTGTTTAGTTCTATACCTCATTTCTTGATTGGGTTGTTTGGTTTTTTTGGTGGTTAGAATCTTGAGCTTTTTGTATATTTTTTAATGTATTTTATGTATTAGTCCTCTATCCCATGTTGGGTTTGTGAAGATCTTTTTCTAATCTGTAGGTTGCCGATTTGTCTGATGGACTATATCTTTTGTCTGACAGAGCTTTTCAGTTTCATGAAGTCCTGTTTATCAATTCTTGATCTTAGAGACTCAGTCATTGGTGTTCGGTTTAGAAAAAATTCTTCCTGTGCCAATGAGTTTGAGGCTCTTTTCTACTTTTGATTAGATTCAATATATCTGGGTTTATATTCAGATCCTTGATCCACTTGGATTTGACCTTTTTTGCAAAGTGACAAATATCAATCTATTTTCATTTTTTTTCATACCAATACTACTTAGACCAGCACCATTTATTTAAGATGTTTTTTTTTTCTATTGTATATTTTTGACATCTTTGTTAAAGATCAAGTGTCCCTTAGTGTGTGATTTTATTTCTGGGTCTTCAATTTTATTCCATTGTTTAACCTGCCCGTCTATGTACCAATACTATGTTGTGTTTATCACAATTGCTCTGTGGTATAGTTTGAAGTCAAATTTCCCCCAGAAATTCTTAAGTTTTTAAAAATTATTCTCACTATCCTGGAATTTTATTTTTTTTCATATGAAGTTAAGAATTGCTTTTTTCCATTTCTGAAGAATTGTGTTAGAAATTTTATGGGGGTTGTACTGAATCTGTAGATTGCTTATCAGCTTGACTGCTCCTCTGAAAACATCACAGTCTGAAGATTTCCCAGGAATTCTGTTGCATTCAGGTAAGATACCCTCACAAACAATTACAGCACCTGGAAAACCCAAGGAGCTCAGAAGACTTGAGACTCACTGCTCCATTTCCACTGTTTGAGCTCCACCCTCTTTTCTGGTCTGGGCCTTCTGCTAAAGCAGAACATCAGCTTGTCTGCTCCTCTGAAGACTCCACAGTCTAAAGTTTTCCAGGAGACACTGAAGCCAGGTCAACAGATCACTTGCATGCATGCATTTCCAAACACCCCACAGTCTGTAGGTATCTCAGGAGGTCTGCCACAGGTAGGGTCACAGACTTCCAAGAAGACCTACAAAAACACCAAGGACATAGGAGGCAGGGTCCAGACAGAGATACCTAGGCCAACTAATACCAGAGACAACCAGATGGGTAGAGGCAAACACAAGACCATAAGCAACAGGAGACAATATACTTCGGCATCATGAGAACCCAGTTCTCATACCACAGCAAGCCCTGAATATCTTAACATACCTAAAAACTAGGATGCTGACCAAAAATCCTATCTCATAAAGATAATAGAGTTCTTTAGGGAGGACATAAATAACTCACTGAAAGAAAAATAGGAAAACGCAGGTAACAAGTAGAAGCCCTGAAGGAGATAACAAATCCCTAAAAGAAATATAGGAAAGCACAAACAGGTGAAAGAATTGAACAAAGTGGTCCAAGACCTAAAAATGGAAGTAGAAACAGTAAAAAACACAAATGGAGTCAACCCTAGACCAGAAAAACCTAGGAATGATGTTAGTAACTACAAACGTATGCATTAATAACAGAATACATGTAATGGAAGAGAGAATCTCAGTATAGAAGATACCTTAGAAGGTATCGATACAATGGTCAAACAATTTTCAAAACAAAACAAAACAAAACAAAACAAAACAAAACAAAACCCCTAATATAAGTATCCAGGAAATCCAGGAAACAATGCAAAGATGAAATCTAAAAGTATTAGGAATAAAAGAGAGTAAAGATTCCCAGCTTAATATTGAAGACCACTCTAGCACACGTTTGGGGGCCAAAATGTCACGGACTGCTGTGTCAATGTTGGAACCCGCACTGCCAAAAGCCTTGGTGACTAACTTGTTAGCCCACACTGCCCCAAGCAACTCCGGTCTGCGGGTCAGGGTTCAGCAAGAGAGAGAGAGTGAGGACAGACTCGAGGAATGGAGACCAGACAGAGTGTGATTCAATCCCGTTTATTCTTCAGTCTCTCTTCCTAGTCCAAGTCCCAAGTCTTGAGTCCCTAGTCCCTAGTTCCTAGTCCCTAGTTTCTAATCCCTAGTTCCTAATCCCTAGTGCCTCCAAATTCCAAGTTTCCTCTTCCAAGTGCTAAGTGTCTAATGTCTAATGATCTTCCAAGTGCCTAATAACTAACTCCAAGTTGTACTGTCTAATTCCAAGTTTTTCCTCCAAGTGCCAAGTGCCTAATACCTAATTCTCTGTTCCAAGTTGTACTCCTGTCAAGTCATCTGTTGCTTGATTCTCTGATCTCTCTTCTGTCTGCCTCTTGCCTTTTATATGTCTCACTTCTAAGCCATGCCTCTAAGTCACGCCCTTAAGTCATGCCCTTAGGCCTTGTCTCTAAATCTAATCTCTAGTCACACCCTTAAGTCTCTGCTCTAAATCACACCTTTAAGTCTCACACACCCAAGGGAAGATCCTGGGTATCTAAAGCAAGACAATATCAGAGTGTGCTCAGCTGTTGTAGGCTAACGTAATCAAGTCTCTTGTCAAGGTATATGGCTCAAGATGGGTGCAAGGCTGATAGCCACCTTCTGTTGGCTCCTCACAGCTTAAAGGACCAGAAAATGTATTCATCAAAAGCACAGAAGAAAACTAAGCCAACCTAAAGAAAGAGGTGGCCATAAATGTACAAGAAGCTATAGAACACCAAATACATTGGATCAGAAAAGAAAATCCTCTCATTACACAATAATCAAAACACTAAATGCACAGAACAAAGAAAGGATATTAAAAACTATAAGGGAAAAAAAACCAAGTAACATGTAAAGGGAGATCTATCAAAATTACACCAGACTTCTCAACAGAGACCCTAAAAGCCAGAATAGCCTGGACAGAGGTCATGTATACCTCAAGAGAACACAAATACCAGCCTAGGATACTATACTGGCAAAACTCTTAATCATGATAGATGGAGAAACCAAGATATTCCACAACAACACCAAATTCAAGCAATATTTATCTACCAGTTCAGCCCTACAGAGTATTTTAGAAGAAAACTTCCAACACAAGGAGGGTATCTACACCAAAGGAGAGAAAAGATATTAATCATCTCACAACAAAGCCAAAAGGAGAAAATCCCAACATATAATGCCATCCACAAAAACAAATAAGATGAACTAACAATCATTTGTCTTTAACATCTCTCAACATCAAGGGACTCAATTTCTCAATAAAAAGACAGATTGGATAAGGAAGCATGATCTAACATTTTTCTGCATACAAGTAACATACTTCAGGGCTGGAGAGATGGCTCAGCAGTTAAGAGCACTCACTACTCTTACAGAGGTCCTGAGTTTAGTTCCCAGAAACCACATGGTGGTTCACAATCATCTGTAATGGGACCCGATGCCATCTTCTGGTGTGTCTAAAGACAGATACAGTATACTCATATAATCAAATAAATAAATCTTAAAAAAAAATACTTCAATAACAAAGACAGACACTACCTTAGAGTAAAAGTCTAGAAACAAGTTTTCTAAGCAATGGTTCCAAGAAACAAGGGGGAATTGCCATTCTAACATCTAATAAAATAGACTTTCAACCAAAAGTTTTCAAATGAGATGGGGAAGGAAATTTCATATTCATCAAGGAAATAATCCACCAAGAGAAAGTCTCAATTCTGAATGTCTTGGCCCCAGGTGCATTGGCACATACATTCAAAAAAGAAACTTTACTAACGCTCAAAAATTAACTTTCTTTGACTTTAACTTTTCTTTTTCATTCCTACATCATTTTCAGTGATAGGTAGAAGAAAGTTGAGCGCACACTCTGTGGTGATCTAGTGTGTGAAAATTGTATCTTCCATTCAGCAAATATACAGGCTCATTGGCCAGAAAGCATGGATCAATCAGAGTTTCTTTTATATGCAAGACATAGATAATGACATAAAGGTTTGAGGGCCTTTGGACAAACACAGAGCTCTCCAGCATTTATCAGTGATCTGGTTACTCAAGAACAGCAGTCTACCTCTCAAGTCCAACAGGATCCCTTTGAAAATTACTTTCTAGTTTAATTTTAAGTAACTATGTGTATTATTAACACACATATATATTTTTAGACAGAGCCTCTTTTTAAAAAAATTGATCATTATTCCCTGCTCTAGACAATGACTGTGTAGCAGCCTATTCTTCTAAATTATGCAATTTTCAAGCCCAAATGAATGTACTAACATCAAGAAACATCACCCAGACCTGTTCAATGGTTAGCTGCCTTTGGGCTAGGACAGAGAAGTGGGCTCAGATATTTTGGTCATCCTGATAAGCCCTTAGGAATAGTGATCACAGGAGTGATCACGGAATTGTGTTCAATGCCTTGCTTGTTCTTTGACTATTTGTGTTTTTTGTATTGCTAGTTCCTCAACCTAGAACTGACCTTAATACTTGTATGAAATTAAAATGGTATAAAAGCCAAAAGGAGGAGGAGAGAATAGATGGAGGTTTGCAGGGGGAGGATGGGGAAAAGGGATAATATATGAAATGTAAATAAATAAAATATCCAGTAAAAAAAATGATGGGAACTAAAAAAAAAAAAAAAAAAAAAAAAAAAAAAAGACACTGCTGGCCATCTTTAATGTGAAATAATTTTGGTGACTGTTTTTTTTACACAACCCAAAATGGCAAGATTCAACGAGTTAAACAAGGATATTAGTAAATTGATTGTGTGCTTCATAAAGCAAATGAAAATTGAGATGTTTCCTGTTTGGCACTATTTAAGTGTCTATGAAACCTTCTACTTCCACAGAAGGGACATTTACTGAAAGTAGAACACAATTCAACACAATTCATTTTGTGGGTGCTTTTGATTAACTCCATCTTGCATTTTTCAGCTTCTGGATCTTTTTAACACTTCTTAGATTATTTATTGGAAATTACATTTGCTTTACTTTCTTTTATATATAAAACTGTACAATAAAGTTTTTTTATTTATATAGAAATTCTACATGAATATAACCAACATTCAATTAATTGCTGTTTATATTTAATTGTACCAGTACAAGAAAGAATTTATGTTCAATTATACACACACACACACACACACACATATACACACATACAAGTAGAGATATGTTCTTTGTACAGATATCACTTAAAGAGTAGATCAATAGTGATATAGATTATGATTATTAAACAAATATGCATATAGATTTAGATGACATTTGTCACACATATTTCAAATATATTTATAAATGCACTCATGTAAAATAGGATTTTATTGATAAATAAGAAAGCATTTTATAGCATGCTTTTCTCTCAATATACTGCGTTTAAATGTCATACTTTAAATTTGAGTGAAAGCACCATTTCAAATTAATTTGTTACATTGCTATGAAGAAAATTATTTCCTTCTTAACTCTTTTTCTAAAACACACCAGAAGATGCTTTCTCCTGTCTAAAAAATCATCTATTGGATCCAAATGCATTAGAAAATATGTTTAGCCATAGATAAAGACCAATGCTTGATATTTTTCTAAAGGGAGATATTTTTGGTCCTTATAAGATATAACTCAATTTGCAAAAAACACTTCAACTATGATTCCAAATCACAAATGCACAGCTCCTATTCGATGAGAGGAATTCTGACTAAAGCATTTTACACTTGTCTCTGAAGAACCTCCCTGTGGGATAGAACAAGCATGTAATAGAATGGCTCAGAAGTGAGTCAAAAGCATGTCTTCAGTTTCTCTTCTGAAATCACATTTTTACTTCACTGTCCTTACAATTGACTAGGTGAATGATAAAAAAGTCTCCAAATGGCATCTGTCACCTTTGATTCATGCTACACTTTACATAATATAGAAATAACTTAGGAGCCTGCAGGTAATAGATGGCTCAGCTGGAGAAATTATGATATGCGTGAAGCTCCTGAAATGAAGCCATCTCTCCTCCTGTTAGAAAATGTCGAGTCACACATCAGTCTTCAAGTAGAACTCAAGGAAATGTCAGATGCAGGGTATTAAATGAACAGCATTGTTTAAAACTCAGCAGGAAAAAAAATCAAGGAGAAGTTGGTAAATATGAATTCCAAATAATTTCGTAAAAGTGTTTAATGAAATCACTTTCATCTCCTGTTATTTTACGTTCCAATTTTCCAGAGTGGAAAATGTATGAGGTCAAATAATCATGTAGTTCATTCTCTAAAGAAATCAAAGAGCTAAACTGATAACTACAAACCTGGATTGACTAGAAAGTGAGTAAATATTTTCAAAAACATTCCTTAAAAATAGTAAAATTACAGTGATATAAAAGTGGGGAAAAGTGCACATTGCATTTTTCTAAAGATGTTTGAAAAGTATTGCTATTTAAAGCTTAGCTTCATAAATGTTAACTAAAATTAAAATGTTAACTAAAATTAAATATAAAGTGGAATTTTTTTAATTATAAAAAGTTGCTTATCCTGCCCTACAACCATAGCTGGGTGCGGGGAGCGTTCAGATTCCAGCAGAAACCCAAACCTCGACCCTGAGGAGTGGTGCTCCCCTTCCTCCCCTCTCCCGGATCTGAGGCCTGGTGCAGACCCGAGCCCAATCTGCTCCTTTGTGGACACCAGACTCCTCCCCAGACATCATAGAGGGTCCACTGAACCCAGAGTGGTAGGTAAAAAGACCCAAAATGCTGCCCTATGCCCAAACCTGGGTGCAGAGTGTGCTCAGATTCTAGCAGAAACCCAAATCCCACCCCTGCGGAGTGGTACTCCCCTTTAGCTCCTCTCCCAGATCTGAGGCCTGGTGCAGATCTGTGCCAGGTATGCTCCTTTGTGGACACTGGATTCCTCCTAAGACAACCTAGAGGGTCCTCTGAACCCAGAGTGGCAGAGGTACCACTGAACCCAGAGTGGCAAAGGAACAACTAAACTCAGAGCAACAGACAACATATCCCAAGACATCCTAAAGAACCCACTGCACTCAGAGCAGTGGACACCTTATCCTGAGACATCCTAGAAGAGACACTGCACCCAGGTCAGCAGACACCTAGCTGGTCCGCTACCTTGGAGGCACCATATCCTGAGGCATCCTAGAGGTACCACTGTACTCAGAACAGCTGGAGAAGATCACAGAGACATCTGGACCCCTAGGAGATCAGACACAAGCAAGATAACTGGAAAGGCAGGCTTCAGTCAGAGACAGCAAGTACAGGTAGCACTAGAGTTAACCAGATGGCGAAAGGCAAGCACAAGAACTTAAGCAACAGACTCACAAGTTACATGGCATCATCAGAACCCAGTTCCCCCATCATAGAAAGCCCTGAACACCCCGTCACACTGAAAAAGCAATATTCAGAATGAAAATAACTTCTCATGACGATGATAGAGGACTTTAAAAAGGACATTAATAACACTCTCAAAGAATTTAAGGAGAACACTGGTAGACAGATAGAAGCCCTTAAAGAGGAAACAAAAAAATCCTTTAATGAATTGCAAGAAAACACAACCCAACAGGTGAAGGAATTAAAGAAAACAATCCAAGATCTAAAAATGGAAGTAGAAACAATAAAGAAATCACAAAGGGAGACTACCCTACAGATAGAAAAACTTAAAAAAAGATCAGGAGTCATAGACACAAGTATCACCAACAGAATACAAGAGATAGAAGAGGGAATCTCATATGCAGAAGATATCATAGAAAACATTGACACAACTGTCAAAGAAAATGCAAAATACAAAAAGCTACTAACCCAAAACATCCAGGAAATCCAAGACACAATGAGAAGGCCAAACCTAAGGATAATAGGTATAGATGAGGGGGAAGACTCCCAACTCAAAGGACCAGTAAATATCTTCAACAAAATGAGAGAGGAAAACTTCCCTAACCTAAAAAAAAAGATGTCCATAAATATACAAGAAGCCTACAGAACTCCAAATAGTTTAGGCCAGAAAAGAAATACCTCCCACCACATAATAATCAAAACATCAAATGTACAAAACAAAGAAAGAATACTAAAAGCATAAAGGGAAAAAGGTCAAGTAACATATAAAGGCAGACCTATAAGAATTATACCACACTTCTCACCAGAGACTATAAAAGCCAGAAGATCCTGGACTGATAGCATACAGAACCTAAAAGGAAACAAATGCCAGCCCTGACTACTATACCCAGCAAAACTCTCAATCAATATTGATGGAGAAACCAAAATATTCCATGACAAAATCAAATTTACACAGTATCTTACCACAAATACAGCACTTCAAAGGATAGTTGGTGGAAAACTCCAACACAAGGAGGGAAACTACAACCTAGAAAAAGCAATAAAGTAATCTTCCAACAACCCTAAAAGAAGGTAGCTATACAAACATAACTCCACTGCCAATAACAAAAATAACAGGAAACAACATTCATTTTTCCTTAATATCTCTTAATATCAATGGACTCAATTCTCTAATAAAAATACATAGGCTAGCAGACTGGATACATAAACAGGACTCAAAATTTTGCTGCATACAGGAAATGCACCTTTGTGAAAAAGACAGACACTACCTCTGAGCAAATGTTTGGAAAACAATCTTCCAAGCAAATGGTCCCAAGAAACAAGCCGGAGTAGCGATTTTAATATCAAATAAAGTCACTTTTCAACCAAAAGTAATCAAAAGAGATAAAGAAGGACACTTCATAATCATCAAAGAATAAAATGTACCAAGAGGAACTTGCAATTCTGAACATCTATGCCCCAAATGCAAGGGCACCGACATACATAAAAGAAACTTTACTAAAGCTTAAAGCATACATTGCACCTCATACCTCAACACCCCACTCTCAGCTATGGACAGATCATGGAAACAGAAACTAAACCGAGACACAATAAAATTAACAGAAGTTTTGAACCAATTGGACTTAACTGACATCTATAGAACATTTTATGCTAAAACAAAAGAATATACCTTTTTCTCAGCATCTGATGGTACCTTCTCCAAAACAGACCATATAATTGGTCATAAAACAGGCCTCAACAGATGCAAAAAGATTGAAATAAACCCTTGTACCCTATCAGATCACCATGGACTAAGAATCATCTTTGATATGGACAAAAAAATGGAAAGCCAACATACACGTAGAAACTGAACAACACTCTACACAATGATAACTTGGGCAAGGAATAAATAAAGAAAGAAATTAAAGACTTTTTACAAATTAATGAAAATGAGGACACATTATGTCAAAACTTGTGGGACTCCATGAAAGCAGTACTAAGAGGAAAATTCATAGCTCTAAGTGCCCACAAAAAGAAACTGGAAAGATCATACACTAACAATTTGACAGTACAACTGAAAGCATTAGAACAAAAAGAAGCTAATATAACCAAGAGGAGTAGATGGCAGGAAATAATCAAACTCAGGGCTGAAATCAACCAAGTTGAAACAGAAAGAACTATACAAAATATCAACAAAACCAGGAGCTGGTTCTTTGAGAAAATCAACAAGATAGACAAACCCTTAGCCAGACTAAACAAAGGGTACAGAGAAAGTACTCAAATTAATAAAATCAGAACTGAAAAGGAAGACATAACAACAGAAATAGAAGAAATTTAAAAAAATCATCAGATCCTACTACAAAAGCCTATACTCAACAAAATTGGAAAATCTGGATGAAACAGACAATTTTCTAGACAGATACCAGGTACAAAAGTTAAACAAGGAGCAGATAAACCATCTAAACAGTCCCATAACCCCTAAAGAAATAGAAGAAGTCATTAAAAATCTCCCCACCAAAAAAAGTCCAGGGCAAGATTGTTTTAGTGCAGAATTCTATCAGACCTTCCAGGAAGACCGAATACCAATTCTCTTCAAACTATTCCACTGAATAGAAACAGAAAGAACAATACCCAATTCATTCTATGAAGCTACAATTACGCTCATATCTAAGACTCACAAAGACCCAACAAAGAAAGAGAACTACAGATCAATCTCTCTTATGAATATTGATGCAAAAATACCCAATAAAATTTTTGCAAACTGAATCCAAGAACACATCAAAGCAATCATCCATCATGATCAAGAAGGCTTTATCCCAGGAATGCAGGGATGGTTCAATATTCAGAAATCCATCAATGTAATCAACTACATAAATAAACTCCAAGAAAAAATCACATGATCATCTCACTAGATGTTGAGAATGCATTTGACAGAATTCAACATCCTTTCATGTTAAAAGTCTTGGAAAGATCAGGAATTCAACACACATAACTATACATAGTAAAAGCAATATACAGCAAACCAGTAGCCAACATCAAACTAAATGGAGATAAACTGGAAGCAAACCCACTAAGATCAGGGAATAGACAAGGCTGCCCACTCTCACCATACCTATTCAATATAGTACTAGAAGTCCTAGCTAGAGCGATTAGACAACAAAAGGAAGTCAAACGGATACAAATAGGAAAGGAAGAAGTCAAAATTTCACTATTTGCAGATGATATGATAGTATACGTAAGTGACCCTAAAATTTCCACCATAGAACTCCTAAACTTGATATACAACTTCAGTAAAGTGACTGGGTATAACATCAACTCAAACAAATCAGTAGCCTTCCTATACTCAAAAGATAAACAGGCTGAGAAAGAAATTAGGGAAATGACACCCTTCACAATAATTACAAACAGTATAAAATATCTTGGAGTGAACCTAATCAAGCAAGTGGAAGATCTGTATGACAAGAACTTCAAGTCTCTGAAGAAAGAAATAGAAGAAGACCTCAGAAGATGGAAAGATCTCCCATGCTCCTGGATTGGCAGGATTAATTTAGTAAAAATGGCCATCTTGCCAAATGCAATTTATAGACTCAATGCAATCCTCATCAAAATTCTAAATCACTTCTTCATAAAAATAGAAAGATCAATTTGCAAATTTATTTGGAATAACAAAAAACCCAGGATAGCTAGAACTATTCTCAACAATAAAAGAACTTCTGGGGGAATCACCGTCCCTGACCTCAAATTATACTACATGGCAATATTAATAAAAACTGCATAGTATTGGTACAGAGACAGGCAGGAAGATCAATGGAATAGAATTGAAGATCCAGAAATGAGACCACACACCAATGATCATTTGATCCTTGACAAAGGAGCTAAAACCATCCAGTGGAAAAAGGACAGCATTTTCAGCAAATGGTGCTGGTTCAACTGGAGGTCAATATGTAGAAGAATGAAAATCAATCCATTCTTATCTCCTTGTACAAAGCACAAATCCAAGTGGATAAAAGACCTTCACTTAAAACCAGATACACTGAAACTAACAGAAGAGAAGGTGGGGAAGACCCTCAAATATCTAGGCACAGGGGAAAAGTTCCTGAACAGAAAACCAATGGCGTATGCTCTAAGATCAAGAATTGACAAATGGTACCTCATAAAGTTGCAAAGCTTCTGTAAGGCAAAGGACATTGTCAATAAGACAAAATGGCAACCAACAGATTGAGAAAAGATCTTAACCAATCCTACATAAGATAGAGGACTAATATCCAAGATGTACAAAGAACTCAAGAAACTATACTTCAAACAACTAAATAACCCTATTAAAAATGAGGTACAGAGCTAAACAAAGAATTCTAAACAGAGGAAACTCAAATGGCCGAGAAGCTCCTTAAGAAATGTTCAACATCCTTACTCATCAGGGAAATATAAATCAAAACAACCCTGAGATACTACCTCACACCAGTCAGAATGGCTAAGATCATAAACTCAGGTGATAGTAGATGCTGGTGAGGATTCAGCAAAAGAGGATCACTCCTCCATTGTTGTTAGGTTTGCAAGCTGGTACAACCACTCTGGAAATCAGTCCAGCTGTTCCTCAGAAAACTGGACATAGTATTATCTGAGGTTCCATCTATACCACTCCTGGGCATATAGCCAGAAGAAACTCCAACATATTACAATGACATATGCTCCACTATGTTCATAGCAGCCTTATTTATAATAGCCAAAAACTGGAAAGAACCAAGATGTCCCTCATTCAAGGAATGGATACAAAAACATTGGTACATTTACACAATGGATTATTACTCAGCTACTAAAAATAATGAATTCAAGAAATTTTTAGGTAAATGGATAGAACTAGAAATTATCATCCTTAGTGAGTTAACTCAGTCACAGAAGAACACATATGGTATTTACTCACTGATAAGCGGATGTTAGCCCAAAAGCTTGGAATAGGGAAGACTCAACTGACAGATCACATCAAGCTCATGAAGAAGGAAGATCAAGTGGGGATGCCTCAGTTCTACTTAGAACGAGTAACAAAAATACTCACGGGAGCAAATATAGAAACAAAACAATGGACAGATACTGAAGGAGGGGCCATCTGGAGACCATTCCACCTTGGTATCCATCCCATGTACAGTCACCTAAGCTAGACACTGATGTGGATGGCTGGAAGTGCATGCTGTCAAGAACATGATATAGTTGTCTCCTTAGAGGTCTGCCAGAGACTGACACATTCAGAAGACGATGCTCACAGCCAACCACTGATGTGATCAAGGGTTTCCCAATGAAGAAATTAGAAGACTGAAGGAGCAGAAAGGGTTTGTGACCCCATGAGAAAATCAACAATACCAACAAACCAGTGCTCCCCAGGGTCTAAAGCACCAGTCTGGGAGCACATAGTGAGGGACCCATGACTCCAGCTGTATTTGTAAAGGAGGATGGCCTTGTTAGGCATAGGTGGGAGAGGAGATTCTTGATCCCATGAAAAATGAACACAAAGTGTGTGTGGGGGAATATGAGGGTGGGGAGGGGGTAGTTGGGACAGGGGGTAGTTGGGGGCACAGCCTCATAGAAGCATGAGGAAGGAGGATGGGATAGGAGGTTTCTGGTTGGTGGGAGAAAGTGGGGTAAGGGGATAAAATCTGAAATGTACATATAATACCCATTAAAAATTTTTTATAAAGTTGTTTATCTAAATTAAAAAATATATTTAATTTAACTAATTATATATTTTGCAATTATTATATATGTAACTGCACTGAGAGGAATTAATCTGAGAGAAAACTGTGAATTTCTAATTAGAATAAGAAATTATCTGTAAGTCAGGAATATTAATAAATTACTGTTTATTCTTACTATTAAAAACAACATCACAAAATACTTAATTGAATTATCTTCAAATTTTAATTTTTGAATGTGTTATCAATACTGGGTTTCTGGTATAAATATAATTTTCTAAAATTTATCCAAGAAGTCATCCATATATTTATTCTGAACTGCTTTATGTAAAATTCATTTTTAATATTTCCATGCATTTGGAGTGAATCATTTTGACTTTCCTCAAAATTCACTTGGAACACAATCAATATTATATCACCAGAAACAGAAATGTATTTACCTTGATGCAGAATTCAAGTTCTATCTCTTCCTCTTTCTCAATTTGTTGATACCTGTCAATTCATCAGTCGCTTTTGACCACATCCCTAAAAATCAGGTAGATCTGTTGCTCTTTACTCAACCAGTTGATCCCCCACCCTCAAAGCCTGTGCATGTTTTCTAAAACACCCACTTTTCACCATAGAAAACCACCATGGATTATGTGCCTATGGAATACGAGATTCACCTTAGAGACCTGCTTTAGAAATGCACTGAAAACCAATCAAGATTCAGCATCTGTTTTCTAACTTTTGCCATTTTGTTCCTCATTTCCAGGTTGAGCATCCGATTTAAGGTCACTCACCATTTGTCACTGGTCATACCAGCTAGCATTTTCTCTTCTTTCTGGCCATGAGTGAGATAACCCACCATTTCAGGTGATTGTTTTTGTTTTTCAGTTGTTAGTCTTGTATTTTTGTTTATTCATTATTTATTTATCTCCTTATTGTTTCACCTGACTAACTTATTCCTGATAATGTTCTCCTTCAAAATTTTTCTTAAGAATGTTTTTATCTAGGTAGGAACAAACCAATTATGGGTCACGCAAGGGTCAAAGATATAAAAATATTTCCTATGAGACAGACACTAATACATGACATTTGGGTATCTCTCTGGATAAAAGCACATCCTCCAAAAATCATTAAGTAATAAATTATGAAATGGAATGAAATCCATGAACACAACAATACCATTTTGATTTATTATATCCAATCCACATAACAAGTGAAGAACTGACACTTTTCATACTTTTTTTTTTTTTTTGGTACACACAGGGATTGGCTAGGGTATTTTTCCTATCCAACAATAGACTCAAATTTTAGAAATTTTCTTTTTTTGTTAAGATTGCAATTTATTAAATTTCATCTAAATACATAGCACTTTGCTAAGTTCTAGATTTATGAAGTGTGATAACCTAGCATCATTTGAACAAAGTTAAACTTCTTTGTTTTTTTTCCTTTTTTATTAGATATTTTCTTTATTTACATTTCAAAAGGTTACCTCCTTTACTAGTTTCTCCTCTGGAAACTCCTTATCCTATTCCCCTCACTCTGCTTCTATGAGGGTGCTCCCCAACCACCCAACCACTCCTGCGTTTTTCCCTACATTGAGACATCGAGCTTTCACAGGACCAAGGGCCTCTCCTATTGTTGATGCTGGACAAGGCCATCCTATGCTACATATGCAGCTGGAAACATGGGTCCCTCCAAGTATACTCTTTGGTTGGTGGTTTAGTCCCTGGGACCTCTGGGGGGTTTGGTTGGTTGACATTATTGTTCTACCTATGGGGTTGAAAACCCCTTCAGCTTCAAAAACACAGAATACCCAAGATACAAGTCACAGAAGACATGAAGCTCAAGAAGAAGGAAGACCAAAGTGTGGATACTTCAGTTCTTCTTAGAAGGGGGAAAAAATTTCTCACTGGAGGAAATACAAAAAGTGTTGGGCAGAGACTGAAGAAAAGACCATCCAGAGACTGCCCCACCTTGGAATCCATTCCATATACAGACACCAAACCCAGACACTGTTGCAGATGTCAAGAAGTGCTGGCTGAAAGAAAGGAGCCTGATATAGTTGTCTGCTGGGAGGGTTTGCCAGAGCCTGACAAATACAGTGGTGGATGCTCACAGTCAACCATTGGACTAAGCACTGGGTCCTCAATGGAGGAAATAAGAAAGTATTGAAAAAAATCTCTTGTTAAAGAGAAGAATTGAGATGGGAAAACATTCTTGTTAAAGAATAGAAGGCACAGAGTTATCAGGTGTTCTGACATTTGGAACACTGGGAGATGATTTACGACAGAGGAAGTCTGTGTCTGAGTCTTCTGAAGATTTTGGGGAGAACGGAAGGCTATAGTCAAAATAAATAACAAGTAGAGTGCTCACTGCATACACCCAAGGAACTGATTCACAACTCCTTTGAACACAAGGGCATTCTTTCTCCAACTGATTAAGATCCAGAATGGCTGTGGTGTGAGGTAAACTGTGCCTGACACAATAGAAAAATTCCAATTAAACCACTAGATATCAAATCTAAGAAAATATACAGTAATTAGCCTTTACATCTATGTCAATTTCATTCTTCAATGAAAAGATTTCCATTTCAACAAATGTAGCTAGGGACAAGCTATATTTTGTCTTTATCCATTTCTTGGGAGAATGACCTATGCTTTTCTGAGTGCCTATTTTCAGTTAATGTTTTTAGAAAGACTGATGTGATTCATTACAATATTGCAGCCTTGGGCATGTGGTCCAATCTTCAATAAATAACCTCTAACTCATGCTACTACAAGCCATTCTGATTAAACTCAGAAAATGTCTGTCTCCTTGTGTGTCTCTCTCTATGTCTCTGTCTCCCTCCATCTATCATCTATCTATCTATCTATCTATCTATCTATCTATCTATCTATCTATCTATCTCTCTCTCTCTATCTATCTATCTATCTATCTATCTATCTATCTATCTATCTATCT
>JANHMN010000001.1:101456012-101532264 GCA_030674055.1 Rhabdomys pumilio
TCTATCTATCTATCTATCTATCTATCTATCTATCTATCTATCTATCTATCTATTTTCCCCTAACTATCACACAAAGATGTGGAAGTTGAAATGAGACTTGTTAGGGAAGGAATATTTCAGTGGAAAAGTCAGGGAAATGACAGATTGAAATGAAGCAAGTTAAAATGATTAAAATCTATTATATTTATGTGTGAAACTCTCAAACACTGAATAGAAAAAAGCGAAGGCATCCTGTGATTTTTTTTTCTCCACTTACTTGACATGAATGAAACAGTTCTCACCTCATAGGTATGATTTATACTAGAGCCACTGTAAGTGACCGGGGCCTAGGAATATAGATTTAGGTCATCACAGATTCCATGTTTCAATGTAGTAATAATTTGATGAAGCTTTATAGTTGCAGAAAAATAGGATTATAAAATAAGACACATTAAAAATGCATTGTTATGAATAATAGGTAGGTTCATAAAAACAAAGAGTAGACATCTCTGGAATAGGTCTCTGATACTATCTGATGATACCTGTTGTCTTTGTTGGTGGAATCTGGGGTCTTTGGTCTACATTGCAAAGTATTTTTCTAATGATCACAGAGATGTTAGGTAACTTACAAAGGTTGACAATAAATGACTAATATGAATGTTGCAAAGTCCCTGAAATAACTTGCCTCAGGCTGACATAATTCCAAATTTTCCATAAACATTAAAGTATTCAATAAGACTTACAGAACATTCAGCATCCAGTGTGGCTTTTTTCAAGAACATTATTCATACTATTATTCAAGGATATTAAAAATATATTCATGATAGGGGCTGACTAAAAAACTCAGTGGTGAAAATAAGAACATACAGATATAAAGTATTAGGCAAGGAGGACATAAAACATATTCTTTGCAAACATGTTTAAGGAAAGCAGTAGTAACAGACACCAAAGTTAGGATTCACCATCATTCTTTCCCTTGAATTTAAACAGTTACCCTCAGGGTCATTCCAGTGGCTTGATGTCCTTGTTTGAAAAATCAAATGATGTGAATATAGACAGTTTTCCTAGAATGTAGTAATTTCTCCAATTTTCAACTACACAAATGAAGAACACATAAATAAACAGTGATAAACTTTACAGGTATTTTTCTGTAAGAATATCATCTGAATAAAAAGATAGATAATTTATATTTTCCTTCCTCTCCAAAACATGCAATATGAGTTATATAAATACTTTTATAATTTTATGTGCTACAATCACATAATACTTTAAATGCTTATATGTAACTACATATTCTTGTGATTTTATTCATACTTTTATTTAAGTATTAAAATTATGGATGAAATGAATACAGATGATTCTCTGACTATACAAAATGTAATATTACAATCCATAAATTGTTAGATATAACAGCAGCACCACCAACAAATTTATTTTTACTTTACCTATTAATCTAACAATTGCAGCTAAACCAAGAAGATGTGCCCTTTCCAATTTAGACATGATAGTCTCTCAGCAATGAGAGTGACTTTGAAGCATAAAAAGAAGTTAACCTTCTTGTCATGATGCTGTAAAAGGTGTCTGCTCATATATATCTCCTTCCAGGATCACTTAGATCAAGGGAAAGTGATGACAGTCTGGTTTTCTCTTGTGATTCAGACTTCCATTTCAAGGGAAGTTGCAGTGTGCTGCCTATTTTTGAATCAATTAATCATTTTTTTGTCTGTTGTCATAGCATTTTGCTTGCTATATTGATGAGGTAAGATTTTTGGCCACTAATTTCTGAAAATAGTTTTGTAGTTCAAAGCAGCTATTGACATATCCTTTCATTAAACAACCCATTCAGAATCTTGACAGTTTACATCCTCATTAAAATGACAGCACTTCAAACATATTTGAGAGGAAGAGATATTGGAAGTTTATATTATATATGAAGTACAAACAGAGCAGCTAGTGTTATCATTGGGTATTTCACAAGGGTATATTAAAATGTAAGAAACAATAAGGAAAATAATAAATAGAACAAACCAAAATCTATTCAAACTAATAATTGCTCACCGATATTGGAATGAATTATAGAATTGCTGAAACAGAATCCTTAGCAATAGTACACATTAAAGAAATACTATTGACATCTCCTGTCTCAAATTAAAGTTAATTGATGAAATTCTAGACAGTAGTTCAAACAAGACCTGGAGATATCTACCTAGATATTACTTAGTGGAATCCTTTCAATGTGTTTGCATTTCAGTGAATTCATGCTTTATTATTTTGCCAATATGAACATTTTTTCAACCCACAAAGTAAGAAACCATTTCATTAGTAACATTAGAACATTTAGAAAATATTGGTTATCTCTTAAAGATACTCTACTTGCCTAACATAAGTGAAGGCCTAAGCTCAGTTCTCAAAAAAATAATTATAGAATGAATATAGCATCAAATTTAAAAATATGTAATGCACATCTGGAATAAACAAATACATTTTTTTATAATTTTGAAATATAATTTAAAATTTTAGTCAACATTATAGGTGGACTGGACAGAAAGAGGATTGGTGTGGAGGTGGGTATAGAGCTGTTGAATACACCCTGAGATAAAATTAGATAAAAGAATGAACAAATAATTAAAGGATTTATAATTCACTATAAATCTAGCAACACAAATTCCATTCTGAAAATGTCAGAAACCTACTTCTGTTATTAATAAAGCCATACCTGCAGCACTAGCTATCACCTATTACCTTGATAAAAGTCAAACTGTTATAAATACTATGTATTTCCATTCATAAGTTGAACCTTAATATATTATTTGCAAAATAAATTCACTCTAATACTATGGTTGATAAGTTAACTGTTAATAAATCTTCAATTTTGTATGTTACTTTAAAAAATAATACAAATTGTGGGGGTATACTTTCACACACCTTGTCACATGTTTGCTGAATGTTAAGATGTATAGTCAGGGTTTGCCTTCACATTGAGCATGCTGGAGGACTTTATAATTTAGTAGGCATTGACACTATCAGTTTCCCAGTATCTCTCACACACCTCAGACTGATAAATCACTTATTTCTAAAAGTATGACATCATCTTTCAAACTGTCAATGCATTTGAACTCCATGAGCACATGGGTATATTAAAATGTATATATCTAACATTCTACTGGCAACAGCCTCATCATCCTATGCCCATGTAGTAAATATAGCAAGGACCCAATTGGCAAAAAAATTCCAGCTGCTCAATGGACATCAACTGGACTCTCTCTTCTTTTCTTTTCTCTTTTTCTTGTCTTTTCTTTTTTTTCTTTTCTTTCCTTTTGTTTTCTTTTTCTTTCTTTTCTTTCTCATTCCTTCTTTCTTTTTTCTTTCTTCCTTTTTTCTTTACCCTTTTGTAAAAATCTAATTTTATTTTTTACTTATTCCCTTTACATTCCACTTATTACTACCCTGCCAGTCACCCCCTCCCAAAAACCTTCCCCCATCACCTATTCCCCTTCTGAATGGGTGAAGCCACTGGGTAAATCCCCTACCCTGGCACTTCATGTCTCTGCAAGGCTTGACACGTTCTCTCCCACTCTGGTCAGACAAGGCATTCCAGCTAGAAAAATGCAGTATCTTCACACCCTATATCTGACAGAGGGCTAATATCTAAAACTACAGAAAACTTAAGAAATTAGGCAATAACAACCTTAATAACCCAATTAAAAATTGGGGTACAGAGCTAAACAGAAATTTCTTAACAGAAGAATCTAGGTCTACTCATAATTCAGGAACATCAACATGCATCTGTTCATTAGCCTGTTTGTCAACCAGAAGCTGAAATTCATCTGCCCTGCTTTTCTTTCTGAGCCAGTCCCGCCCTCTGTATCTACAACATCTATGTTTCACAACCTCGTTTCTGAAGTATGATTTCTGAGACTCTGTACAAATTTCACTCTATAGCAGCATTGCTGTAAGACCTCTGCCTTGTTAGTTATCTCCTTTACACAAACACTCTCCACTTATCTACCAGTTACCTCCTCTGTTTTTCAAGTCAAGTTTCTTGAACTGGCCTGAATTCTCTTTTTGTAACCCTTCTGTAATCAATTCACACATACATATATTGCTGCATTTATTTTTGAGGCATATAAAATCTGATATGAGACTTAATGTTAGTAATTAAGATTATAACTTATTTTTTAAAAAAACTTGTTAAAAAACAAAAACAAACAAAAAAATGCATTTGTCTAAGCCATGTGTATCATAAAAACAATGACTCATTGGCAAAATGTTCACATTGAAACCACCATACCTTGGGGGTTAGTTATTATACAGTATATTTTGACATGGAAGAAATACAAAACCATATTATTATATGTCCCTGACATAGAGTGCATATGATCCAGAAAAAATAAAATCACAACTTGATAATTAAAACATCTGTTTCTATTCATGGATGACTTGAAACAGTGCTATTTGAAAACATGATTAGATATGTTAAATGACTAGTCCCCATTCAGATAACAGCATACTTTTCTGCCAGAGTAAAAGATGAAAGATCTAGACACCATTCTAGACAGCAATGAGACATATTTTTAATGAGAAAGATGAGCTACAAAAGAGGAAACACAATATGCTCATTTTTGGAGACTTTGAACATTCCACATTGTTCTCATCTGTAGTCAGCAAACACGGAAGACAATAATCAAATTAAAAAGAAAAATTAAACTGTCAGACAAAAAAATGCTAAGATTTATGGCCCAATCATTAATCTTTTGTACTGCTTCCAGCATCTTTGTGATATAATACTTATAAAATTATTGTGTACACACCTCCATCAACCTTTCTTGAATTTGCTGTTTATATTGGTAACATTCTTTACCACAAGTATATAGTTTCATGTAAATATTCATATAAGGGATAAAGTGAATGTTAAGTTCCATATGAGGGATTAAGTTAATTTTTTATGGTTCATTTATGGCATATGTATCTATGCATTCCTTAACAATTTTCTATGTAATATACAATACATAAAATGCAGATTACATGTATTTCTATAATAATCATTTATAAAATAAATATTATTTAAAAATAAATATCAAAGAACTAATGTGGGGTTTAAATATACTGTCATTGATATATTTTAAATTCTGTCATGAAGAGTTGATTAAGATTTATTTATTTATTTATTTATTTATTTATTTATTTATTTATTTTTTAAAGAATTGCACCAGGTACATGCTAATTAGAATAAGTTTATATACTCAGGTTGATAGCAACAATAGGCTATTGCTAACATTTGACAATTTTATGTTAATGAGGGCACATAATTTTAAGGATAAACCTCTTAGGTACATGAGAGTGAGAAAATATGAGGAAACATTATTATGCATTACAGAATATGAAATTTTACGTTAGTACCTTTGAAGTTTTTAATTAATGTTTTTAAGTTGCTGATTAAAAATGTGCCCGACTTAAACTCATTTCTTGATTATAGAAAGTGATATGTATCTTTTAATTTGCTAAGGGAAAAACTATACTTTTGAGATGATACAACTTATAAAATATATTATAACTTATAAAATCCTGTATTTTAATTAGAATTGCAATTACACAATTATTTGTTTACATTTTTACCATATATCTTATATTGTACCCTGTGCATAGTGTTACATTTGATATGCCAGGAAAATGTCTCAATTCATAGATGTCAAGTATGTCTGTAACCATAAGTTCGATTCCATGGTGGTGCATTGACTTAATTTCTACACATGAAGGGTAGAGACAGTAGAATCAGGAATTCAAAATTATTCTTGAATATATAATTTTTTGAGGCCACTTAAGAATATATGACACTTTTTGTCAAAATTACTAAATAAATATATACATACACAAGAAACTAATATAAGAGGTGTCATTTGGTTTGATCTTATGTGAACCTATTCCAGTATGTAACTACATATTTCAGTAATATTGTAGCTGACACTATGAAAGTTGACTATTCCTATATAAGAATACCAATACTTTTTTTGACAGTAAAGATAGCTGAGATAGAACTTCCTGTAAACAGATGACTTGCTTTTCAGATGAGTAAAACTTTTCAGCAATTGAACTAATGATCATTAGATAGTTAAAATAGTCTATCAGAATAAATCTGGATAAAGTGACCATAATAAGTGATATGAACTGCCAAAGTTGTATTACAAACAGATTTATTTCAAATATTATAGGAAAAATAATTAATGCCTTATTAATGAGTGCAGAAAATGTCACTTACTCCCTTAAAAAAACTATTCTTTAAACATTAAAAAAATCAAAAGCAGAATTAATAGTGCTAAATGTATAAAATACCAGAAATTTTCCTTTTGAGTTTTAAAATAACATGCTTAATTTTAAAGTTTTAAAATAACTGATTATTCTCCAACACAATTCTTGCACCTAAGGCTCCAAGATCATATAGGAAAAGGAGTATCAAGATTGTAAAAGCCAGAGACATAGTAAGTTTTCTGTGACATATCCTCTACTAGACATGTCAAAGATGCAACTCCCATTACGACACACCAATATAAATATCTAAACAAGACCTGAATAATAAAATCAAGAAGCATGATAACACAGAATAGCAGTAGTTTAAAAAGTCTCAACACTAAACACAGAAGTACGTACCACTAGGGAATGCTTAGATGATGAGATATATTCTTCTCTAGGCAAAAAGTCCCCAGGCTGATTAGCCAAAACCAACTAGTAATCCCTGAAGTTTTAATCCCATATGAAACTTTATATGGACTCAGAAATTTATAGTTATATGGTTAAATACTTAAGATAATAAAGATAACCAAACATCATTGATCATCTTTCTAGTATCAGATCTGAATGTTAATCTAGAATACACAGATCCAAAATGATATTATTGATTGGCAATTTATCTTGCTTCCCAATGAAACAAATAAATCCTATTCACTTATAATGCCTATCAATATTCTACATTAGTCCCCACTTTCCAAGAATTTTCATTTACTTTAAATGTCATTAATACAAACACTATCTGCTCATCTGTCTGTCTGTATGTCTAATAGATTAATTTCATAAGTTTCATCAAAATCCACATATTTTTTGAAGAAAAGTAAATATATTTCTTCACTTATACAGTTAAAGATGTTTTTATCAGGGGTGGGGGGTGTGCATCATGATTTTGTGAAACTCTGAGTATCATCATCCCATCTTCATTTCCGTAGTATCTAATTACATACAGCACATTAAATCAAGTCCACTTGGGGAAATAGCACATAATTAATTAATTTAATTAACAGTAAAACAGAAGAGAAGATGCAATTATCACAGGGTAAATCACTCCTTGAGGATATTTCTGGGGCATAGAATGGTGGTTGAAGTGGTATGAGGAATGCCACTCTTTATTAGCTTTATTAAACTGGGTTTAGAATAACTCCAGAAAAAAAAATGGGAAGATATAGTTGTGCATCAAGTCAAACAAGGATAAGTTTTAGAGACTATGTAAATGTCTGAGTCAGGTATTGTGGCCTGATAATTTTGAGTACATAAACAGAATAATCAGGAGACATTGGTCTAGGAACACAGTTTATGAGTTTGAATGCACATGACCAGACAAGTTCAAGTAGGCAGTTAGTAAAATCAAGAAGGAATGGTAAGTTTTCAAAAATTATACAAGTTTTGTTATTGGCTCACTGTTAATTCTGGAATGACATTTTACTGTCTATACTACATAAACTGTCAAATTTTGGAGACTGGACAATAAAACAAAAATTTTCACTGCAACACCTGTACTTGTATAGCATTTTACATGTGCAATGCTCAGCTAAGCTGGAAAGTAGTGAATCCCAACCTTTCTAAAATTGTGGCCCTTTAATACAGTCCCTCATATTGTGGTGACCCCAAACCATCAAATTATTTTTTCAATGATACTTCAAAATTGTAATTTTGCTAGTGTTATGAGTTATAATGCAAATGTTGTTATTTTGTAATGGTGTAGGTTAACCTCTGTGATAGGGTCATTTGACTCCATAGGGGTCACAATGCGAAGGCTGAGCAAAACCGTTTGTAGAGCGTGTCGGAATATCATGGACATTTACTTGTTACAATACTCTATAAAATGTAAGCACCTGAAATTCTTTCTTGATGGACACTTGAGGTGTTTCCATATCTGAATTATTGTATATACCACTAGCACTAACAATAGAGAGCCTAGGCAGTGGTCAATATAGTTGGTCATGCAATAGTTCTATTTTGAATTTTAAAATAATTTTATACCATTTCCCACATTAGTGATACAATTTATAAGTAACAAAATATAAGATACAGCTTCTCCATGTTCTTGCAGAAGGAAGCATTTCTGATAATGTCAGAACAAGCCATTGATCCATGAATATAGCAAAATATTACTAGGAATCATTTTATCACTATATATTTTTCCTTTTTTTTTTTTTAAGCCAGCATTATTTGCTCTCCCTTAGGTCTCTGGACTATCTATTCTAAGCTTCCTGGTCACTTAGGCAGTATCAGGTTTGGGTTACATCTCATGGAATGATCCTTAAGTCAAATTAGTTATTGGTTGTTTATTCTCACAAGCTTTGTACCACCATTACTCAAGCATAACTTGTAGGCAGTAAACCATCATAGATAAAGGGTTATGGATAATTTGGTATTTGTGCTACATTTTTTTATAACATGAAGAGTAACTTCTTATACCAAAGACACTGGAACTTAGAAGTGAAGTCCTTTTGTAGACACTAGCCCTAAATCTCTAACTTTATTGTAGTAGTTGTTTTCATCAATGGGTCCCTGCTGTCAGATTGTGGAGGATAATCCATACGCCTGACAATAGCCAGATTTATTTTCAGGTTTCCTTGAGATCCTTATGGTCAACAACTCACTTAACTATAATCCCATCCTGGTACTAGAAGCTCCGGTTTGTGACAAAAGCTGGCAAGTGAGGAATCTGTCTCTCCAGTTATTAGATAAATTCATTTATATAGTTTTCATATGTTTTAGAAAATTTCTACTGTACTAGGTTTGCAACTATGCCTCAAATGGCCCTTAATTTTGGCTTTTCTTTTTATATTTCTTACCATTAGTTCCTCTTCTTCCATCCTTCACATGACGATCTCATTCAACATCCAATCTATATATTCACATCTACCTGTTTTACTTCACTTTTCCAGGAAAATCTATCTGTTCACTCTAGTTCCTTCCTCTATACTTACTCTCTGTAGTTCTGTGGATTGTTGCTTGGTTATCGTTGACATATCAGCTATCACACTCACATAAGCAAATATATACCATATTTGTTTTTGGAGGGGCTCGAATATCTCAATCAGAATGATTTTTTTTATTTCTATGCATTTGACCACAAATTTCTGTAGCCCATTTTAAAACTGAGTTATTTGTTTTCTTCATATCTACTTTCTTCAGCTCTTTATATATTTTGAATATTAGTCCATAGTAAAAATCCCTTACCCTTGTGTAGTTTGCTTCTTGTTCTGAATAATGGTGTCCTTTGCTGTGAGAAGCCTCTCATGTATTGTGCCATGTATTAGAAGATAGAAGTTTTAGTTTTCCAACAAATTTGCTGTAAAACTTGCAGATTTCTCATCTAATTACATGGGTCTTTTTCTTCAAAGGCATTTGAGTATAGATGCAAACATTTATTTATTTTAATAATCAATTCTATCTAATGGTGACAAAACATAAGTTGGGACTGAGGATGTGGCTCTTCTCTAGAAAGTATAATCTGGGTTTTTATTACCAGAACTCACATAAAAAGTTTGAGATTTTCTTATACACCAGTGATAATGGAAAGCATTAATAAAACAACCAACAAGAAAAGCTGGAAGGAACGTTAAAGAGAGAGAGAGAAAGAACACTCACTCATTTTTACTATGTAGGTAAAGAGGTCCAGCCACTGTGAAAATCATTGTGAAGAATCCTCAAAACAAAAATGAAATCTACCATATGAACCAGACATACCACTTCTTAGCATATGTCCAAAAGAGTCAACATCCTTTTCCTTTGGTATTTACTCAGCTATGTTTATTTCTGCTCTATTCAGAATGGCAAGGAAATGGAAACAACCTTAGTTTTTAGCTTGACTAATAGATAATAAACGTGTCATAAATATTTGCTAAGGGATACTATTCAACTGATAACTGAAATTATGAAATTGTCAGGTAAATGAGTGGGCCAGTAATGATCATATGGAGTGCTGTAGCCAAGACACAAAAGACAAGTTTTGCATGTTCTTTGTTAGTAGTGTCCCATAGGTATAAATCTTCAGATTCTTAGTTTTCCAAAATGTAAAATTTCAGAGCCTCAGTGATTTAGTTTTAGACAGTATTGGTGTTATGTTACTAAATTTATTCACTGCTGTTTTCAGCTTCCTTTAAAAATTTCACTCCAAAATATTGTGGGTTTTTATTACAGGTAATCTCTTTACAATATTTTAGAAGACAATGGGCATTTTCTTTCTTTAAAACCTCAGTTTTAAAGTTGCAAAGATATGAGATTACAGAGATGGCTTAGAGAAAACATCATTCCTTTAGAGGATCTGGGGCGGTATGTCAGTATACCCAACACATACATGGTGGTTTACAAGCATCTATGACTTCAGTTACAGGAGATATGATACCCTCTCAAAACTCCTTGGGCACCAGACTCTTAAGTGGAACAAAATGCATTCCAACAAACACTAATGTAAGGAAAAATATAATAAATAAATCTGAATGTTGAAACAAAACAAGCATTTTCAAAATTACAATGTAATATAATTGTTGAAACTTATTTCTTTTATTTTTCAGAATAAATGATAAAAGTACATAGATTAGTATGTTAACTTATAAGAATCTTCTCTCAAACTAATTGATTATCACACTAATATGCTGAGCATATTAGCTTATTTCCTACAAAAAAGCATACTTTGCAGTTTTACTCAATATAGTTTTCACTACTCTGCTACTAACAGTATAAATTGTGAAAAACTAAGAAAAATTCAGAATCTGTTCCTTTATTTGCTTTTATAACCACATATAATATACAGAAAGCACTTAAAAGTCTATTTGGCACATAATACAGCTCAATATTTGGTAGCAGTTTTTAAAATAAGAAAGTTATTGGTAATTTCTTAAGTTGAATTATGACAATGGAATGAAAATTATATTACAGTCCATCTAAACCTTGAGCTTGAATCTTGGTTTTTAAATATGAATAGGAGCCTGACATATTTCTTTAAGCTTTACTGAATTTTATATTTAAACATATTATGATGTTGAAAATTAGCTCAATTTAAATTTGAATGGTGCCTACTGTAGTCAAAGGAAGAGAAGGTATAATATACAGACTCATACTATGCAGTTCATAATCAGGATGCTTATTATTCCAGTTGCATCTTAATACATGATTATTTTTCTCTTGCACACTTTAGCTCCTAAACAATCACAATCACACAGATGTATAAAAATTGAACAGTCTTGTCAACCAACAATTCAATGGCACTGATATTTTTCAGGAGTTACTTCAATTGCCTTGATATCATTTAAATTTCTTAACAAAAATATCCATTTGAATATATCCAGTTTACACTATGAACTTGACATGGCTTAGATTTATATGAAAGGGGTAAGTCTCAGTGTGGGATTGCCTGAATTGGATGAACCTATGGCTATAGCTGTGGGCATGGTTGGGTTGTTAACTGATGTAGGAAGTTCCAGCCCACTCTGGGTGGCACCATTTCCTAGGCATGCAGCCTGAACTACATATGAGTATTAATAGTAACTAGGAGACAACAAAAGCATCATCATCCACTCCTTCCTTCTGTATATTTTAATGGATACTATATCATTAGCTGTTTCAGTTCCTGCCTTGATTAAAATTTTGTTATGTTTTGTGACTTGGAATATAAGGCAAAAAAAAAAAAAAATCCCCTCACCATAGTGCTTCTGGTCAAAGTCTTTTATCACATTAAATGTAATAAAACTAGATACCTCCTCACTTTTTTTTACATGTCAGGATTTTATAGTGAATGTTCTGAACAAAGTAAAATGACAGAATAGTATTCTCGCATTTTGTACAATTGCTTCTTACTGATGCATTTTTCACTTAGGAATTTAGAAATATGTTGCACATTTAATAGCTGTGTTAAAACTAGAATGCATTTATGCATTCTGTATTGTGTCTATAATTAGTATTGTAGCACTTTCTCCATGTAAAGTAACAAACACAATGTCTATGCATATTTATAATTATGCCATTTTTGTACACACACACACACACACACACACATTCAAAAATGCTTTTTGTTGTTTCAAGAGACAATTGATAACTGACAGAGGCCTCTTCTAAGAAAACCATTGTAGCTCACAGGGTGACTACTAATCTGAGTCCTTTGACCTTGGGGATTTTATTGAGAAATTTCAAATGAAAACGAGGTTTTATCAGCTTTAAATGTCGGACTTCCTTTCAAGAAATTGTTAAAGATCAATAAACAAATTCCTATTGTTTAGAAAAGCTAACACAGCCTTGATATGAAGTTAAATCTGTGCCCTTTTAACTCTCCCTTATAAGAAGGTGAGATTAAAATCTATTAAGTCATTTGCCTGCAGTTTGGGCCTCTCCTGGGATAGTGAAGATATCTCTATCTATCACCCTCTCACCAATTACATTTATTACTTTAACTGTGGGTTAGTGACTCGGTTACCTTTTCACTAAAATAATTTCCCTCAAACATTTTCTAAAGTAATTTCACCAACTACAAATTAGTTTGAGAAGGCCCATATTCATTTTTTTATATTTTTCATTGATAAAATTTGTAATGTGTTAATTATTAGTGACTTTTTAAATGAGAAATAGAAGAGTGTTGGTATATTGAAAAGTAAAAGAAGTCAGAATTTTTCCTACTTCTTTCAAAGTTTTTTAGATTATAATATCAGTACATCAATCCTTCCTCTTACTTCTTCCAAAGTAACAAATACAGCCTCTCTAATATATTTGCATACTTTTTCTTAAAAGTTCATGAATTCTATATTCATTAACTATTGTTACATTCATATATGTATATTTTTATACATGTATATTCAAATATATAAACTGTTGAGCCTGTATAATGCTATTTACTTAAGTTTAAATATGTTCTGTGATTGATAAATGTATTTAACTATTAAACTTGTCAAGGTACTATTTATTCCTAAAAATTCTTTTAATCTAAACAAAATAAATGTAAGTAAATAAAACATTGGTTACAGGACACAGGATTGCTGACAGCAACAAACTTTTCATTTGTAAAGAAAGATTATATAGAGAAATATATTTATTTGTTAATTAATAGTACAATTTTCCTCTAATGTTAACACAACTATAGCAAAAGTTTTCAATGTTACCGGATACTTATCTAGTTACTTATTATTTGAAACATTTGCAAATTTAAGATCATATTTTATTTCAACATTTTGCTGGACAAATAAGAAGAATTAAAACAATGCTAGGAATGTGATAAGTTTATTGGAATTGTTCCCTAATCTCTTTCACTGACTACCAAACATGACAGGCTACTAACACTGTTCTTTATTATCCTCCAGAACTTAATTATAAATCCCTACACAGCATGTACATTCCCTTTAGAATCCAACATTCTACTGTCTCCTGTTCTCTGCATCATGGACAGTTTTGGGACTGTTTTCCTAACTATTTACTACAACTAAAAGCCTAACTATTGAGCATTGAGGAATACCTTAATACCTAGGTATACCGATAAGTGGTTAGCATTCCGTTTAATACTATGCCCATTAAGCAGAATAATAGTAGTAATTTCTATTGTAGAGACTATGATCAGTCTGGCTAAAGATAATTACCTGAATATAGTTCTAAGCATATATTTTATCTTACTGAGTGCATTTTAAATATAATCAGGAAGTGTTTGGTTGTTCCCATGATGTTTATGCCACTATTCACCACCAGTGAGCAGTTTGACAGATGAGTCATTAGTGTTTCTCTCAAACTTCATTGTTGGATAACATAAATGTTCATGTTTCTTCTCTTGTAGCTCTTTCTATTATCAAAGAAGATAACAAGTAAAAATGAAACTTCCATATTATTGTTAGTTTGATATCATCCTGCTGTATAATTCAAGTTTTCTGTATCTTCAGTAATATGATTTCGTTGTCAAGTTCTGGATGTTAACCAAGAGCACTACTGATAACCTGTATGTAATGTTTCTTGGTCTATAACATTAATTGGCAAACACCTCCAATGAGGATTTGACATTGGGCTTTTTTACATAAGTG
Source organism: Rhabdomys pumilio (assembly GCA_030674055.1). NCBI lineage: Eukaryota > Metazoa > Chordata > Mammalia > Rodentia > Muridae > Rhabdomys > Rhabdomys pumilio. Next base: position 101,470,277 of record JANHMN010000001.1, read on the forward strand.
GTTTTTCTTTACATGTCTGTGTTTAATTTTTTTAAGTAGTGTTCTAAAAGAATTATTACATTTTATTTATTTACTTACTTAAGGTCATAATATAGTTTAAATATTTTTAAGAATAAATTATTTTAAGTTTCAGGTACAATGCTTTTTCTTCTGATACTATGATTGGAAATGATATCATCTTTTGTTCCATTGAGCTAATTCCTTAATCTGTGCTATGTTTTATATAAGCTTTACTGAATCTATATATATGCAATAGCAACAACAATAAAAGACAAACCACACATTGTTTATTGTTTTCCATAACTTTGGAATATGTATTTATGCCAGTTGTATGTAAACCTTTTACAATCCCTTTAATCGAGCATGCAATATCCATGGTGCTGATCATCCTTATTTTGAAATCCTGAACTTTTATTTACAAAATAAGTATTTTAGTTGAGTAAAAATATAGTTAACATTTTAACGTATCAATTCAAAGTCATGTTTCTTTATTATGATGTTTGCAAATGTTTTATAAATTTCTTACTATTTTTGTTTGTATATAGATTGTGGAAACAAGTGATATTTTTATTATTTATTTATTTATTTATTTATTTATTTATTTATTTATTTATACAAATGGACTGTGGCTGCCCTCAGACAGACCAGAAGAAGGCATCAGATCTCATTACAGATGGTTGTGAGCCACTACATCGTTGCTGGGAATTGAACTCAGGACCTCTGCAAGAGCAGTCAGTACACTTAACCACTGAGCCATCTTTCCAGTCACCTAAGTTTGTTTTTTCAAGTCAGGGTTTCTCTTTGTAACCCTTGCTGTCTTGGAACTAGCTGTGAGGTCAGGCTGGCCTTGAACTCAAAGATTCACCTGCCTCTGTCTCTGGATTAATGACATACCACCACTATTGTGTAACTCTAACATTTAAATATCTTATCATTCTAATTATAGCCTATGTTAACTGATTTTTCTGATGTTTATATTTTTTATTAGTAACTTTAAAAAAATGTTAATCAAAAGCTTTATAAGTTTGGTAATGCTCAATAACAAGATGCCCATACAATCAGAAGTGTAACCCAATAGCCAACCTAGATATACCAACTATCTTTGACTGGTGGAGACATGCGACATCCGCCTCCATGTTCCCCTCTCTTTCTCTTCCTCTTTCTCTTTCTCATCTCCTAGTTCCTCCTCTACTTCTCCTCTTTTTTCTCTCCTTACCCCTCTCACCATAGCTCCTCCTACATATTACCCTTCCTGTTAAAATACAAACTTTTCTCTCAAAATACAATTAGAGCATAACTATACCAATCTGTATCAGTAAGGTACAAGATAGACCTAATACCCAGTCCATCATTTTGTTGACTAACCAGAACCTCTGTTATCTCTCCTAACTAAAAGACTTAGTTTTGAACCTGGCTTTTTTCTTGACTTTAGAATGAATGGCAGCTGAAAATCATCCTCTCAAATCTTTTCTCTCAAAGTAAGTAACCGAGATTAGCTATGAGACTATAAATCTTCATCCCAGTCAGAAATCCAGAATGACTGAATTAACTGAAATTATGGGAAGCACAAAGCATATCTTCTAAACGTTAGTCAATTTATAGAGACCGCTGAACACCTGAACAGTTCCTATACTACAAAATGTTGGAGCCTCTGATTTTCAGCTATCTATGGTAATTGAGAGTTTTGCTGGGTATAGTAGACTGGGCTGGCATTTGTGTTCTCTTAGGGTCTGTATGGCATCTGTCCAGGATCTTCTTACTTTCATAGTGTCTGGTGAGAAGTCTGGTGCAATTCTGATGGGTCTGCCTTTATATGTTACTTGATCTTTTGCCCTTACTGCCTTAAATATTCTTTCTTCATTTTGTGCATTTGGTATTTTGATTATTATGTGACGGGGGTATTTTTTTCTGGTCTAGTTTATTTGGCATTCTGTAGGCTTCTTGTATGTTTATGGACATCTATCATTTTGTTGAAGATATTTATTGGCCCTTAAAGTTGGAAATCTTCACTCTCATCTATACCTATTATCCTTAGGTTTGGTCTTCTCATTGTGTCCTGGATTTCCTGGATGTTTTTTGTTAAGAACTTTCTGCACCTGAGATTCTGTCTTCTAGCTCTTGTATTCTGTTGATGATGCATGCATCTATGACTTCTGATTTTTTTCCTAGGTTGTCTATCTCCAAGGTAGTCTCCCTTTATGATTTCTTTATTGTTTGTACTTCCATTTTTATGTCCTGGATGGTTTTGTTCAATTCCTTCACCCGTTTGGTTGTGTTCTCTTGTAATTCTTTAAGGGATTTTTGTGTTTCCTCTTTAAGAGTTTCTACATGTTTACCTGTGGTCTTCTTAAATTCTTTGAGAGTGTTATTTATGTCCTTCTTAAAGTCCTCTAACATCATCATTAGAAGTGATTTTAAATCTGAATCTTGCTTTCTTGGTGATATGAGGAAGTCACAACTTTCTAATGTGGGAGAACTAGGTTCTTATGATGCCAAGGACCCTGGGTTGCTGATACTTATGTTTTTGCTCTTGCCTTTTGCCATTTGGATCTCATTAGTGCTACCTGCACTCACTGTCTCTGACTTGAGCCTGTCTTTCCTATTATCTTGGTTGTTTCAGAATTGTGTGGGGTGGGTGTTACTACTGGGTTTAGAGCTGGGGCCCAAGATCTTCTCAGTGCTCAGGAACAGACTGAGAGGAACCAGTGCTCAGGGCCAGAAGTAAATTCCTGGGTTCTATTGGGTCCCAGTTACTCATTGTTTGGGGCGGGTGTTACTGTCTCCTTACCTGAGATACTGACCAAGTTTGAGCTCCTGGGAGGCCCACTTCTGGGTTTTGTGAGATTGGGTGCAGAGCTCAGGTACAGACCAGAAGGAAGCAGTGCTCCAATATTTTTATTATTAATGTAAATACTGTTTGATAAATCAAACAAGTTTAAGCAAGTAATGTGTTATTTATGTTATATTATTATTTGAATGCCTTCTCTTGCTAAAATAAGTATCTGATGTTAATTGCCAATATATAAATATCAAAACATGACCCCTATAAGCAGTAATTAATTTTGAATGGCTCCTGGTGTTAATGCCCTTATAAGTGGAGAGATTTATTCTGTCTCTTTACTCCTTCTTAATTAGCATCTGGGATCATAACTTTTCTTCTCTAAAAAAATGAATGAGTATATGTGGTATTTATTTTGTAGCACACTCAGGATACCAATTTTATAAAAGGGAAATGTATATATCGGCATTCCGATATATACATTGATACTCAACAGTTTAGGTTTGTAATTCAACCTTAGTTATTGTCCTGATTTTTTGCAAGTTACTCTATTGCAGATACTTAGCACTATAGAATGAATTTTGATGCTCACAGTAAATCCTATACCATAGGAATACCATGCTGTCCTACCACTGATAAATTGCCTATATTTTTAAGTCAAAATTACAGTCTTGCTATGTACACACCCAATTAAAGCTATATACAAATATCGCAACTATAGATTTTTCTGCCAAGTAGAGATTATTTTTCCTATTAATATGTCATAGTCTTTGAAAGGCAGTTATTATTATCATGAGTCATTAAAATAATAGAACATCATGCTTCTACTAATTTCAGTGAGTATCTAAATAATTCATTTCAAGTTTCTTATAAGAAGTCGGTCGTTTTGACCTTACTTTTGTTTTTCAACAATTAGTTTATTTAACTATGTATTAAAGGATACTTAAATTGCACTTGGAAGTACAATACAACAATTTACTAATTTTTTTTACAAGTTATATGAATTTGATCTAGTGAAGGTTCTTTAAGTTAGTTGTATTTCTGCTTTATTCCTAGGTGGCTTTTTTTGTTTTTGTTTTCTGATTTTTGTGTTTACTTCTTGACTGTTATTCTATATTATAGTTAGTTACTCTTGTAAATTTTTATTAGTACTATATGATCCACCACTTCTACAACGACCAATATTTTTCTAGTTAAGAAACGAAAAGTTGCTCTTGGAAAAATTAAGCTATTCATCTAAAAACACTAAGCAGATTCATGTCTCTAAAACATTGAAGCAAAATAATGAGTTCATGGCTTCAGAGACAGGCAAGGAATTGTAGAAAGAAGCACAAATGGGATAATATTCTGTGAATATATAAGAACCAGAAATATTAGAATCTGATAATATATGAGAAGCAAAGTTCTAATCATAAATGGAAGATGATAAAGAGAAACAGTGAATAAATTTATAAGGTCTGAAAGAAAAGGAAATAAGTAACATCCCCTATATACATCACAAGTAAAAAAGAAAAAGAAAGAAAAAAATCATACAATGGAAAGGAAATGAGTAACATCCTCTGGTTATCTCACAAAAAAGAAAGAAAGAAAAAGAAGGAAAGAAATCATACAATGGACAAAAACAAAAGGCAAAGAAACAAACAAACAAAAACAAACCATAAAAACCTATAAAAGCAGAATTTTCTAATTTGTAAAAAGACAGTGTGAAAGAACTAGGGAGAGAATTGAGTGATAAAGACAACTTGATGCTCTTGCAGAGTACCCTAGTTTACTTACCAAATTCTAGTCCAGTTTGAGGGGATTAGTGAACAATACCATTTACATGGTACATGCTCACACATATGCACACACACACACACACACTCAAACAGACATACACAGAAAGTCACACATAACACAAACACATCACACACATATATGCAATCACTCCTTCATGTACACACATCTATATTCATGCATAAGCACATCAATACATACACAGATCTTAAAATCTTAAAATATATGCTGGATGAAGTATGATGTATATAATTTGTCTAACCTGCTTGCATTGGTGAACAACTGTCCTTTATTGTCTAGCTTAGTCATAGGTCTTGTAATAAGGTGTCTAATTAAAAGTGACCTACTATCTGATTTCACTTCCACAAAGGGCAGAGGTCATAAACTATTATATCTAATGTCTCAGTGGCTGAATATCCCATATATTCATCCAATTCCCTCTGTAATTCATAATCTCTCTCTCTCTCTTTCTCTCTATCATCTATCTATCTATCTATCTATCTATCTATCATCTATATTTCCTACTTTTGTTTCTTTTCTTTAAACATTTTAAAATTTATTAATAATTTTATATGTTTACATTCAAATGTTATCCCCACTACTGCTCTCCCCTCCACAATATCCCCCACTCCATCCAACTCCCCTTTGCCTTTGAGAATGTACTTTCATTCACCTACCCAATCCCTCCTCACTGTTCCAGCATTCCCCTTTTATGGAGCTTCTAGCTTCAAAACAGGACCAAGCACTTCCCCTCCCACTGATGTCAGATGACGGTGAACTCTGCTACACATAGTAGGAACCATGGACCAGCCCAGGTGTACTCTCGGGTTGGTGGTTTAGTTCCAGAGAGCTCTGAGAGTTCCAGTTAATTGATACTGTTATTCTTCCTATGGGGTTGCAATTCCCTTCAGCTCCTCATTCCTTCCCTAACTCTCCATTTGTGTTCACAGGCTCAGTCTAATGGGGGTTTGTGCATGTCTATATATGTCTTAGTCAGATGTTGGCAGAGCCTCTCAGAGGACAGCCACACTAGGCTCCTGTCTGAAAGTACTTCTTGGCATCAGGAACAGTGTCAACGTTTGGTGTTTGTAGAAGGGATCAGTCTCAAGGTGGAACAGTCTTTGGACAGCCTTTCCTTTAACCTCTGTTCCACTTTTGTTCCTGTATTTCATTTAAACAGGGACAATTCTGGGTTAAAAATTTTAGATGAGTGAGTGGCTCCATCCCTTCACTGGCAACCATGCCTATCTACTAGAGATTGTCTCCGTAGATTCTACCACCCTGCTGTGGGATATTTCAGCTAATGTCATCCCATTCAGTCTTGGGAACCTCTTGTATCTCTGGCATTTAGAAATTGCTAGCAGTTCTCCAAGTTCCCCACCTCCCACTGCTACTTATTTCTTCTTGTTCTTCTGACACCCTGGACGTTTCTCCTGTCTCTTCTGATATCTGGTTCTGTCCCTCCTTCTTTTTCTCCCCCACCTCCCACCCTGGTTCTTCCCTCCATCTGACTCCTGTGGTTATTTTGTTACCCCTTCTAAGTGGATTTAAAACTTCCACACATTAAACTTCATATAGTCTGTGTGGGGATTCTGAGCTTTTGAGCTAATATACAATTATCAATGAGTACGTATTATATATGTCCCTTTGTGTCTGGGTTACCTTACTCAGGATGATATTTTCCAGTTCTATCCATTTGCCTACAAAATTCACAAAGTCATTTTTAATAGCTAAGTAGTATTCCATTGTGTAAATGTACCACATTTTCTGTACCATTCTTCCATTGACAGACATCTGGGACTTTTCTAGTTTCTGGTTATTGTAAGTAAAGCGACTATGAACATAGTGGAAGCATGTTTCTTTGTTATATGTTACAGCATTATTTTGGTATATACCCAGGAGTGGTATAGCTTGGTTTTCAGGTAGATTTGTTTCCAATTTTTGAAAAACTGCCAGATTGGTTTTCAAAGTGCTTGTGACAACTTGCAATCCCACCAGCATAAAAGTATTATTCCTCTTTCTCCATATCCTTACCAGCATCTGCTCTCACTTGCAATTTTGATTTTAGCCATTCTGATTAGTGTGAGGTGGAGTCTCATGGTTGTTTTGATTTGCATTTCCATGATGAATAAGAAAGTTGAACATATCTTTAGGTGCTTCTCAGCCCTTTGAGCGTAGTCAGTTGAGAATTCTTTGTTTAGCTCTGTACCCCATTTTTAAATTGGATCATTTGGTTTTTCTGGAGTCTAACTTCTTGTCTTCTTTGTATAGTTTTGATATTAGTCCTCTATTGGTTATAGAGTTGGTAAAGACCTTTAGCCAATCTTTAGGTTGCTGTTTGACAACAAAATGTTGGGTTCTTTCTGGGTATCCAGTCTTCTGCTAGCCTATGTTCTTTTATTGGGGAATAGAGTTCATTGATGTTGAGAGATATTAAAGACTAATAATTGTTGCTTCCTGTTATTTCTGTTGTTAGTGAAAGTATTATGTTTCTATATTTCTATTCATTTGGGTTTGCTGTGATATCATTAATTTTTTTGTGTGTTGTAGTTTTCTTATTTGTGTTGGAGTTTTCCTTCTATTATTCTCTGCAGAGACGGATTGGTGGAAACACATAATTTATATTTGGTTTTGTTACAGAATATCTTGGTTTCTCCATCTATGATTTTTGAAAACTTTGCTGGGTTTAGTAGCCTGGGCTGGCATTTGTGTTCTCTTAGGATCCCTATGACATCTGTTCAAGTTCTTCTGGCTCTTAAAGTCTCTGTTGAGAATCTGTTGTAATTCTGATAGGACTACCTTTATGTGTTACTTGGCCTTTTTTACTTATAGCTTTAAATATTTTGTCTTTGTTTTGTGCGTTTATTGTTATGATTATTATGTGACTGGATTAATTTCTTTTCTTATAGAAACTATTTGGTGTTCTGTATGCTTCTTGTACATTTATGCTTCTTGTAGGACCATCTCTTTTCTATGTTAGAGAAGTTTTTTTGTATGATTTTATTGAATTTGACAATCTCTCTTCCCTATTCCTATTATTCTTAGGTTTGGTCTTTTCATTGTGTCCTAATTTTTCTGGATGTTTTGGGCTAGAAACTTTTTGTGCTTTGTATTTTCTCTTAACTGTTGTGTCAATATCTTCTATGGTATCCTCCATACCTAGAATTTTCTTTTCTATCTCTTATATTCTGTTGGTTATGCTTGCACCTGTAACTCCTGATAGCTTTCATAGGTCTTCCATTTCCAGGGTTGCCTCCCTTTGTGATTTCTTTATTGTTTCTATTTCCACCTTTAGATCCTGGATGATTTTGTTCAATTCCTTTACCTGTTTGGTTGTGTTTTTTCTGTACTTCATTAAGGGAGTTGTATTTCCTTTTTAAGGGCTTCTACATATTTACATCTGCTGCTGTATTTTTTAAGGAAGTTTTTTTATGTCCTACTTAAGATCCTCTACCATCTTCATGAGATGAAATTTTAGGTTGGAGCCTCGTTTTTCAGGAGTGTTAGGGTATCCATGGTTTGCTGTGGTAGAGGAACTGGATTCTGATGGTGCCATGTGGCATTGGTTTCTGTTGTATATGTTCTTGTGCTTGCCTCTTTCCATCTGGTTATTTCAGGTTTTGACTTGCTTTGCTGGCTCTGATTGAATTCTGTCTCACTTGTGAGACTGGTTGTGATGTACCTCCCTGGGAGTCCAGCTGTAGCTGGGTGTGGAAGAGTGTTTGGAGTGCCTGTTCTGCTCCAGGGTGTGTTGTGGTCCAAGAGCAAGATGTGTTTCCTGCAGAGCAGGACAGATAGGATCTGCCTTTGCTGGGCCCCGTGGGTGTCCTAGTTAGGTCAGGTACTGGGGCCTGAGTGTCTCAACTCTGATCCTGGTTGTATCAGAGCTCCAGGGAGTCAAGTTGTCTCTGGGTGTAGGAGTGGCTCTAGAATGCCCAGGCCAAGTGTGGTGATTCCAGCTTTCTTACTGGCCACATACTACCATAGATTCTCTCCTGCCCCCCGCAGGGTAGAAACACATTTTTTTCCATCCATATTGGAAAGTCAACTGGAATTTTCCTAGTGTTTCTGTTATTTAGCTGACAATGCTGCTATAATTTTATGTATGCAGCTTTCCTGTCATATATATACAGAAAACTTTATCTCAAAGAAGACATTCTTGTCCTCATCCTTTATAATCTTTCAACTGCCCCTTTTGTTTCTGAGCTTTGGGTAAGGGATTGTGTTAGATGCATTAACTATTGTTGCACATTCCTTTGATCCTTGCAATTTAATTAGCTATGGATTGTTGCAATAATCTCAATATTCTCTAAAAAAAAAAAGAAGCTTCTTTGATAAATGGTGAAGGATACTTACTTGTGGATAACGGGATAAGTATGTAGAATGCTGTTAGAAACTACAGATAGAGGAAGTGGCAATGGTAAGTTCTCTTCTAGGGTCCATGAGCTTACACTGCAGGTAGTGTGATGTGTTTAGAGAATCAGGCATGAATTCTTATTAATTCATGAATTTCTATGAATTCCCTATAAGCTGGCCCTAGGTCCAATTAGATAGCCACTGATTATACACGCACTATAAGTGCCCCTGTTTCATCTCTTGGGGTATTTTGCCATACTTGTCATTGTAGTTCGCATATCAATATGGACAAGACTATGGTTTGCTTTTTTTATAGTCTGCATAGCACCTTCAGATGCTATGGGTGGTCATTTTGAGGAAGAAGGCTTTCAGGACAGTTCCACCTCAAGTCTTCCAAATCCTTTGTCTAAACTGAGATATCTTCAGAAACTGGAATGAGCCTTGAAGGTATACAGGGCATTCATAGGCATTTCAATATTCTATATTATTTGGAGTCTTTTTAATTTCACTAACCAAAAACTCAATATGCAAAGGGATTTCTATACCTCTCATAGTGTCTTTATATCCTTAGTAAAGTTTTCATTCTGTTTTTTTTTCAATTTTTGTTATTTTTTTTGTTATTTTTCAATTATTGTTTTTTTGTTATTTTTGTTTTCTTTGTATTTATGTATTTTTTATTTAAATATTTCAGACTATTCTTTCCTTTTTGCTGTTACTGCTTTACTCCATTTCCCAGATTTCTTATATATCAGTTTGTAAATAAATTTTATCATTTTTACCTTTGTTGCTTTTATTTTTTTAAATTTTTATTTGTGATTTAGTAGATACTTGTGTGTGTGTGTGTGTGTGTGTGTGTGTGTGTGTGTGTGTAACATGATTTGTTTTCTCTCTCCTGAATTATCTTCTTGGTATAGCTCTAAGGTGAAGTGTTACCTTAAACTCTCATAAAACCAGAAGAGATAAACATCACATATACTCACTGCTTAGAAAGGCAAAGTAGAAAAAACTCAGAAAAGTAATCAAGACCTATAGTCTTTAATATACACAGAAAGTATTTGATGGCAAAATAAATATTTAAGAAAATTTTTGTCATAGGTAAATTATACAATTTTGCTTTTGCCACTCAAGACGAAGGTTCAAAAGAAAATTGTATAATTGCAGCATGGAAGAGAACCTACATCAAATTATCTCAGAATCAGATAAATATATTACAACTATATGGTACTTTTGTTCCATGGGCACATTTGAAGTCAATATAAAATCACTAAACAAAATGTTAAAATATAAGCCTATATTTCTCAAATTCTACTACATTTTTCCACACTACCTCAAAAATATACTTTAAAAATTAATAAAGAGCATATATATATATATATATATATATATATTTAAAAAATCTACTGATAACAACCATTAGCAAATTAAACAGAAAAGTGCAGAAATAAAAAATGTCATAGAATACAGAAACAAACTGTACTAACTTAAGTAATCATTCTCTGAGAAATGCACTTCAGTATATAACATCCTTAAATATAGCTCCAATGTAAAAACCAAAGCACATTTAAAATTTGAATAGTACAAATTTTATAGGTTAAATTAAAACAATAAAAACAAAGCAAATATACTGGTCTTTTAAATATAAAAAATTGGGAGGCAGAAGGAGGTGGATGTCTTTGTGTTAAAGGTAGCAAGGTTTAAAAAGTTGTAAATCAACAAAATTCCATAATAAGGCAGTGTCTCAAAAATTATAAATACATTTAAAATTGATACTGTCAAGTTAAAAAATTTAATGTAGTAGTTCTAAAATCAAAACAGAGCCTGTTTTACATTGAGATACAATAGTAGTCGATGGTAATTAATAAGTGAATCTGGTAATTTATTTACTTGATTACCTATCTCTCTGATCAATTAATTTATATGTCTACCCAGATGCCTCTATTTATATATCAAATTTAATTAGTCTGTTATATGTAAAAATGCATTTCTGACATCAGATTTTGGGGATTGGTTCTATCCTTGACTTAAGAAGAAATCTTCCTGTCCAAACACTGAGGGTCCTTGTCCCCAATTGGTTTTTGATCAATCAATAATGATACCAGTAGCCAATGGATGGGCAAAGGGAAATGAGGTGGGGCTTTTAGATTTTCATGGGCTAGAAACTGGGGAAAAGGAGACAGAGAATTGCCATGATTGGTGAGAAAAATAAAACTTAGGAGCTGCAGGAGAGAAAGCCAATCAGCCCTGTGAAAATTCGGGTGCTTGGCCACTGGCCACTTCCAAGATTCCACCTGGAGTAGCAGGGAAGGGCTTAAGATTGCTCAGCATTTGAGCTAGCCAAGGCATTTTAATATTAACTGTCACAGGTGCATGCACGTGTGTGTGTGTGTGTGTGTGTGTGTGTGTGTGTGTGTGTGTGAGTGTGTGTGTGTGTTTGTGTGTGTATGTGTCTGTGTGTCTGTTTGTGTGTTTGTGTGTCTGTGTGTCTGTGTGTCTGTGTGTCTTTGTGTGTCTGTGTGTGTCTTTCATTGGCAAATCCAGATAGCTCCTGGGCAGGTGTGTGCATGCATTCCACCAGGAGTCAAAGCAGTATAGCTAAATTCATCACTACAACAAATGGCAACATTTGATATTTCTAGGTGCATATGTATCTATTATTATTTATCACTACACATTAATGAAAAATTTACAATGAAGAAAAGAATGTTGACTCATTTCCAAAAATCAGAGTTCATAGATGGGTGCAAAATAAAGTGTTGAAATAAAGTTTCTGAAATTTTTGACAAGAGATTAAGTCCCATGTTTTTAAAGAAATATTTCTTTCTTGTACTTAGTAATCTAGAAAAAAAAATGACTTTTAAAACTTTAAATCTATTTAATATCATGCAGCTTTAAAGAGCCAATTTCTCTCCTAGAGTAAGTATGAATTCTGAAAGTTGAACAGAAGTGGGAAGCTTCGACAGGGTAAGAAGTTGCTCTCCTTATTATAACTTTTAATTTCCTGATGTCATCAGCAAATAGCTATTCAAGCACCTACTTAATCCCCTTAGAACATTTTTCTGATTATCTTGGTGACCAAAAATTTAGCCTGGAAATGTTCATTTGAATCATTATGTAAATTACTTTATAAGAGAATATAACCTTGTGTCCTTCTGATGAAAACAGAAATTGAAAGAGGCAATCTGGAATTAGCAGTGCTTCTATGAACAGTCTCAAGTGGGGAGAATAGCAGGCAGAAGAAAGAGATTTGTTTTTGTTTTGTTTTCTTCTTATCAGGCCTTTTAAATTGTTTTTGCAAGAAACTAGTGTAAAATATTAGTTACCCGAGTGATTTTCATTTTTTGACCTGCCACTATAAAAGCAAGACTATTGTCTTTTTCTGTTAGATAATGCAAGAATGTTATTGAGATTTATATATTCATTGGTATCATCTATAATAATTAAAAACTTTGATTTTAAAATATCTTTGTATTTTTTACTAAAGATGTACTTTACTCATGGTGTTTCAAGGAATTGTATAAATTTTGGTAATAAAATCTGTATTCTATAGGATGAAATCTTAAAACTTGTGAATATTTTGAACTACCTTTTCTGATTCCATATGTCCCCATACTTTATTATAGATACCATGCAGATGCAGAGCAAACAGAAAAAAAAAGTACGAAGGAAAACTCTATGTGGTTCCTAGCTGTGGAAAAACAAAACAAAACAAAACAAAAAACAAGGCACATTGCCTTAATTGAAGTTTTTATGTAGATTGTATTGTACATTCATATTAGTAGAAAATGATAGAAAAGCCACTGAAGTTGATAGACAAATCTGTAATGGAGTCACCATCTGAATGTTTGATATTTTCCTGGAACTTTCACAGATCTTAAGAGAAGATTCTAGGATCTGAGAAGGAAAGTCAGTGGTAATCCACTTAACTGACACGGGAAAGAACCCTGGTTTTACTTCTGGCATACATTATTTCACAATAGAGTGACCCACTGGTCTTGATGCACTTGGATGACTCAGCTCTGATGTAAATAAAGATAAACACCAAATGCTCAGTCTATGTGGATAATTGATTCAAGTCTTTTGTTTTGTGTGCTTAACTTGGAGACAAATGGAATCAGAAAGGTAGAAAAAACATCCCATTTTGGATCATGTTAAGAGAGCAAAGAGAAAAGGTTATAGAATGAGAAAAAATAGTGAGGTGGAGGACTGAGGGTGAAATGACTTAAGCAGGAAGAGGAGGAAAAAGAAAGTTATTCCCAAGTGAGTAGGTCTAAAATGTCATGCTGAAGGCTACTACTGCATAATTCACCTTAAAGCAGGTAAAGAATGATGAAAGAATACATATTAAATGAAAGAGAGAGATACTATTGAGTGTTTAAGGATTAATCAGGGATGGGGTGAGGAAATGGGAAAGAAACAAGTGCATATATTAGTCAAAATTCAGGGTTTATCAGAAAATTATATGGTAGTCTACCAGTCAGTAACCTAACTTCACAATACAGATTAAAAGAGAAAAGAGTTTTAACAGAATTACTAGTGAATGATGAACAATTTTTCTCCAGAAAAAAAATTATAAATACAAAGAATGACCCTACTCATGAAGATACCACAATCTTAATATGAAGACAAGGGGGAAAATGTCTTAAGCCTATTATTGCAGAGAAGACATCAATGGTTTGACATAACACTGAACTGACCTGCCAGGTAAGATGTGCCAGGAAGAGATAACACTTATGAGTTTTGGAAAGATTTTCTTGCTAAACCTTCTGCATCACCGTCTGTAGCAAAGGATATGTAGAGTGGGGCATTAAGTTTCCAAGATGCTTTTCTATAGTATGTGAGGAAAGAGTTGTTCTAACACGTTTAAATAGTTGAAAACAAGTGAAAATGATGGGTTATCTTTTAAAAAATGTTGAGTGCTTGTGTGTATGTGTCTGTGTGTATTGTGATATGTGTATCTGAATAGATGATCAGGTGATAGCCAGAAGAGGGTGTTGAAGTTATAAAATGTTTTGGGCCATCCAAATGGGGATGCTAGTAATTAAACATCTGAAAAACTAGGGCTATCTAATCAGGTCCTTGAAGTCATTTCAACATGTAAAAATTAAGTATGATTCAAATAATAATACCTACAAATAAAAATTTACTAGATCATGATAGTATTAATTTCTTTTCACCCTTTGCCCCCATTTTTTTTAAAAAAAAAAATACTGACGGTACAGTTACATTTACAAAAAGAGTTGAGTCTAAAATTCTAAAATAGATGCACTATTGTTCCTTACAGGAAACTCCAGGACCTGTTTTGACTATTGATTTTATATTTTTGTTCAAATTATTGTCATTTGCAGCTTGCACTTCATTGAGTTTGTTGAGCAAAAAACCAGAGAAGTTGATATGCAAGCCCTCCTGTGGATGCAATATATTTTTTGACTTTTTTCTGCTGGAAAAGCAGAATATCATAGCCTTTAGATTTCTTTTGAGTTTGTATTGGCAATGCACCCTACCTATCCCTGTTTTCTCAAACAATATCTAGATTGTTGTTTACTGAAAAAGGTCTTCTCATACATTTTGTCATCATATCTCCACCTATTGTCTTAGTTTCTAAACCTTCACAAGTACTGAGGAGTTCATATGGGCAGCTTTTCAATGTAAAATGTCACACTATTTTCTGAAAAGTCTTGCCTTTCAGATAAATACTTTATTCCTGAAAGTAAGGCACATATCAGAGAAAATTATAACAACTTTCAGAATAGATGCAAGTACTCATAGCTTGAGTCAATTTTTCTAGAATAAAACTTAGAATCCTATTTTGTATAAGCTACACTGTCTTTAAAAGTTTCTTTTTAAACATGTTTCTCCAGTATAGCATTACATTTAAAAGTAATTTTACTGGGCAACTTAGATACTTTCAAGTAAATGATTTGTGAATCAGGTCCAAGTGTTAATCCATGCTTTAATATTTCTAATTAATTAACTTTGACTACAGCAGCAATAAGCTGCAATGCAAGGGATTACTGAATGACTTATCAGAGTATAAAACAAATCCATTATTTGAACAAAATATCTTTAAAATGGTTGCCTGAAACCTACAAAAGCTGTGGAGCATGTTGATATAAAAATCATTCTCAAAAGCCACTTAATTCCTTTAAGGTGCTAAAACCCACTCAGCTTAAGAGAAAACCTCAAACTTTAAATACTTGGAGATTAAATTCCTTGTCTTAAACACAAACCATCCTTTCTAATGTTTGCACACCTACTGAAGTAGAATACTTATGCAAAGAACATCACTTTTTAAAAGGAAAGTGTTGGGTTTGGTTCCTCAATCTCTCTCTTTCTCTCTCTCTCTCTTATTTCTTTTTTCCTTTCTCCTTTCTTACAACTGGCCTATTTATAATATATTGTGTTATAGAGTGAAATAACATATTTTATGAAATGTTACACTAATAAACATTTCTTTACAACAAAAATACATGCAAAGAAACTCATTATTCAGGTCATTTATACTGATTTTAATTTTATATCTTAAGTTTATATAAACAACTAACTAATTTTGAATGTAAATATATAAAATCTAGGCTAATGTTATACGTATTGTAATACATATATACAATCTAGGCTAATTTTATATGTATTGTAAGAATTGTCCATAAGTTCAGTACTTAACAATATATACTGAGTAAGCATAAATTCTCAAGTCTCATTCTACCCTACTACCGTTTAGCAAATGTACTTATAATTTATTAGTATAATAGGTCTATAAAAATCATCATTTTACTAAAATAAAAAATTTCAAAGCAAATCATTTACTTTTAAAATTAACCACAAATAACAATCAAATATATAATAAATGTGATAAAATAATTTTATATATATACATACAGTTTTTAAATTAACAGTCACTTTTGAGTAAAAATTTTTGAGAGATTAAAAAGTTACATGTTATTTGTTGTGATAAGGCAACTCAATGAAGAATATATTAAATTATTTTTCATAAAATAATTTGTGAAAACTACCTTATTAAAAATTCTGGCATTTTATTTCTGTATCAAAGTATTTTACTAATTATAGAATATAAAGAAATTTTGTTGAAAATAAATTTTTTATACAATATGTTTTGATGTATAAGATGTTACAACAACCAGAAAGAGTCTTTAAATAAAAACAAATAGATTGAATGATAACATGAAACTGAATGTAGTATATTGGGTCACATTCATAATTTTAAGGTAGAAATAGACTATAAAAAATAATCCAAAGTCAAGAATGAAGAAAAAACTATATAAAACTACAATTAATAAAATAAAATGACCATGAATTTAATGAGAACAAAGAGGACTATATGTGAGGGTTTCAAATGATTGAAGGGGAGGAGTAACAATGTAACTATATTATGATTTTAAAACATAAAATTTATACTGTTCAGAGTTTTTAAAGACTGAAAAGCATGAGAAATAAGAATAAATTATTTTTCCAATGTAGGAGAGTAAAATCAATATTGACAAAGTATTTGAAGATTGAAATATTTCAAATTTAATGTAAAAGTCAAACTACAAATTTATAAATCTCAAAAAATATTAAACAGAATAGTAGTGAATTTCAGTTGCATTTGATGCTTATAGATCTTAAAATGAACATTATTTTCTACCAATTCATTTATATGTTTATATGCAAACACTAAATTATCAAAATGTTCTGTTTTGTTCTTTTATATTTCATTTTTCCATTACACATCTATGGTGTATAGAACCTAATAAAGTCAAGACTTTATAGAACATAAAGGGCACTGATGACCCAAGCAAGTCACCTTGCCTTTCACCTACTTGTCTTTTACAGTCTGAGAGTGCTGTAACTTTCGACAAGACATACAGATAAATAAAACTAAAATAATGTTACTGTGAATGAATATATGCATGATCCATTTTAAAAATTTCTAAACTCTTAAGTGCTAAGAAGATACCCTGAACCAAATGGTTTGAAGAAATTTTATATCCCTATATAAAAACTATTTAGTCATTTCAGTGACTAAATTTAGAATTCAATCAAAATACTATACATGTGTAAGGCTAGTAGTTATAAAAATGACAAGACATCCATGCAATAGGCCAGAGAAAAGTGTTTGAGAATATTTGTTTGCATTAAGTAATTTCAGAAAACACATATTATACAATACTGTAAATATGATTATTATATTTATGCTTAAATTATTGTCTTTCATTATGCTGTTTTTAAATTAAATGTATGTCAAATGGATTGACATTGTTTTCCTTCTTAAACATGTTGAATATTGCAGAAATGTGCTTCTACTGTTTCCTTCTTCCTTTTTCACACAATCAATTCTATTTCTTTTTCAACAGCCTATACTATTTTCTGTAATTAACATTTTCATGATCATATACAGCAACTTCCATAGTTTATATTAGGATCTTTTACTCAATACAATAGTGTACACTTAGATCTGGCTCTATTATTTTATTTATGATCATAGTTAAAATAATAAGGGTAAGTTTAAATATTTGTATCAATAAGAAGTCTATTGTCAGAAAATGTGCATAGGTCTGTGTGTGTGTGTGTGTGTGTGTGTGTGTGTGTGTGTGTGTGTGTGAAAACCCATACATTTGAGTTTTTGTGTCTTATGGCATGTTGTTTGTTACCACAAAGCAGCCAGAGTGACATGTTAAATTTTAGACACCTATAAATTTCTAGTAGTCAAAAGTTCTTTAAAATAAGTAAGCTTTTCTGAAAAATTAAGGCTTAATCTACATGGATGAGTAGCAGTTTCTGTAATACTAAAATTCTTTTGTTCAACATTGACAAAACATAACAAAGACAGATGAACTATGGTATTATGTAATGAAGTCTCCAAATATTATTGGAAACATTTTGATACAGACAATAAAGCTCATTTTGTTTATCATTTAATGTTATTTTAATTGCTACTTTATTTACAAGAGAAATTATTTTATGTATTTATGTTCTACATATGTTTATCATACTGAGTTGTTGATCAATAGACATGAAAGATAACAGATTTGTTTTTCCCCATTAGATAACTGAGTTAAGAAGACTGGAATAATTGCATGAATATAATATTCACCTGTGAGGTGGTCTTCAATTTTCAATTTTTTAATTCCATTTTCCATAAAATAGTAAACTGTTAATTATGGAACTGTATTGAAGTCCTCCAAAACTAACTTAATACACTTATAAATATAAAACACAGACTTAATAGATAATCAAAAAATAGAAATCTTTTTGTGAGCACTGTTTTATGCACAACACTAGTAACTTTAAGTTTATTTTTGTGTCATCAGTTTAAATATTCATGTTTTATTGAAAATTAAAATAGCTTGATTTTAAAAGGCTTGAAAAAGGTTTTCAAGATGTAATGACATTTGCTGAGATTAGAACTTATGTAAAATATATAAAGAAAATAAGACTGATAAAATATGTAAAGAAAATAAAGAATAATAAAAAATCATAAATTTTTCTATCAAATTATTTTTCATAAAAGTTTTTGTTTTTGAGGTATATACAAATTATTATCAACAGATATAATAATTAAAGGTCAGTGTGAAATATTCCAAGGCATATCTAAAAATTTCTAAGTACTACATCATTGTGAATGATACGGCTAACTGTAAAAAAAAGTTATGAGAAAATTGAGACACTGAATTGAGCATATTTTCTTGATTTTAGAAAAGTAAAATAAACCATAATGATAAGTCCTAAGAAATATGGGAAGGTAGAAGGAATATCAGTGTTCTTTGAAACAGACTCCTTAAAGAATAGTTTTGATTTAGAATATTTTCTTTGTAATATTTGTAAGTCTTATTTGTTTTGATGTGCTTAAATTAATTTTGTTATTTATTTCAAAACTTCTTCAAACACTTTCTCTTTCTCCCAGATACACTCCTTCTTTGTTTTCCTTAATAAAATAGCAGTCCTTCTAGGTATATCAACCCAATAATGGCATAATAGCGTACAATAAGATGGACACAAACCCTCATATCAAGCTGAGTGAGTCAACCCAATAGAAAAAAAAGGGTCCCAAGATCAAGCATAGTAGTCAGACACCCCTCACTGCTACTGGTGGTACTCCCACAAGAACACCAAGCTATCTACTCTAACAAACACAAAGAGTACCTATGTGCCCTCCTTAATTGAGCCTATGAAGCATCTTCTTCAGCAATGATCTTGGAGATCTCCTGGAGATCCCTCCCTTTGCACCAAAGAGAGGAGATCTCCAAACTTCAGTCACCTGCTTATTATATGGAAAACATAAACCTGTATTATGACACTGATTTCTTATTACATGTTAATTTCTATTGTAAATCTAATACAATGTACATTGGATATATATTTCATAATGATATTTTTATTAATTTATTTATTCAGTTTACCATGGCATTTCTGGTATCTTTTTAAATTTCTTATAGAAACAATGTAGTTTCAATTATATGTGATTTATTAGTATAATTTAAACTTTATGTATTTAAAAACATTGCCTCTAATAAGAATAAAGACCCCCAGTGCATAGAAGGATACCTTCTAAATGTTATTTTATACATATTTTATTTAGAATTTCTCCAGGTATGTTATCTTTATATCAATAATAATGAATGTTAGTAATATTTATAAACAAATATCGTTAAAAATGTTGGCAGCCAAAGTACATGGCTTGAAACTAAAAGTGGACCCCCAAATTTAACAGGCTGGCAAGTCAAGGATGAGCAACCTTCTGCAGTGCCTTATCAACCTAAGACAAATGTGCATTGCTTTTGAAAATGCATATTCAATGACAAGTAAGGGTGGCATTCTTGTTAGAATGACCTAAGACAGGCTTAGTCTTGTTAAATAAAATAAAGGAGAAAAATGTGGGAGCTTTTGGGACTGTTTGGTAGAAATCTGACATTTGTCAAGAACAAGGAAATGGGCTTTAGGCAGGAATCTGACTTTGGGCCATGACAAGTAAGTTCAGGCAAGAATCTAATTTTAGGCTAAGACAGAGAAGTAACTTTAGTCAGGAATTCAAGTCTTAGGCTAGAACAAAGAAGAAGGCCTCACGCATGAATATGACTGTGGGCTAGGACAGGGAAGTAGGCTCAGATATTTTTGTCATTCTGATGAGCCCTTAGAAACACACAGAGTGATCACAGGAGTGATCATGGGGATGATCCTGGGACCTTGTATTTTGCCTTGTTTGTTCCTTGACCTGTATCTACTGTATTATTGGTTCTTCAACCTAGAACTGACCTAAATATTTGCATGTAATTAAAAGGGTTTAAAAGAAAAGTGGGAATTAAAAAAAACCTGCCTCAGTCTTCATCCTCAGAACTGGCTGAGGTCATGCTGAAATCAAATTCTACCTTAATTTAGATCTTGGCTTTTCTGAAGACATTCTTCAAATTAATTGTTCTAATTCTCAATTTTGAAGTGATTTTGGATACAGAACATGGCTTTCCTTGCTTGTTTATTAACTAATTTCTGCACAAATCTACATGATGCTTTTTCAGGCTTTCTTTTGTAATGTCTTTGGGTTTGTTCATAACATCCCCTTCTCCAACTTAGGCTTTATTTTTTGTTTTGTGAGATAAATTAGCTTAAAGATTTGTGGATCCCAAGGTACTGATTCAAGCATATAAAAACACTCAACATTTCCACAAACCACCACGGGTAATTCTTTCAAATCCATAAACACATGTTGTCTTTCTTTAAATTGTTCTTATAATTTTGAAATTGCAATATAACTACATGATATTCTCTTCATTTTTCTCACTCTTAGCTTACACCCTATATATTCTTCCTGGTTCCTCACTGAATTAATGACTTTCTTCCTTCATTGTTGACTATATATTCAATATACATGAACAAAATGTACATGAATATAATATATGTTCTTTGGGCTTACCATTTGGTATTGGATGACTTCCAGGGTAAGTTCGTGGTGATAATAATTGATGATGTCAAGAGATACATATTATACACACTATATTATAGCAATAATGTCAAGTCCGGTGTGACCTTCCTCGGTAAGGCTGTTATCCACTCTCAGTATTCATTAAATGCCTGTAGTTTTTATGACAGCTCAGACCAATTGAGCTTTCTCCCATTCACATTGATATTTTTATTGCTTTCAGCTTGATCAGATCATATGCTTTAAGAATGTCTATGCTTTGATATTTTATGTATAAGTTTAGACTTCTCTAAGAAATACTTCCCAGTCATTTAAAAGAATTATACTTAAACTTTGGATTACTTTTTCTTTTCATCTATGAGTCAATTGATATCATGAAGATAAAAAAAAACATACTTAACTATTCATTTGCTATGAAAACATGTAAAAAGTAAGTATGGGGAGAATGACATGATTCTCTACTGCTTCTATACCAGACACTTTACTTAAGGTCAACTCTGATTTTGTATTCTTCATTCTGTAATAAATATCTACATATGAGCTTCCAGACCCAGAATGCTGCAGAACTTGACAGCCTCAGCCACATATTTCTAGCTTTAGAATTAAGGGTGGAATTTCCCTCTGCAACAAACAAAAGCTTCATGGAGGCCCAGAAAGTTCATTGTGTGAGGGAGCCAAGGTTCTACCTTGTGCTGGCCAACAGACTTGATAATGTATAACAGTCATTCAGATGGCACTGGTTTTAAAGGCATAAAGATGTTGTGCCAGGAAGCATTATTGAAGCCCAAAAGATCATCAAGGTGCCGACTCCAAACTAATTACAGTAGGGTCTCTTTATTAAAAACCCAAGTTTGGAATTACTCATTGCTGGCCCACAGGATAGTTTGGTAAAGCAGCCCCAAATTCTCATTGGAACATGGTTTTATAGAAATGTAAGCAAGTGGGGTGGTGTGCATCCTGGCAAGCATCTGAATGAATGACTATTATAAGCTGACTGGTAGGTGTTGTGAAGCATGACCTTATACAATCACAAATGATCTGAAAGTACATGTGAAACAATCAGACTACTCTTTGATTACCTGTTTCTAGGAAGTAGCTAGGAAGTAACTTTTGCCAAGGACACGCCATGCAGTCCTTCCTGGTAGTTGGATTTAGCTGCAAATCAAGTTCTCAGGCCTTTTTTTTTCTTAGATGGCTGCTTATTCCAAGATGGAGTAGGTTTGGCCTCTCAGTGTCATAAAGAACAGCTGAGGCTCAGCACTTTGAAAGTCCAGGAGATGCCACTGGGGAAGGTGAAGTCTTAGTGTCAGGTGAAGGTCCATGACTAAAGGGGCCATGCAAAGAAGTTGAATCAGCTCCATGAAGAGAGCCTATGAGAGGTTATTGATGAAAGTGCAACCCAGTTTCAGAAAAATACCCTACTGTTTTAGAGATGCTAAGACCACAGGATGACCACCAAGAACAGCAGCAACAAATCTGAGGAGGTGAAGCCTAGTTTGCCTTAGAGACCACAAATAGTTATGGATGCCAGAGCTATGGGATACCTTCTGAGGAAAGCTGCTAACAGGGAGTAGAACCAGACCAAGGGGAAGAAATATATTGCAGTCAACACAGTTGAAAGGAGTCAGAGATGGGAAGAGATGAAGAGTTTGAAGGTAGCTCAGCTAGTTTTCAGTCTTGCTTTGGTTCAGTATTTCCTCACTGTGCTTCCTTCCTTATGTTTTAGAATGGTGTTAAATATGCTTTTCCATCATGTAGGGGGAGGTATTGATTCCCTAATTGGTTCTTGATTGTGTCAATAAAGGAAACGTTAACAAATCACTGGGTGAAGGGAAAAAGATGGGTCACAGGAGGAAGATAGTGGAAAAAGAAGGAAGATTGAGAGCAGGAGGTGGAGCAGAGAAAGTAACAGATATACAGATCTCAGGGCACCAATAGTTTGTAGCCTCTTCCTGCAGTGGAGGCCAGGGAAGATGGAACAGGATATTCTTCATCCACTCACTGAGTTATCAGGCTAGGTTTAAAATAAAAATAAAAATAAATAAAAATAAAAAATACCTTAGCCACTCTGATTGGTATGAGGTCAAATCTCAAGGTCATTTTGATTTGCATTTCCCTGATGACTAAGGATGTCAAATATTTCTTTAGGTGCTTCTTGACCATTTGAGATTCCTCAGTTGAGAATTCTTTGTTTAGCTCTGTACCCTATTTTTCATTTTTATTGATTATTTTATTTATTTTACATTTCAAATGTTATTCCCCTTCCCAATTTCCCCTCCACAAGCCCCATATGCATTTCCCTGCCTCTATGAGGGTGATCTCGCACCCATCCACCTACTAGTGCCTCAGCTCCCTAGCATTCCCTATCCTGGTCCATTGAGCCTCCACAGAATCAAGGGGCTCCCCTCCAAATGATGCCCAATAAGGCAATACTCTGCTACATATCCAGTTGGAGCCATGAGTCTCCCATGTGTACTTTTTGGTTGGTGATTTAGTCCATGGGAGATTTGGGGAATCTGGTTAGTTCTCTGAGTCTAATTTCTTTAGTTCATTGTATATATAGGATATTATCCCCCTATCAGATTTATGGTTTGTAAATATCTTTTTCAATCTGTAGGTTGTCATTTTGTACAATTGACAGTGTCCTTTGTCATACAGAAGCTTTTGTAAGACACAATTTTATAGTGTCCCATTTGTCAATTGATGATCTTAGAGCTGGAGCCATTGGTATTCTCTTCAGGAAATTTTCCTCTGTGTCAATGTGTTCAAGGCTTTTTCCAAGTTTTTCTTCTATTATATTCAGCATTTCTGGTTTTATGTGGAGGTTCTTGATCCACTTGAACTTGAGTTTTGTAGAAAGAGATATAAATGGATAAATTTTCATTCTTCTACATGCCAACCACCAGTTGAACCAACACCATTTGTTGAATATGCTGTCTTCTTTCCACTTGATAATTTTGGCTTCTTTGTGAAAAATCAAGTGACTGTAGGTATTTGGGTTTATTTCTGGGTCTTCAATTCTATTCAATTTATCTACCTGTATGTCTCTGTACTAGTAGCATGCAATTTTTATCCCTATTGCTCTGGAGTACAGCTTGAAGTCAGGAACCCCGGTATGGGAAGAGACAAGAGAGAAGACTATAGGGTCAGGAAAATGAATAGAAATATGTAGCAGTGGGGGTTGGCAAACAGGAAGCTACTAGAAAATCCCAGATGTCAGGGAAGCTAGAGGTTCCCAGGATCCAATGGGGATGATATTAGCCCAAATACCCAACAAAGGGGAGATAGAACCTACAGAAACTACCTCCAGTAGATAGGCACAACCCTCCATTGATGGATGGTACTACCTACTCATCTCAAAAATATTAACCCAGAGTTACTCCTGTTTAAAGGAAATACAGAAACAAAGAGTGAAGGAGAGAGTGAAGGAAAGTCTATCCAGAGACTGTAGATGGACTGAGGATCCATCCCATCTACACACAGCAATCTCAGACACTATTGATGATGCCAAGAAGCACTTGCTGAAAAGAGCCTGATATAGCTGTCCTCTGAGAAGCTCTGCCAGCATCTGACTAATACAGATGCAGATACTCACAGGCAATGCAGGGGACTGGAAAGGAAGAGTTAAGGGAAGGACTGAAGGAGCTGAAGAGGATTACAATTCCATAGAAAGAACACAATATAAACTAACCAGACCCCCCCCCCCAAGGCTCCCAGGGACTAAACCACCAACAAAAGAGTATACATGGAGGTATCCATGGATCCAGGTAAATATGAGGCAGAGGATGGCCTTATCTGGCATCAGTGGGAGGGGAGGCCCTTGTTCCTATGAGGCTTGATGCTGCAGTGTAGGCAGATTCTAGATATATAAGGCAAGACTGGGTGGGTGGGTGGGTAGAGGAGTACCCTCATAGAGGCAAAAGGGAGGGGGAATGGGATTGAAGGTTTGTGGAGGGGAGACCTGGATAGGGGACATCATTTGAAATATAAATGAATAAAATAACCAATTAAAAACAAAACAAAAGGAAATAAAATATATATTATATACTTATATAAAATATGTCAAATACAAACAATTTAAGATAGGTATATCTAATTTCTGTACAAATTTATAGGATTAAAACTTGTGATGAGAAGATAATCCAAAATCACGATGTGTAATCTATCTATTCCGGAACAGCTGTAACTCAATATTTGAAGTTTGTTAAGTCAATTCACTGCTTATAACTTCATTAAGTGCCAATAACATTTTAAAATAACTCAACATTATATGAATGCTTATTCTTTATTTGTTTACTTTTTATTAACTATATTCAGATATTATGTTGGTTACTTAATCAGATGTTTTTATATTTCTACAAATAAAGGTTTTTAAAGGGCTTAATTGGGTGCAGTGTGAAGGTATTCAAATTGATTATTTGAGAAAGATTTTTGAAAATCAAAATTCAAATTTCAAAGACACTAATTTATAGTTTAACCTATCATAGAAAACAAATGACCTCCTCATATTTCTCAGCCTGGTAACTGACCTTTTTTCTATAATAGAGTGTGTATAGTACATATCTATTGACATCATTAATTATTGTTCTCACCATGACCAATAAATTCTGGAATTAATTACAAATATGTGTGCTCAGCATAATTTCAGGACAATTCTTTCAATTTCAAATTCCAAATAGTTTGAATCCAAATAAGGGAAAATATGTCCTGGCCACTGTATATGTGCTTATCTTGTGCCTTTATTATTTTTTTAACTAAAGTTTAATTTATATTTATCAGAAATGTGATGTCCTTCAAGGTGGCCAATAAATTGAACTGTCTCCCTCTTTGTTCATAAAATATTTATCATATCCCAAAATGTCAAATTATTTTAGCCAATTATTTTCAAAAATTATGATTTATCTAGTTACTGGAAAAGAGGAAACAAATTCCTTCTTGGAAGTGAATGATAAAAACAAAGATTTTAAATTTTTTGATAATCTTTAACATTGGATTGCACCTTATATTTTCTCTTCCTTTGTGACTGTCATTGTATTAATAAAAATTATACTCAGCACACTTATTTCTTCTTGACAAAGAACAAAAACTTTCTTCTAAGAGGCAGTCTAATTTGAAATAATAATCCCTAATAAATGTATATATACACATGACCACCACTACCCTCCCCCACATACACACACACACATACTGAAAGTACACTTTTCAACCTCGTAAGCTTTTGCAGCATATACTATAGTTTGGAATGCAAATTTAATTTTACAGCACTAGAATATCATACATATTTTTTTACACACTTTCTTATACCATGCTTAAATGAAGAATGGCTTCTTAACAAAAAACACAAATTGCACAGCTACCAGAATTACAAGAAAATTTCCCAGAGAGCAAAGCAGTGTCTGTGCCCCGTTAGGAGGCACACTTTTAGGCCTTCATTGCTTTCTTTGGTGCTTGGCTTTCTGTAGGGCAGGACAATGACTGCAATCAGGAGCAAACATAGAGGTTGTTGCAAATGATGGCCATTGATTTTAGGAGAATGAAGGTGATTACTTTAATGCTTAACAAAGAGCATGTACCTTCCACCTGAAAATATGTATGAAATCAGGATCATGGTCTTTCTAATCCATGAACTAACTTGCACTTTAAGAAACATTGTCTTGACTTCCTGAGAAAGCAGCATGTGTGATGGTTATCCCAAGATGTCTTTTGAGCAATGGGAAATACTTTATAAAAGATAAATGATATCTTTTATAAAGTATGATATATATGTATTTGTTTATATATATATATGTATATATATATATATATATATATGTGTGTGTGTGTGTGTGTGTGTGTACATTTATATATATAAAGTTTATATAGATAAATATATGAATTTAGACGACTTTGTGGCTATCATATTAGCAGTATGCAGTGTGATTTTTCATTTAAGAGAAATATAATCAGTCATGTGACACAGACCTGGAATCATAGAACTAGGAATTAGATGGGGAAGGATCAGGATAGGAAATTCAAGTCCAATTTGGTCTTTGTAAGACTCTATTTCAAATGCATAACGGCAACATATGAAGAAAGTCAAAATGAATCTCATGAGTGAATTTTTCCTTTTTCTGCTTACTTGTTTGGCTGTCATTTGTTTGTTCCTACTCATGGCCCACATTTTTACCCAATTGCTTACTTTCTGTTAAGAATATACCATTGATAAAAGACTCTTGAACCTATAAGATTAAAAGTCATTAGATTTCTAAAATTTCATCTACAACTTCTGATCCATTATCATTACTATTATTATTCATTTTAAACTTTTATTGATATTTTTAAATGAATTCCACATCATGCACCCCAATCCCATTCATTACCCTGTCCTTTTATATCTACTATCTGCTTTTGCAAACTTCTCCCCCAAAGAAAATAATACAAACAAAACTAGAATGAATAAACAAATCTTGTTGTGGAATCTGTAGTTTGTTATTGTGTATCACACAGTATATTCTTTTGTCCATACATTTTTATTTTCAGTTGTTTACTGCACAGAGTTAATAATCTAATTTGAGGTCTCTGGCTTCTGATACACTATTAATGCTGGACCTACATGGGGACTCCTCTTGGATATTTTGTTGTTGTCTTGTGTCATGGAGATCTTCATCTTTGGATTAGCAAAACTTGCCCCTCCGAATACTCCAGCAGTTCGTAGGTGGGGAAGATGCTGGAGTTGGCCAATTCAAAGCATTTGATCTGGGCTTAGGTGGTATCTGACTTGGACATACCACCAGATCTTCCACACCTACACAGTTCTCCAGCATTACCCCAGCTAGTTCACCCAATGCTGCCTCCAGGAAGGGGCAGGACCAACTTTCCATTTTGCATGCACCTTAGGCCTACTCATCTGTTCCTTTGCCTCCAAGGTCAGATCTACTTGGCTTCCCAGGCAAGTTGCAAAGCCAGCTCTTCGCACAGCCAGTGTGGGATGGGTCTAGTTCTTCCATGTTCATGATATGAAGGTCAGCACCCCTATCTGCCTAAGAGAACAAGAGACAAGGAAGTTAGAATGTGATATCTCTCTTGCCAATACCACTACTCAACAGAAAAGGATGGAGACAGCTTTCTCATTGTCATGCCCTGAAAGCCAACTTGTTGGAGTCTCTACCACCAATGCCAGCTCTATTTTGTTGCCAAGGTCATGCTTCCCTGATTGCTACAGATAATCAGGTGTGAGACAATCTCTACAACCCTTCTATATCAAAATGTTCCCAGGCAGCAGATCAAACCAGGATTGTCCACATGGAGTTTGGCTGTAATATGGGTCACAGTTATTAACACAGACCCCTACTGCTGCATGGCCACAAAGCCAGACATAGCCCACACTGGCAGCACTGGCCAAAACTTCACCATGGCTTTAGGGGGCATCATAAGCTACTCACATTAGATTGTTCCAAAACACCCTCAGTTATCCAGTTCTACCTCTTTTTATAGTGGTCAAACAGGTCTGCTTCTCTTTTCTCTCATCTCTCCAGCCCATACATGCATATCATAGTGTCTTCTTTGATGGGTGGTCCATGTGCCTAGCAGGCCTCTAGATATCTTCAAATATTTAGTTTGTCCAACCCAAATATTCAAAAGGAAATATATCCCTTGCCAAAGTTAAACAAGGCAACCTATAATTCATCATGCCCATGATTGAACTTCTACCACAACTAGAAAAAATAGCAGATAGGCCAATAATAAGAAGTAAACACAAGGAGATATCTCCAGTAAGTTGTGGGTCTCTACTCTGCAAATCCTTCTCTTTCTCCTACACTAGGATACTGCTGTTGGAGTCACAGTTAATCACACAGTGATTAATTTTCTCCAAGGAAGAAAGCATAGGTTGATTAGCACTTGCATTTGTTACTGATTCTATTGATGGACAATATAATACACCATTTACCTAGGAGCAAGAACAATAACCACCTTAGTATCTCTAGTATGTCACTTCACGGCACACAAACTACTCCACTTACATTTAACTTCTGTTTCTCCTCTACCAATTTACTCAATTTCTTCTCTCCCATCACTCTACTACCTACTTACTCTCTTCCTGCCTTGCCAACTCTGGCAAGGGCCAGGAGAAGGGTCAGTGGTGTTGTTCTGGCCTTTCTCAGCAAGCCAGTCTACCATGTCTTTTTAAAAACAAAACAAAACAAAACAAAACAAAAAACCACAATGTATTAAGAAAAACTTGGTTTGGGATTTAGGGTATCTTGGGTATACTGTCATTATACCTAATATGCCAGTCAAAATAGAAATTTTATTTCAGGTAACCAAGTCAGCACTATGTTTAATTATTTTGAATGAAATTAATATATTCTAAAATTAGAAGCCAGGAAATTAATCTCAATTTTTATTCATCACTTTCTCTCTCATTTTTGATGTCACTACCATTAAATTATATATATATATATATATATATATATATATATATATATATATATATATATATATTGTATTTCCACATTCTGATAAGTAATAATTGGAATCATTTTGTTAACAATGAAGATTGGGATGATACAAAAAGTACAAAAGCCATGTCTTAATTACAGCACTAACAGTTATCATAGATAATATAAACAAGTAATATTAATAGTGAGAACACAGATGTGCATTAACAGATACAAATACACAAAATGATATGTTAAAAGTTAGTGGTTAAAAGTCAGGTAAAGGATCTATGGAGCCTAATGATATTTTTGTTCTTGTAAAAAAGAAATGAAGCTAAGTGTTTGATTTTGTTAAAATACATAAAAAGAATCACACTTTCATAAGAAATATATAAAATGAATTACATTAAATCTTCAAAGAAACTGCCCCTCACAGTTTCCTGATTCACTATACATAAAAATTGAAATCTCATAATAATTCTTAGAAGCCATCTACAAAAAGCTAAAAGGTAACAAGCAACTTTCTGCTCCACTGTTTTGCATAGCCTGTGATAGGTGCGCTCTGAAGCAAAGTCCCAAAAGGCATGATCCCAGAATTTCTATTTGCTGTTGATATACTGATATGCCTTTCCCTGTCGTTATTACATCACCTAATGATTCCTTGGCATCAGCCCACCTTATTGGACAGATTTTCTTCAGATTAACATGAAGATGTATTCTCATTTAGTAATGCTGTGTAGAGAAATTGATGATTTCATAATTCCTAATAACAATTTTGTGAAAACTCTTAAATTTATACAAGTAATTTTGAGCCCACTAAAAGCTACAATTAAAGCTCTGTACGCATTGCACTAGAGTAGGAAAGAAATCTTTAACCAAATTTACAATCAGAGAAAACTAGGTTAGCTGTGAGATTATCTGGTAACTATAGGTCATAAACAGGTAACAGACAATTTACTATAGGTGCAAAGCAAAAAACCAAAATATTGACTTATTTATCTATACACACCTTTGTAATGATAAGATACTAGGCAGATGATTCATTTAATGACAAAACCATGCTGACTTGTGACATAAAAATTATTGCTTTAAACTTTTAATGAACTTATAGGCTTAAAAGATAGGTGATTGTTTAGTCAAATACTACCTGCTATAATTGTCATTTTATGATATGAACTGTTGCCTTGAGCTTGCTATAAAATTATAAAATGTAAAACATGCTTGAAAAATCATATGATCAGTTATCCCGCAAAAGGTAAAAGAAACAAGAACAACAGTAAATTGAGGATAGAGTTCAGCTTCATCATCTATGTTTACCTCTTTCATTTTCTGTCTTCTCCTTTTTTTTTTCATCTCGTCTCTTGTCTCTCCCTTCCCCTCCTCTCCCCTCCCCTTTCCTCTCCCTTTTTGTCTCCCCTTCTTTCTCCTCTATTTTCTTTCCTTTCCTTTTCTTATCTCTCTGCATCAGGAAGACTAAAGGAACTTCAAGCTGCTTGCCTGGCCAGTGAGAGGCCTGAGTCAATGAGAAAAGAAACAAAGTAATTGAATCTTAATTCTTTACTGCTAACAACAGAAGCTAATTATGAGAAGCCAGGGGCTTTTGTCTTTAGAATAGCAATGATTTATAGACAGAAGAATCACAAAAGATGATAATTCCAGTGGTGATTCCAACAATGGTTCCAAATGCTGACAACATAACCCTTTGCTGTGTTTTTCAGGAGCCCCTGTGATGCTGTGGCTATACGCCAGCAGAGAATATTGTCAAACTGTGTCATATTAATACACATTTGAAGAAAACAAAATTATGTTTCTTAATTATAAAAAAGATTATTTGTATGTTTTTATCATTACAGGAATAGACATTGAAGCACCATTGAAAATGTCCAGAAGTATTTTCTTTGTAAAGATCTAACATTGCATTTAAAAAGGTAGAATAGGAGCCTGATATAGCTGTCTCCTTAGAGGTCTGCCAGAGCCTGACATATATGAAGGTGGATGCTCACAGCTAACCACTAAACTGATCAAAAGGTTCCCAATGCAGAAGTTGGAGAGAAGACTGAAGGAGCTGAAAGGGTTTGTGACCCCATGGGGAAAGCAACAATATCAACCAACAAGAGCTCCCAGGGTCTAAATCACCAGCCTGGGAGCACATAGGGAGAGACCCATAGCTCCAGCTGTAAATTTAGGGGAGGATGGCATTGTCGGGCATAGGTGGGAGAAGAAGTCCTTGGTCTAGTGAAGGCTGAATGCCCCAATGTGGGGGAATTCATTGGTGTGGAAGTGGGAGTGGGTGCACATCCTCATAGAAGCAGAAGGAGCGGGGTTGGGATGGGGATTCCTGGGTGGGAGGGAAACTGGGAAAGGAGATCACATCTGAAATGTAAATAAAATATCCAATAAAAAAAGAATAATTCACAGTAGTCTCAGGAAATTAACTATATTTTAGATTTGTCAGTATTATCTATCAAAAAACTACCTGCAACAACATTTATTTACAGAGACAAAGGTATAATTTAATAAAACAAAATTTACTTTGGTATTTGTGACATAACATGCCATATTGAAAACAATCTATTATAAACTTTCATAGGATAATTAATCTTGAACTGGGAAGTAAACGTACTGTGTTCTAAGGAGAAAAACTGTGTAGTAATCCAAGACAGCAGTTGACCTTTGAAAAATATAGTTCCTTTCAAGTAAGAATCTAGGGTATACAAGAAAATGACAATGTAGGGTACTTGGCTTTCCCAAATGAACTCTGTGATATTCAGGTGGATGTAAAAAACTTTTCTGTGGTTTCCAACCATGCTTCCAGGAATATTTTCTATGATGGTTCAGTGAAATATCTCACAGATGTTTTATTCCATTAACATTTGCAAAATTTGGGCTTCATCCTCAAGAGCTTTCTGTTTTGTTTAGGGCAAGATAGGGTAAATGTTGGAGCAATCTCATTAGCATCAAAAAATACCAAGTTGATCAGAGAGTAATTCTAAAGCAAACACACATGGTCCTGTTACAGAGTTACCTAGAATTTACTGATGCTCAACTGGTGAAAAACATGTTCTTCAATTATATGTTCAAGTCAGTTTCTCTGTCTCTTTTAAAATCACAATTCCACTTATTTTTAAGGAAATCTGAATTTAAAAATATTCATTTCACACATAGCAAATGCATTTCACTTAATTGGTTTATGTATTCTAGAAAAAGAATGTTTTATTGTTGAAGTAGACCATCAAAATATTTTTATCATATGCTAATTATGTACTTTCTTGAGTAACCACTCTTTAAATGCAACAACTTTATTAATATCAACTCAATGAAGGACAAGAATAAAACAATTTTATTTTTGTCAACATAAATGTTCAAACAGAATATTCTTGATTTTTTTCTGCCCCTTATAACCATGGTTTATTTGGCAGTAAAACACATCAAAACGAAGTAGTTGTGATTCACATTTCAAATTTCACATATAGTAAAAGGGAAATTTCATTAAACCAAGATAAACAATGTGACACAGCTTTAGGACATGGCTTTCTTTTTTCACTTTCGTCTGTAGTTAGATCTGATGATAGACACCATCTTGGAATTTTTGAGCAGATCTATGTAGTAGAAAAATAAAGAATCCTGCTTCCCTTAATTCAGCCAGTTACAAAATTGCAGCTTAATCTCTTCTGGATAATAAACTAATATCTGATATATATATATTTTTCTTAATTGTGAAAACTCAGGTAATATGCTCAGTTGTTTTCTTAGTAACTAGTATAAACTCAATGGTAATAAATTGTAGAAATATCATGTTTCAATTGATCACCCTCTCTAATACACACACACACACACACACAAACACACACACACACACACACACACACACACACACATATATATATATATATTTGTCAAAATGAATAATATATTTATAAAGAACTTTAACCTTTGTTTCTCAGTTTTCAATGTTCATTTTTCTTTTTATTAAGATTTATTTATTTATTTTATGTATGTGAGTACACTGTAACGGTTTTCAGACACACCAGAAGGTCCTATTACAGATGGTTGTGAGCCACCATGTGGTTGCTGGGAATTGAACTTAGGACCTCTGGAACAGCAGTCAGTGCTCTTAACCACTAAGCCATATCTCCAGCCCCAATATTCATTTCTCTATTTTTTTAAATTGTAATATATTATTTGATAATTTCAAACAATACATTTTTGTTATTTGAATACTTTACAGATTCACTTTCACCTACATACCCAATATCAGGTTTATATTCATCAACTGATCCTGAATATGGGAGCTGACCTAGATTTTTGGTGATATTTGCAGAGTCACTCCATTGAACCAAAGTAATTTTCTCTTTCTATCAGCTATCTATTATAAACAGCTTCTTGATTTTGATTGGACTTTGTGTCTACTTCCTTATCTTCAATTGATAGTTAAGTAATAACAATATATCATACAAAGCTTACAACTATTTTCTGCATGCTGAAACACTTTTCATGCCTGTTTGTAGAAGTGATTCTTTTATAATATCCTCTCTTAAAATTTGTAAACCAATATTACATCAAACTTTAACATGTTACTTGGTTACATGGCATGTAACCTATATTCACTGATTTTAGTATGTATCAATTTAATTTCTCCCAAATACATTCAGTAGGCATTACATTACCACAGTATTATGTATTCATATTTAAATGTAAGTTTTATTTGTTACCCTCTTTGGTAATACATACTACTCACACACTTAGACAACTGAACGTGATTCACATAATAATTGTGAATTAAGAAATTAAAGTATTGTTACTTGCAGATTATATAGCTTTAGATATTTTGAGTTGCAGGTTAGAAAATCTGTGTAATGTCACTCTCTTACCAAACTTAGATCAAATATTACTCTAACAATATTTCTTCAGCATGCATTTTCAGCTTCATAGAAAAGTAATTAGATGTCTCTAGGAATATGAACAAATGTCTGGTCCTTCAATTTGATTCATTTGATCACTGTGACTCTTCATTATGCCAAACCCATGGTGGTTTTAGTTGTTGTTGTTGTTGTTGTTTTGTTTTGCTTTTTGTTTTTGTGTTTTTTCTTAGATATTTTATTTACATTTTAGATGCCATCCCCTTTCCTCATTTCATCTCAATAGAAAACCCCTATCCCGTGCCCTCTTTTCCATTTTGCTTTTATACAATTTTTTTTAAATGTTAATCGAAGGCTTTATAAGTATGGTATTGTTCAATCAGAAGTGTAACCCAATAACCAATCTAGATATATAAACTATCTTTGACTGGTGGAGACACATGAAATTCTGCCTCCATGCCCCCTCTCTCTTTCTCTCTCTCATCACTTAGCTTCTCCTCTACTTTATCTTCTCCTCTCCTTACTCCATCTTTTCCTCTCAGTGCTCCTTCCCCCTTAGCTCCTCCTACATATCACCCTTCCTGTTAAAATAAAATTTTTCTCTCAAAATATAATTAGAGCATAATTATTCCTATTTGTACCAGTGAGGTACAAGATAGTCTTAATACCCAGTCCATCCTTTTGTTGACTAGCCAGAACCTCTGCCCTCTCTCTTGACTAGAACACTTAGTTTTGAACCTGGCTTTTTCTTGCCTTTAGAATGAATGTCAGCTGAGAACCCTCCACTCAGCTCTTTTCTCTCAAGGTAAATAGCCTGGATTGGCTATGAGTCTATAGGTCTTCAATGCTGTCAGAAATCCAGAATGACTAAATTAACTGAATTTATGGGAAGCAATAAGCATAGCTTCTAAAACTTAGCCCATTTATAGAGACTGCTGAATACCTGGACAGCCCCTATACTACTGAACCTTGGAGCATCAAATCTTCAGCCTTCTGGCTCAGACTCATCTGACAGACCTTAGTGATGCAGAATTATTAAGGGCTGCTTACTCTGTCTAGGCAGATATAATCAGTCGACTATTCTGCAAGTGTGTCCTTTTCTGGACAGTAATTTGTCTGTAGATGGAGAGAGGCAATTCTTGACTAGTGGCTGTCTCCACACAACTGGAGTAGCTCCAAGGATGCTCAATTTCTTCTTAGAATCCAAGACAGGAAGCTGTCAGGAGCAGACAGGTCTCTAATCAAAATGAACATTTTAATATAGAAATATTTGTGATGTTAATTCTATGGATTCCTGACGTTTTGTAATCCATCTATCCATGTAAGGTAACCTGGACTGTTGTCTGTTAACTCCTCTCAGCTATTTCTAAATAAAATATAGAAAACACTCTAACAATAAACTAAAAGCCATGAATTTGCTGTAGGCCCTTAACTCACAGGCTAACCATGCCAAATCAGTTAAAAAAGTTAAAGAAGGACTGGATCTAAGCCTTGTATTCCTAAATGTGTTACATAGGCACAATGCCCATGAGAGTATCAATATTCATTTCACTTTTATATCAATAAGAAGCTCATACCAACAAAAACCTTAAATTTGAAATCCAAGTAAATTCTGTACCATTTAAGAAATTATAACTTCCTCTTGATACTAATTATACAGATTTCTACCAATAGGTTATGGGTGTGCCATAAATCCTAGCTAATCCTCCCTGTCCCAACAAAACCACTACTTTTCCCCAGAAAGACAGCCCAGTATTAACCACCTTCGTCCCCAAGCCCAGGGAATAGGAGCGCTGACTCTTCTTTAACTTCTTCAAGCTGATTACGGGCGTTGAGATATTAGAAGAGGGATGGGGGGAAAGAGTAAATTGATAAGCCTCTGATGCTGTGTCTTCACTGCATCCAGATGGAATTCCAGAACATTGGAGGTTTGAGGAGGTCTGCTCATTTTGCTTGATGAGTAGATACACCAAGGCTGTGTATTCTGCAATATACAATTCACAGAACAAGTTTTAGTATCACGAAAAAAAATTTTTTTTTTCCTAGAGGACTGATCTTTTTTTTAACATGTTGGTTCTAACAACTTTTCTTTTTTTCCTTTTTTTTAATTGGTTATAATATTTACATTTCAAATTTTATCCTCTTATCTCATTTCTCCCTTATCCCATCCCCCCTCCTTGTGCTTCTATGAGGGCGTGATTTTCCAGTTTCTATGATGCTGTTTCCATTAACATAAACTGCCTCCTAAATTTCTAAATCCTTCCATTTGTGTTATTAAATCTCCTATTTTTCTTTTTTCTTTCTTTTTTTCTCTTTTTTTCTTTTTTTCCTTTTTTTGTCTCTCTCTCTTTTTAAAATTGGATATTATATTTACCTTTCAGATTTTATCCCCTTACCCCACTTCCTCCCACCACCCAGAAACCTCTTATCCCATCCCTGCTCCTCATGCTTCTATGAGGCTGTGCCCACACCTACCCCCCACCCCCACTACCCACTTCCCATCCTCACATTCCCCCCAACTCTGTGTTCATTATAAGCTCTTAGAAACAGTGATCATGGGAGTGATCACTTTGTTTACTGCCTTGCTTGTTCTTTAATTATTTGTATCTATTGTATTGCTAGTTCCTCAATCTAGAACTGACTTTAATACTTCTATGTAATTAAAATGGTATAAAAGCTAAAAAGAGTAGGAGAGATGGGATAGGGGGTTTATGGGAGGGGAAAGTGGGAAAAGGGATAACATCTGAAATGTAAATAAATAAAATATCCAATAAAAAATAATTTAAGGATTCTGACTAGTACCCTAAAACATGATAATTAAAAAATTCTAAATTAGATAAAGGTGAACTGGATAAAAACATATTTTTACTGTCATTTCATTGATGTTTGCTGGTTTTAATGTGAAATGTCTCAATACTTTATCCCCCAAGTTTGTAGTATTTTCATAGTGATTCCTCTTATTTATTTATTTTCAAACAGGACATATTAATTGAGCATTATGATCAGACTATTACATTTAGCAATCACCAGTGTGGATCAAAAATGGTCTACATTAAACTTTTTGTTGGAGTAAGTGTTATTTTCTACAGAACAAAAACTAAAATAACTGGTTATAATATTAGTCTTAATAGTCTTAAAGGATTTTTTTGCCCATAAGCATGATTATTGGATAAAATGTGTCTTCTTTGTAGCTACTAGTCCTTGCTGGGATTATTCTTGTTTAAGTGTACAATTCTGTTACAACTTGTAACTTCTCCAAAAACTCTAGAACAAAAAGAAGAAATGATACCCCAAAAGGAGTAGATGGCAAAATTAATAAAATAGAAACTGTTTACCGCCTTGCTTGTTTTTTGACTATTTGCATCTATTGTATTACTAGTTCCTAAACCTAGAACTGACCTTAATACTTGCATGAAATTAAAATGGTATAAAAGCAAAAAGGAGGAGGAGGGATGAGATAGGGGGTTTATGGGGGGAGGGGCGGCTTGAGAAAGTGGATGACATATGAAATGTAAATAAATAAAATATCCAGTAAAAAAAGAAAGCAAGAAATAAAAATCAGTGAAACAAAGAGGTGTGACTTTGAGAAAATCAGTAAGATAGACAAACCTTTAATCATGTTAACTAAAAATCAGAAAGAGAAGATCTAAATTAAAACAGTTAGAGGTGAATAAAGGTTTCACAAAGTACAGGCCTTTGTGAAATGAAGGGATAGAGCTTCTATCTCCAAAGTGTGCTCCCTTCATTGGTCCAAAACTAGAAGACTTTTGTAATTGGCAACATCACTGTAGCTTCCACCTCTCCAAAACAGCTTCCCTCACTCTAAGACTCATTATATATTTTCCTCTGCCACAATGCCCTCTACCTTCATGACTGCAATCAAAGCACCACACTTACTGATATTTTCTTCTCAATCAAAATTGTTATTGGCAGCAAAATCTCCACCACAGTTGGAGATATTCTTATGGAGGAAGCACCAGGAAACTCTAACTTTGATGAGAAATTTTCCTGTTTCACAGTTCTGGCCACTCACAATATGGGTTTAACAGTCTTATCCATGGAGTCATGGTCTTCAAAGATGACAAAAGCAAAGCCCCCATTTTCCATTGTTTCTGTTAGTCATTATTTCAGTAACATTTTTTCTATACTTTTCAAAATAATCTTACAGATGACATACTTCAGTGTCATCTATTTCAACCAACAAAGATCTCTCTTTTTTACAGTTAAATGGGCACCTGGTGTCTAACAATTTTCTCTTAACACAGCTTTTTGCTTCCACAACTCTTCCATCCACAGTGGCCTATGTGACAAACTCATAGCCCCTGAGTCAATTCTGTTAGGATCAACCATTACCATACACTTGGTAAGTGTTTCACATGCTCAAAACGATTCCCCAGACTCTTGTTGGTTTTTTCAAAGCTCAGCCCACCATGAAGATTTTACATGGCTGTCCTGACTTCTTGGGAGACTGAGTTAGACTTAATAACAGAAAGGAGAGCCTTTGTCCAGGATTCCTGGCTTTCTCACCAGGCAGAAAATTATTGAAAAACAAATGGCAGGGAAGATGGCTAGATGGCCAAGAAAATAAATGGAAATCTGCAACTGATGGAGGTGATGAGGTGGGGGCCTCCAGGACAAGGTAGATACCTGGGATAAAGGAAGCACCTAAGAATCAATGTGAGTGACTTTAGGTGTGACTCACTACACTGGAGATATAGAACCTGAAGAGGTCACATAATATTTGGTCTTCCCATGTTTGTAGTGTTTTGTGGGGAAATTGTGGAACCTTCATCTGATAGAACCTTGGTAGAAGTACATCACTGTTTTTCCTTCCCCCTTGATCCATTTCAAATTCAGGTTTGCAGTAATAGCACGATCACTTAGCATCTTGCTCTAGCCACCTGTTGTATTGACTTTGTAGCTGTGCTTGACTTTTTCATGGAACCCTCAGCCAAAACAAATACACTGTTCTATAAGTTGATTTCCGTTGTGGCATATTGCTACACAGCAGAAAAGTAACTATAATAACAACTTTCATGTGAAAATAGGGTTTCTTTGCATCTAAATGCTGATTGAAACATCTCAGCTATGTAGGCAGTGTTAGAATCAGAAATGGAAGGCAATGTCTGAAATCTGATCACTTGGGAAGTAGGAGAAGAAGGTTGAATAATTCAAAGCTAGCCTTGGGTTCATAGCCAGTTCAGCTCTATACTGGGAAACATGAGACCTCGTTCCAAGAAAAACAAATACATGAATAAAATATAAAAATCAACTTCAGCTTCAGAATTCTTATTATAGAACAGATAATTTTGCAGCATTTACAAGTCCCTGTGGCTGATGGTACCACAGCTTCTGATGAGTCTTCTTTATTTTGTTACCACTTTATTACTTTAAAAATGCATGAAACTCCAAATGCCTCTGGAATCCTCTTCCATGCTACATACATTGCTTAAATTCAGTAAGTGTGGCACCTTATTCTGATCTCTTTCTTCTTTTATTAAATTGTTAGACTTGGAATTATTTATGTCTGCTTTCTAAGACCACTATTTATTATATCCTGGTAAGACTGGAGTTCTGCTTCCATGAAAGACATTTCCTATGAGCACAAATAACTTCAAAAAGACACATGTAAATGTATCCATAGGTATTTTTCATAAATTATTTTGAACCCTGTCTTATAAGCAGTGAAATTGATTCTCTTCTTTATCTCTATTTTTAAAGAAGATTTTAATTGCCCATTCCAAAAATTTACAATTTATAAGATGTCTGAATGGACCCCCAAGGGAATGCTTTTTTCTGCAATTACCCTTGTTTATCATCCCTTTGATTTTATTTAACACATTATCTGACAACAAGAAAAGATCCATGATCTTAATCTTGCTGATCCTCCTGTAACCATTAGGCAAATGCCTCATTTAACAGATGAGTCTTCTGCTTTGCCCTACAACCAGAAAACTAATTTTTCCTCAAACTAATCAATGAAACTCATTTAGAGAATTGGTTCTTCTTTTTTTTCTTTGAAGGAGGGTAACATAAAGAAAGTCTAGAAAAAGATATAAAATCTCATAGAACATTTTCTTTTTATTCTCCTTGTGACACTTTCAGCATTTACAGTTAAACCTTTAATGATTTTGAATTTATAAATATATTGAAAGACAGAGACTCAGCTTCATTGTTGGGAAACTGGACATCAAATTTGTTGTATCACACTTTTGATCCCAGTATGTTTTTATAGCTTCTTTGTTTAAGGTCAGTTGACAAAGATGCAGAGACTGACTTCCTGTTTTTCAGCTTAATTGTTTTATGAGTCTATTTTTATTGCTTGCATTGCTTTTTCATCACTAAGATTCAAACTTGAGGAATTGTAATAGACTTCTTCTGTTTTTAAGCATTTCCCCCTCATTTACCTTCAAATTTTCTTCATTAATTGTTCTGTACATATTTAAGTGTTGCTTTTATATTTCTGAAAAATATTGATACTTCAGTATGATTTATACTGAATCTGTATATATCTGGGGATAGTAAAAACTTTTTATAATATGAGTTAATCTAACTGTTAATATGGGTATATTCCAATTTATTGACTCATATTCTGTAGTTTTACATTTAGGTATTTTGCTGGGTAAAATATAGTAATAGATATTTTATAGGCATTATTAGAAGTTGATTTAATTAATTGTTCCCCATTTATATAGTACAATAATTGTGTATAGATGTGATAATGATATTTCTCAGCTAAAATTTTATTGTTACTTTTGCTGAATTCTGTTTTCAATCGTTATGGTTCTAAGGCAGAGATTTTTAACATTGTAACATCAAGTAACATTAGAGACACCAAAGTTTATTTTGTTTTTTCTATTTAAATTTTCATTATTTTATTGTCTTTACCTACTGCTCCATAGGTCTTCAGCATAAGTTTTAATATGAGTGAAGAAATAGCATTTTATTTTCTATTTAATCTAATTCTACTCACCCAGTTTGATGATAAATCTCTTCTGAATGAAATGAAAGACATTATTGGTTAATTTACTAAATATGCTGCAAAATTCACCAGTGAAAACTGTTGTTTGAAGATTTTGAATGTCAGTTCATTTTGTTTTAATAATTCAATTTTCATAGTAATTTCACATTAGTTCAAATATTTAAATCTTTTTAAGATTCATATTTGAATGTTTTAAAAATTATCAGTGCATCGCAAAATTTCAAATTTGTTGATGTGTATTTCTCAACAATTTCTTATATTTTGAAATATTCATCCTTAAATTCTAATATATCTCTTTTCTTTAGTACTTATTTTCTTTGGCAAATTTTAAACTTGGTTTGTGCTTACTTTGTGATTTATTGCATGTATTAGAGGTATTTCTTTTAATTTATTTTAAAATATTTGTATTCTTTTTATGTTGTTACTTCTTAATATAAATTTTCTTTTCAGGACAGCTCAGGATATTACCCATCAACTTTGTTATTTGAAGTTTTCAATTTTCATTTCTTTAAGAGATTTTTATATTCCCTTTAATCTCACACTGGTCAAAAGTCCAGTTATTAATGTATAACTGTTTGTATACATTTCAAACTCCATTTATTGTTTATTTCTAGACTTATTTATTGTCATCAATGATATTTGTCAAGCATTTTAATAATATAAGAAAAATGAAGCATAGCTTGTGATGTCTTATAGCATTTTCCTTCTTCATTTGTTAATTTATACATTGATATTCTTGTGTTCAAGATTTTTCTTTTATTCTTCTTTCAATGCCTCATTTTATTGACATTGAGGTACAAAATACTTTATTCTGACTTCCTTGTACTCTGTATCTGATTTATCTTGACATTCAACTCTGAGATCAGTTCCGGAAACTTTATAAATTTTCATATTTTGGGCGTCATTATTCTATGCTTTCTTTTTTGTTAGTTTTGTTTATCTTTTTGGTTTTGGTTATTTCTTTTCTGTTTTTGTACTAGTGTTTGCACAACTTGTGAAATAGTTACTTCTTTTTTTAAGTGTATATAAAATTTCACATTGTTAGCATTCCGTTACTGAAAGCAGGAAGAGATATTGAGATATCTTGAAATATCAAGATATCAAGATATTGATGGATAATTCTTGATTCTCAGTGCATTTGTTTAGTTGGAATCAACTCACCTGCTTAGATCAACTGCTTGAATTTGTGGTTTATTGGCCTTATCTACAACCTGTGAGACAATGTTCCTAAAATTGACTTGGGATTGCCACTGTTCACAGGATATCTGGTTTTTACAAGGTGAAGGCAATATAAAAAGTGAACTCAAGGTTGCCCCTTGCCAATGTGACATATCTACCTGTTTTATAGTATCATAGGAAGTAAATATAATTGTTAGGAGATGTGTAATTGGTAGACAATTTTGGAATTGGAAGCATAGATATTCATGAGGACTAAGAATAGTGGACAGATGCAAGGGCTGGAATTTATTAATATGGCTCACACCTTCTGTTTGAAACTGCTATAGGGACAAAATAAGAATGATTTTGCTCTTTTCCTCTTGCTCTCATCTTGCTAGCAAGTCCATTATTAACTGTCATTGCAACTTATTTCTTTATGATTCCAGCATCTATTAAAGACCAGCTAAGACATCCAGCATTTTAAACTGAGAAACTTCTGGATTCTTCAACATTTTGTTCACAGACAGCCATTGTTGAAATATCTGTACTGTTGTGGGTTGAATAGGTATCCACACTCTCTCTTGCCAATAGATTCATGTGTTTCAGTGTGTGGCTCCTAGGTCATAAGCAGTGACACTGTTAGAAGGTGTGGCCTTGTTGGAAGAAGTCTGTCACTGTGAAGGTGGGCTTAAGGTTACATATCCTTAGTGTAGGACACAGTATCTCTTGCTGCATGCATATCTAGATGTAGA
Source organism: Rhabdomys pumilio (assembly GCA_030674055.1). Lineage (NCBI taxonomy): Eukaryota > Metazoa > Chordata > Mammalia > Rodentia > Muridae > Rhabdomys > Rhabdomys pumilio. The sequence continues at coordinate 101,513,267 of JANHMN010000001.1, forward strand.
ACTCTCAGCTACCTTTCTCCAGCACCATGTTTGCCTGGATGTTGCCTGCTTTCAACCATGATGAAAATGGACTAAACATCTGAAAGCATAAAATCCTTAAAAGAATAAGGATGTAAGCAACATGCTGCACTTGAATAAAGACAGTTTAGAGGAAGCTTACATCTCATTATCCTAAATAATGAGAAACTAAAAGAATTTCCACTAAAATCTGGAACAAGACAAGGAGTCTCAAAGTATCTTTATCTGGAGGTAATAGAATTTTATACACAAAAGATCCTGAATACATCACTAGGAAATTTCTATAACTGATGAGCAATTTCTACAAAGTATCAGGATGTCATATTAAGATAAAAGATCAGTAACCTTTGTATCTAAAAAAGAGAGACTAATAAAGAAATTAGGAAAAGAGTACCTTTCAAAATAGCCATTAGAATGACTCTAACAAAGCAAGCAAAAGACATATAATAAAAACTTGAAGACATTGGAAACAAACTGATGATGGAAAGACTTTCATGCCAACAGATTTGTAAGACTAATATAGGAAAAATGGCCATACAACCACAAACAATTCACATACTCAATGTAATCCCTATGAAAACACTATTGATATGAAGATTCACAGATAAGTCCATATAACTTTACAGACCTACACTGTAACAAATAATCCAAAAATATATATTGGAGAAATGCCAGCATTGTCTACAAACAATATTCCACAAATGGATAACTCAGTATAGAAGAATGAAAATAGATCATATCAATCACTCTACATAAGGCTCAACTATAAATGAATCAATGACCTCAGTTTAAGTACATATACCCTGGGCACTATAGAAGTTTGAATTCATCGACACAAGAATCGCTTTGTAAGACACTGATAACACTGATATTAAGGCCAAAAATTAATAAATGGTGCATTAAGAAGATGAAATGATCCTATATGGCAAAGAATACCATCATTTGAGCAAATCAACAGCCTATGGGATAGAAATATACTTACCAATTATACATCTGATATACCACAGTTATATAAAATATAGAAAGAACTAAAAATTGAGATAACAAATAACCTAAGTAAAAATTGGGTACAGCACTAATTAGAAAGTTCTTAAAATATGAAACAACACAAGTGACTGAGACATACATTTAAATTATTTAACATATTTAGTCATCAAGAAAATGTAGATGAAATTTTTCTTTGAAATTTTTATCTGATCTCACTCAGAACGACCAATCTATTATTATTGTTGTTGTTGTTGTTGTTGTTATATTTATCTTATTTATTTACATTTCTAATGTTGTCCCCCCTCCCCTCCGGTGAGTGCTGCCTTGCAGAGTTCTTCTCCCCATGTCCCCTCCCCTTCACCACTGACAGAGTGCCCCCACCAATGCCTTTCATTTCCCCTGCCTGAGGCTTCAAGTCTCTATAGGATTAGACACATCCCCTCCCACTGAAGCCAGACAAAGCAGACATCTGCTACATATATGCCAGGGACCTTGGAACAGCCCATGTATGCTCTTTAGTTTGTGTCTTAGTCCCTGAGAGCTCTGAGTGATCAGGGTTAGTTGATCCTGTTGGTCTTTTGATGGTGTTGCCATCCCATTCAACCCTTCAATTCTTCCCCAAACTCTTTCATAAAGGTCCCTGACCTCAGTCCAATGCTTGGCTATATGTATCTGCATTTGTCTCAGTCAACGGCTAGTAAAGACTCTCAGAGGATAGTCATAAAAGCCTCTTGTCTGTAAGCACAGCAAAGCATTAGTAATAGTGTCAGGGTTTTGTGTCTGCACATTGGATAGATCCCTAGTTGGGCTGGTCACTGGTCAGCCACTATGTTCATAGTAGCCTTTTTAATAATAGCCATGATCTAGAAGCAACACAGATATTACACACACACACACACACACACACACACACACACTACATTTTCTGTTTATAACAAGACTTTCTGCTTCGTGTTTTTATGTGATTTCTGTGTATGTGAATTTGTGAATCACTCTTTGTTTTTTAAGGGGAGAGATTAGAAACGGAGGTGGCTTCAGATCAAAGGTGAGGTGGGGAGAATCATGGAGGAGCTAGGGAAAAAACTATAATCAGAATACATATTGCATGACAAAAAATCTATTTTTCAATTAAACAAACAAACAAAGATCTGAAAATAAATGTGCCCAAAAATCCAGTTTAGTCATATATACAACTGCCTTTCTTTCTTAGTAAAAAGATAATTGCTCATCTGGGAGAGGAGCGGGAGGGGGAAACGGAAGTCAGGGTCAGGTATGGGAGAAGACAGGGATGATAAACCAAGGATCAAGAATTTGAACAGAGGTGTGAACCAATGAGGGATAGGGAACTGGGGATTGCCACTAGTAAGTCCCAGATGCCAGGAAAAGAAGAACCTTCCAGGACTCAACAGGGATGAGCTTAGCTGAAATGCCTAACACAGGAAAGGGAGAACCTGTAGAGATCATATTCAGACGTTAGGCAAGGCCCTCAGTTGGGGGATGGGGCCACCCACTCATCTCTAAATTTTTAACCCAGAATTGTTCCTGTCTAGAGGAAATACAGAGAAAGTGTGGAGCAAACACTAAAGGAAAGGCCATCCAGACACTGTCCCACCTAGGGAATCCACCCCATATAGAGACACCAAACCCAGACACTATTGTGAATGCCAAGAAGTGCTTGCCGAAAGGAGCCTGACATAGCTGTCTTCTGAGAGGGTCTGCCAGAGCCTAACAAATCAGAGGGTATGCTCAAAATTAACCATTAGACTAAGCACAGGGTCCCCAGTGGAAGAGTTAGAGAAAGGACTAAAGGAGTTGAAGGGGTTTGCAACCCCATAGGAATAACAATAATATCAACAAACCACACCCTCCCCCCTGAGCTCTCATGGACTAAACCACCAACCAAAGAGTACACGTGGAGGGACCCATAGGCTGCAGTCGCATATGTAGCAGAGGAAGGCCTTGTTGGACATCAATGGAAAGAGAGGCCCTTGGTCCTGTGAAGACTTTACTCCCCAGTATAGGGGAATGCTAGGGTGGGGAGGTGAGAGTGGGTGTGTAGGTGGGGGAGGACCCTCATCGAAGCAGGTGGAAGGTAGATGGGATAGCGATTTCTGGAGGGGAAACCTGGAAAGGGAATAATAATTTAAATGTAAATAAATGAAATATTTAATTTAAAAAAAAAAGAAACTTGTATGTAGAAAAACAGAGAATTGCCAAATTATCAAATAGATCTCCTGTTAGTGGCTTAGTACTTCCATCTTAAACCTGTGTTTTACTGTTTAGAATGATGGTTTTAGTCATAGTTTTAAAGTCAGAAATATAGTTAAATTACAACATTAATTGAAGTTTTAACAGATTGACAGTATTCCAGGGTAGTTCCACTGTACTAAAAGAGTAAGTAAAAAAGAAACATTGATTTTTTTTGTATAACATTTTAGCTTTTAATAGTTCTTCCTCATTTTATTGTTCTGTTTTGGGAAAAATGGATTCTAAATCTATGAGGATAACAATGTAGAGGGGATTCTTGATTACCTAGAGAATCAAAGAGATGTGATTAAGAAAATCACTACATCATAATTATAATATATATATAATTACATATATAATAATTATATACAATATGTAATATTATATATAATATATTAAATATAATATATATATAATTATATATACAATATATTATATATATAATAAATCATAATTATGTACCCTTTTTCTGCAAAAGTCAGATGTCTTTGCCTTTTTTCCATGTTAAAATCGAAATTCACCTTTTCTTTTGGCATCATATTTTCATGTTGCATAAATTTTATCTATAAAATATTCATTAAATGAATTAATGAAATATTTGAGTAGTCCCAAACACAATAATTATCTTGTATACATATCTGTGTTAGTTATTATTTCTGTTATGACAAAGTATTCAAAAAAAAGCAACTGAAAAGAGAAAAAAATGAGCTTTAATATTTATTCCAGGAAAACCACTACTAAAATGACAATTTTGAAGATATGAGGAAAATTATAAAAATTAATAATGTAGATAAACACAATGCAAAGAGATGGAGATATGGGCTGAGTGGAGATGACTCAGACTGTAAAGTTTTTACGGTATAAGAACAAGGACCTGTGTTTGGAATCTGGGCACTTTGTAAATACAAGGAACCTTACATATGTGGGCAAATGGCTGCAGAGAATACTCTGGTGATACATTAGGCTCCATGTTCACCAAAACAGATTCTGTTTCAATTAATATTTTTTAAATAAATTAAATAAAATAATAGAAGTCAGCTTCTTGTCTAAATGAACATGTTCTCATTTGATTGATCTTATTTTATATGTACATACAACTGCACACATACCCACACAAACGTGTGTGCATGCAAACAAATAAACAAACAAAAATTAAATTTCCATTCAGCATATGAATCCTTACTTGGGATATTTGTTTCCCTCGTGATTTTTGTTTCTTAATCACTGTATTGTTGAACATACTTTGTGTGCTAACTACATATTTAACTCTCTTTCTGTGTCATACAATTATTAGAATATCATATTTGTCTGTTTTGCTGCATCTATGACTTTTTTTAAACTTATTTTGTCTATAAGTTTATATGGTTGGACTATTATATAGTGCCTTATTATTTAATGCATTAAACACATCTTGTCTGTTCCTATTTCACCTTGCCTATTGGTTTAGAATGTAATTTTTATAGAGAAAAAGAAATAAATTTTAGACTGTTATACAGTATTTCAGATTATTATAGAGACAAAGATTAGCAAGTTTTCTTTTTCAGCCAAATTCACATTAAATCTAGTAATGTAAAACATTCTCACACTATACCATAATTTTATAAATCATGTTAGATTGTAATTGATTAAGTTCTTCCAGTTAGTATAATTTAAAATATTTCAGTGTAGAAAGCTATTTGAAATATCATAAAACAGGAAAAAAACAGATAAAGAAATTAAATTTTAAAATTTTTCTGACAGAGCAGGTAAATTCTTATGACTAGAGTTTAAAACTTCAGTTTGAGATGCAGTTCGAATTATGTGGTGTAAGAGTTAATGTGTTTAGACTTAATTGATATGTCTTGTTTTCTAGGCAAATTCACTGGTTTTTCTCTCCGAAGCTTAATTGTATCAAGCTACTTTTTAATCACCATCATAGTAAAGATTATAATTAAGAATACATTTTGTTAATTAAAAGCCTCAGTTTTTTATAAAGTGGAAAAGTAGATGTCAAGCGTTATGAATGATAAAAATAGTCCTATTTTCATACCCGAGAGTAAGAAAAGTTTATGAAAACAAGTTTTAAGTACATTATGCTTCTTTCCACAGATGTGAGAGCCTATAAAGTAAAGGAGTAGCTTGCGCTTAACCTAATGAGAACTCTTTTTACTAAATCTTTTGTAAGGCTTGTTAGAATCTTAGAACAAATAAGAAACATGTCTTGGGAAGAAACCCAAGGTCTTCCGCTATAAAAGGCTTTTGCTAGTATTGTTGCTATTCAATTGGATTCAATTTACATCACTTCGAATATCACTTTGAAAGACACCTTCTGTTTAGTATTGTGCAGAAAAAAAAAGGGAACAAAGTGATTCTGCTGGGTCTACTTTTAAATGTTGAAGCATTTTCATTTTCATGTTTAAGCTTTGCTTTCCTTTTTGGATAAGATATTTTGAATAGAGTATCTGGATGGAAAACTAACCATTTAGACTGAAGAAGCATGCTAAGTAGGTATAATCATTGTCTCCTTTATTTTTCAGATTACATATGAAATTGTTAATAGAAGTATAAACACAGTCTGTCCTTTGTCCTCCTAACTCCTTGTCTAAGTAAGGGTTCCCATTGCTGTGAAGGGACACCAGGATCTGCCCGGACCTGTGGGGAATTGAACAAGGACCTGGGGTGTGGAGTGGGGAGCAGACAAATGAAAAAGACAAGAGACACTAAGAAGGAGAGCAAGGCAAGGGTTTTGATCAAGCTCTCAAATTTTAATTTCAGACAGCAGGTTTTAAGGCATAGCAAAGGGGGAATTTAAGGCAAGGATCGTTGCCTAAGACCATCCCACTGTCATAACTGACTTCCAGGAAATACCAGTTCCTGGGGCCTGAGACCTAGAATGTCCTTTCTTAACCTTGTACTTTTACTGACTAGGGTTTTCCAGAACAGCATGTAATTTCATGGGTTTGACTCCTGGCAATGATCAAAGCAACTCGTATAAAGGATATAAAGAAGAACACTTAATTGGTGCTAGCTCACAGTTTAAGAGGTTGAGTCCATTATCACGGCAGGAAGCATGGCAACCTTGGTTCTGGAGTAGCCAAATTTCTATATCTTGACCAAAATGTATCTAGGAAGAAACTGTCTCTTCTGCAGTCTGGTAGCAGGAGAGTCTCTTCCACACTGGGCAGAACTTCAAAGCTCACCCTCACAGTGATCCACTACCTTCAGCAAGACCAAACCTACTCCAACAATGCCAAACCTCCCAATATTGCCACTTCCCATGAACCAAGCATCGTCAAGCCACCAGTCTTTCATTTAGTTATATGTTTAGCCACAGGACATTAACTCTTTATATTTTAACAATATTACATTTAAATATTATATTAAAAGAATTTTAATTTATTTCTCTTACATGTTCTTACTGTTCTTTCCTGAACTCTTGCTTCAAGATTCTTGGTCGTTTATAAATGAACAGAGTCAAAGCACACATCAAAGCACAACACAGTAATTCTAAAGTTTCCAGCATATATTTACCCCGTCTTGACTAGACTCTAAGTAACTTCTTTTTTTATTAATCATTTTTGTTTACATTTCAAATGTTACCCCCTTCCTGTCTTCCATCCAAGATCCCTGTACCCCATCCCCTTCCTCTTTGATTCTAAGAGGGTAACTTACCACCCACACACTCCCTCCTCACCCCTCTCATATCCCCCTTAGATTGTAACTTCTAAAGGAACTAGACTTCCAGAAAATTTTAAATAGATCTACCTGAAGATTCAGAAATACCACTCTTGGGAATATACTCAAAAGATGCCCCACCATGCCACAGGGACATGTGTTCCACTATGTTCATAGCAACCTTGTTTGTGATAGCCAGAAGCTGGAAACAATCCAGGTGTCCTATAACAAAAGAATGGATACAGAAAATGTAGTTCATTTACACAATGGAATACTACTCAGTTATTAAGGACGAGGATATTCTAAGATTTTCAGGCAAATGGATAGAACTGAAAAATATCATCGTGAGTGAGGTAACTCAGACCCAAAAAGACATACATGGTGTGTACTCACTGATAAATGACTATTAGCCAAAAAAAAAAAAAAAAAAATGCTGAGTACTCAAAATGTAGCCCACAGAACTCAAAAAAGTCAATAAGCTGAAAGGCTCAAGTGAGGACGCCTCAGTCCCACTTGAGAGGGAGAAGAAAGCTATCACAAGGGGGAGGAAGGGAAGAGCAGAGAGGATATCATGATCGGATATCCAGTGGGAGGAAAACGACTGAAAATTTTGAGGGTCAGCAGAGAGAATGGAAACATTCAACCTCAGGAGTTAGGAGGTTGGGGTGACCCTCTAGAATATACCAGAGACCTGGGAGGTGAGAGACTCTCAGGACCCAAAGTGACCTTAGATGAAATGACTGACAGTAGGGAGAGGGAACTTAGAGAGCCCACCTCCAGCAGAAAGACAAGGCATCAAGTAAGGGAGTGGATTGCCTTTCCACAGGCAAAACTCTGACCCATAATTGTTTCTGTCTGAAAGAACTACAGGGAAGGAAATGGAGAGGAGCCTGAGGAAAAGAAGGTCCAGTGATAGGCCCAAACCTGGATACAGCTCAAGGCAAGATCCCAAGGCCTGACACTACTACTGAGCTCACAAAAAGAGACCTATTATGTCCTCACTCCTGAAGATCCACCAAGTAGCTAAAAGAGTCAGATGCAGATATTTTCACCCAAACAATGGACAGAAACTTCTGGCCTCTGTGGTTGAATTAGGGAAAAGCTGGAAGAACCTGAGGAGGAGGGTAACTCTGTAGGAGGACCAGCAGTCTCAGTTAACCTGAACCCCAAAGATGTCTCAGACACTGGACAACCAACCAGTCAGCATACACCAGCTGATATGAGACCCCCAATATATATACAGCACAGGATACCAGGTCTGGGTTTACTCAGAGAAGATGCCCCTACCCCTCAAGAGACTGGAGGTCCCAGGAGTTTAGAGGTATGGTGGGGTTGGGGAAGGGGTTGGGGACACTCTGGTGGAGACAGGGCACCCCCTGAAGTCTGTGATGTGGAACAGTTGTAAGGTAGACAGACATGGTACTACAATCAGGAGTTTAAAATAAACAAACAAACAAACAAATAAATAATAAGAAACTGTTCCTACTACTTGAAAAAACAAGTAATGAAATTCAGGGGAAAAGTAATACTTCATAAAGAAACTGAAAATTATATTATTTTGGTCATTCTAAAATTTCTGTGCAGCAGATAGAATTATAGACCCTCCTCAATGCGCTTTTGTTTCATTCCTGTAGCCCATGAATATGACATGTCATATGAAAAATGTCGGCATTTGCATGTATAAGTAACTCCTCATACCATGGCAATTTACTGTTCAGTAGTCATATCTAGCTTAGTAAGCCCGAGACACACATAAGGTGTTTTGTTTTTTACATAAATTTGACTATTATAAGTAGGAATATATTTTAGTTAGGGAAAGAGGAAGAGTGTAGGGGTGACATCACTCTATATATGTAGCATGTTGGATATTTAATATAAATTATCTTTTTTTATCTAATCAGCCATGCCATTAGCTACTATTTTGACATTTAATTTAATTACTTCATACTTAATAATTATTATGTTAACTCTATTGCATTTTACCAATTTTTATCTTTAGTTTCCAAAATTTAAAATAAATGTGTTTGGTGTAGTCACATTTAAATTTTGTTTTTTACAAAATGTTTATTCTAAGTGTGGGTCATTAAAATTCAAGAGACTAAAATTTTTTTTTCAGAAAATATTTTGCTTGATTATCTGTAATGTTGGTTTGTCTACTTAAAAACTAATGAAGGGCTTTTTTACTGCAAAGCTGTTATCATGCAATTCATAAACTTAGAAAATTAACAATTGTCTATCTGAAATAAATATTTCTCAAATTTTTTTGACAACTAATATTCACAGTTTTCATGTTATTACACTGAAATAGCTGTTCAGAGGAAAGTGAAGACCATGATTTCAAAGTTGTATGTATACACATCTGTGCATGTGTGTGGTCATGTGTATGCCTAAGTGTGTGTTTTTAACAAATAAATGTGAAAAAACCGGATTGAGAAGAAGAATTAGGAATCATAAGACAAACATTGTCAGAAGTGGTAGTTCTAAATGTTTCAATAAATTTTACAATGTTCTTTCTACATAAAGAATGCATTGAGGCATTCTTAGTATATAGTTAATAAAATAAGCTATATACTAAGTATATAGTTATAAAATAAACTGTATACTTAGTATATAGTTAATAAAATAGTTAATAAAAACTAAAACAGTAACAGTAATTCCAAAAATTTTAAATTAACATGGAAAATAGATTTATAATTTGTTTCATGATCAAATATTGATTAGAAAGAGTCACATATTACAATGAGTCTAGTTTTAATGCAGTTTTTTTGAAGTGACAATTGTCAATGATAGGGCATCAAGGCTATCATGTTTTTAGTAGTTTGTCATACAGAAATTATGGGAGGTCATGTTATAAAGTCCCCTCTCTTTTCAGAGATGCATTTTTTAGATGATATTGTGACCAAAAGCAACTTAGAGGTTGAAAGGCTTAACTTTGCTTTGTATTTCCTGTGTAATCAGTTTATCATGGCAGGGAAGGCAGGGCACCAGTCAACATAAGCTAGAGGTAGGAAGAAGAAGATGGCTGATGATATATTTTTTATATCATACCTTGTATTACTTAATTAATTTTTAATTGGATATTTTCTTTATTTACTTTTCAAATTGTATCCCCTTCCCCAGTTTACCCTCCTGAGCCTCTCTATTCCATCCCACTGCCCCTGCTTCTATATGGATGCTCCCCCACTCACCCACCCACTCCCACATCTCAGCCCTGACATTCCCCTACAGTGGGGCATCTAGCCTTGACAGGACTAAGGGCTTCTCCTCCCACTGATGCCAGACAAGACCATTCTCTGCTACATATGTTGCTTGAGCAATGGGTCCTTCCATGTGTACTCTTTGGTTGGTGGTTTAGTCCCAGGGAGTACTGGGTGGTCTAGTTGGTTGATATTGTTGTTCTTCCTCTGGGGTCAAACCCCTTCAGCTCCTTTAGTCCTTTCTCTAACTCCTCCATTGGGGATCCCATGCTCATCCAATGGTTAACTGCGAGCATCCTCCTCTGTTTTGTCAGGTTCTGGCAGAGCCTCCCAGGAGATAACTATATCAGGCAAGCACTTCTTGGCATCCACAATAGTGTCTCTGTTTGGTGTCTGTATATGGGATAGAGCTCCAGGTTGGGCAGTGTCTGGATGGCCTTTCCTTCAGTCTCTGCTCTACACTTTGTCTCCATATTTGCTCTCATGAGTATTTTGTTCCCCCTTCTATGAAGGACTGAAGCATCCACACTTTGTTCTTCCTTCTTCTTGAAGTGATGATATTTGTATTGACACATGGGAATTTAACAGAGTGATAACAGGAAGTGGAGCAAAGTTACAGACATGCCAATCTAGCTCTCAGTGAATTACTCCCCTCCCACCACCCCACTCCAAGAACGAATAATTTTATATCTATGCTAAACTGCAACACCAAATGGGAACCTAGTATTTAAGCATAAGGTGATGGGTGATTTTTCTCATTCAGTTCATTATACCAAGAGACCTCTAATCACAACTGTATTAAAACTCTTGTTCTTGAAAGTAATAAAATAGTAAAATAGAAATTTCATATTTTGAGTACTAATCTTAACACTTTCTTTTAAGTGACTCTTTCTAATGTTTTGGTGACATTAGATTTTATTTTTATCCAAATCTCTCATTTAAAAGTGATTGAATTATGGTCTATTTTCTATGAGTGATTTTGTATTTAAAATACAACTATATAATGTTTACTATATGGGAAAGGTTATTGTCAAAACTATATTCTAAAATCTTTGGTAAATCATTAGAAATTCTAGTAAAATTATAGGTGGATTTTCAAACTTTCTGCTTAGTTAACATTCAATTTGTGTATATGTGTCTATGTGTACAGAAGAAAGGAAAATTGAAAATTAACTGATGTATGTCCTGTTCCTGATTTGTTACAGCCAACGGAAAAAGTCAATGTATTTATAAAGTAAAAGTAACATAAAACCCAGATAAGTATATTAAATAGAGTAATTTTAAACAATGTAAGAAAAATTTAAGAAATATTAATTTAATAACATAAAAATATTTCCAAAGCATTAAGTCACAATATAAAAACAGATGCTATTAGTTTTGTAAAATTATTTAATATGAATTCTCAACATTGGAATTTATTTAACTTTACAAGTTAAAATGATAAGTGTTCTGATATGTTCTATTACTCTTCAAATGAAATTTTTCATGCAATAAAATAAAGTCATTGCATATGATTAACTATTAGTGTGTTCTACTTATTAACAGTAAAAGAACATTTGAAACTATACTTACTTTCAATTAATAACAATTATTGTAGAAATATTACATATTCAGAACTTAAATCTTGTCATGTGATTTGTTTGAAATGGAAGCTACATAGGCTACAGCTGTACTGGGATCAGAAATCTCTAATGATAAAAGGAGTTCTTGGCAAGATAATGCTTATGTTAAGTGGAGAAAGTAATGTTTTTGACATCTGTAATTGAGGTAATTTGTAACAGAGCACATTAGTTAGGCAGCTGTGGATTACAGTATTTCATGATTAAAATTATAATTCATTAATCAATTTATAGACCTAAATATACTATTGTTTAAAAATAAGGATGTAAAGACAGTATAATCAATAAATATAATTAAAACAATAGTTTATTTGAGTAATTTATTTCAAGTGTTTGGTTAAGTCACTGGAGCAAACAGCCAAACAGCTAACAACTTGTTTAGTTTTATTAATGGAAATAATGAAAGTGTGTTAATGACAAAGTGCAAAATTACAAAATAAAAGTTAATGTACTGTGAAATATAAGCTTTTGTTAAATGAAAAATGAGTAGACCAAATGCTCATGCCTTATAATTAACATTTCATAATTTATTAGCAACTATTAAATCATTTTTGAAATGCATCTACAAATTACATACCATCAAAACTGATATAAATATGTTCAATATAGACTAGGTATAGCAAATGAAATTAAACTAATTTAATACTATTCAAATATTTACCATACAATGACAGATAAAATTAATATTTCCATATAGTAAAGTTATACTTTATAGTACATAAGTCCAAGTACTACTCTTTTCCATAGTTTTTAAATTAGTAATTGTTATTGTTCCCTAAACCTAGAGTATTGAAGTCACGGTGCATGAATTTAAGGATCCTTTAGTTTACAAATATAGAAATTCAGAGTACATAATGCCATTATGATGTACATTGTGATAAAGGGTATTAGAAGTTACCCAATTCATGTTAGCATTACTGAATATATATATATATATATCTTTATATCTTCATTATTTTCAAAATATATATGTACATATGAGGAAAATTCATAAAATAACATGTCCAATAGATTAAACAGAAACAAAAATTCATAAATATAGCAATATTGTATTATTATGTTATTAAATAATATTCAGCATGCCATAAAGTGTCAAGTTGCTTTACAATTTTGTACATCAAAATTTTGCCTCTTACATTCACTTTTTACATTGTATAGTTGAATTTCTAAAGAATATTAACTTTACAATAGCAGATATAACTATATATGAAAATATAACTATGCCATTGTTTTCTTTCAATATTGAAATTTGAATAAACAAAACTAATTTTTTTATATTATCACATTCAACATAACTTACAGGCAATCTTAGCAATATATTACAGATATTTCTGATTCCTTTAGACTCTAGTTGTGGTGGAAACTTCATTGTTACCGCAAGTGGTGGTGAATGCTGAGACTCGTCATTCAAATTTCTATAAAGAACTGATTGTGGTTATGACCTAGTGACCGTAATCTCAGCAATAAATTGATGAAAATATTGGGTCACATAAAATACCTGCTCCAAGGCTCACAGAATGGAAAAGAAGAAGGAAAAGAATATTGTGACAAGCAGAGCACAGGGTTTTGTGGTATGTAGATAGAGGATTCATATTTAAGCATGTCCTCCCCTAGCAAAGAGGGTCATAAGCATTCAGATCTGACAAGATTCAGTTAGCTCCAATCACTTACAAAGTCCTTCCCTGAAGTTACAAAATCAGTAAATGAATTCTGTGGTAAAGAACAATTTTCAATGAAACTGCTTGCAACTTTCACAGAAAACTCCATCAATATGACTTTCATTAATTACTACCTTTTAAGCATGGGTTTTTTTTGGTGCTGCAACTACCTTTGGGTCACCTACATATACTCCTCAAGGCAACATTTAACCCAAGATTCTGTGAGTAATCTAATAAGCTCATTGGTCTATGAAGTTAAACATGAGGTCATATCTGTTACCTGTCATTGTTGACATCCTTGGGGAAAATGGACATTTATTCACATCTTCTCAAGAAAAACCACTCAGAAGTCTCCTAGGTAACTCACTGTAGTAAAGAAAGACATAAAGTGAAAAATATATTTATGATACATTTCATGCAACATTACTCCAGTATGTCTGTTAGCTCCAGTGTAACAAAGAGACATCAAGTAAATATTTTTAGAATGTACAGTTTCAATCATATCACATATTATTGTTACAAAGTTATACATTAAAAACTTTTAGACCAGTTGACTAAAAGTCTGTGGGTCATTGATTATCATAATTAGGAATATTTTTGAGAGATCCTTTCTTTCTGTAATTTCTTTTTTTCTTTTACTGAAATCAGATTTTTTTTCATACAATGTATTATGATTATGGCTTCCCCTCCCTCTACTTCTCCCATTTCCTTGCCATCTTCTTTCTCAATCAGATGCACTTTCAATCTGATTAGAAAAAGAATGGCATCTAAAAATTATAAAAGGTATTTTAAAAAATCAAAAATTTCTACCAGAAGAAAGCAAATCGCAATATGAGAAAACTACCAAGCAATAATAAGAGTCAAAGTAATGGAACAGAAATGCACTCAGAGGCAGACACACACACACACACTCACACACACACACACACACACTCACGCACTCATACACACATCCCATAAAACCCCAAATCAAAAGCCACAATATACCCAAAGAATCTCTAAGATAGAAAGAAAAAAATGTCCTGATAACATGATGAGACAAGAACTTCCAAAGATGCAGTTGAGTTTGTGTTGTGTTGGCTATCTGCTGCTAGGCAAGCTGCCTACTCTTAAGACTGATTTGTTTTCCCAGTAAGACTTTGGAGAGGAATAATTTTTCATGTGGAAGCAGCTATTGATTGGAGATAGGATCTGTGATAGAGATGAGAGTGTGTGTTCACTTCTCCACTGGGCCCCATCTGGTGGGCCTGTGAACACCCTATGCATGCTACCACCTCTCTGAGATTTCACCAGCTCTTTTGTATATAGAAAAGTTTGAATCCCTGGTGTGCTCCATTCTTTAATAGCTCTTACACATTTTCTTTTCTATTTCCTTTTCTGAAGAATTTCATGAGCCCTGAAGGAAAGTATTGGACGTAGACATCCCTTTTAGCTCTGTGTTCCAAGGTCTCTCACACTTTTAGTAATGTCTGGCTGTAGGAATCTGTATTTGTCCCATCTGCTGCTGGAGGAAGCTTCTCTTATAATGACTGACCGAGGCACAGATTTATGAATATTGCAGAAAATCACTACGAGTCATTGTATTGCTATGTTCCCTTAAAAGAAGAGAAGTTTTTGGCTTTCAAAAAGGTTCCTGTCCTATCACTAGATAGGATCTCAGGAGACATTATTTGAAAACTTGAGTAGAGATAAAGTGAGGTAAAATTTTTAATATTGTTTCTCAAGCCTATGACAGTTTTACATGTGTTTCCTATGACTGTAGCATAGCACTACAGAATGTATGTCTTTTGTGTGATTTGCATTGACTGAAAGTACAGAATTTTTTAGAATTACAAATGAAAGATTCTCTGTTACAACATTTAATTACAAAAATGTGAATAAAAAAGAAAATATTTTTAATGAACCATATTATTCCTCAGATGGAAAGAAAAAGCTTTCACCATGGCCAGTAACTTATGTTGCAAAAGCTATGGTGTGGTGGTCCTGATCCTTGTATAAAATCAATCCATCTGAGAATGACAGCCAAATCCCTATTTTCTAAAATCTTCACTCTAAGTGTTGAAATCACGCTACTTACCAGTATCCTCATATTTACAGGCATGCGTCCACACACAGACACATTAAATAAGATGTAACAAAGAGAGAGGTCAGACAGAAGATTCAGGTGTACAGTGTGCATATTAAAAAAGACTGTAATTCATTAAGCTTTGATGTAGGATTGAAAAATTATTGAAATATGATTCAGAAAGCACAATTAGCATTTATAGGGTATACCAAGGCAAGAAATGGAATTTCAAAGAAAGGGTTAATCAGTTCTAATTTGAAAAGTTAGGGGTACAAACAAAGTACCACTTGTGATAGTTACATTTGAGTTATGAGCAGCTCAAAGCAACTAAGTGAATTGTTCATCTATGCCTGGGAAGCTTATTTAAATTATGTTCATAAAGTGAGAAAATCCCTCCTTCAGTAAGGTAGTATCCTCTCTTGAACTTGGGTGTCATATGGAATAAATGAAGAAAGCCAACTTATGCTCTCATTAGTCATCCCTATTTCCTGACTGCAAATACAATGTACTCAGCCATCTCCTTCTCTTATTGCAATGACTCTCCACAGTGATGAAATACTGCCCTCATCCTTTACACTGAAGTAATCCTTTCTGCTTCAAAGTATGTGTGTCAGGGTACTGTTCTGCAGTAAAAGGAAAATATCTAAGACCAAAATTTATTTAACTTTTACTATTTACACTTTTTATTTATATTTTAATTTATTTCATATGCATTTAGCCTGCCTGTGTGCCTATGCACTATACACAACCAAAGGCCTTGTATGCCAGAGAAAATCATTGGTTCTGCTTAGTCAATACTTACAAATGGTTTTGTACCATCTTGTGAGTGCACATCATCCAACCAGGAGCATACCTTGATCCTCTGAAAGAATAACCAGTGCTCTTAGTCACTGATCGATTCTTCCTCCCTCCCTCTTTCCTTCTTTCCTTCATTCTTTCTCCCGTGTGTGTGTGTGTGTGTGTGTGTGTGTGTGTGTGTGTGTGTGTGTATGTGTGTGTGTTTACTAATGCTTCAGGAATCCAAAAGGCTAAACATTTGGTAGTCAGTCTTTTGTTTTTGTCACATATGTTCCAATGTTTAAGCTAATATCACTATGCTTCATGGTAAGCACTTTTAATGTGTTGAATGATTTTATCATTCCCTGCAAGACACATAGTTAACTAATATGCTAGCTTGTCTAAAGTTCCATCCCAACCATGCAGTGCCAGTATAAATTTTATGAAATTCATTTTTTTCTTACTCAATGTCCCATATTAGCTGCTTGTTCCCCAGCAGCTTTGAATAGTGTAACCTTGTAATTCCCTACTCCAGTATGAAGCAGAAATAGTTTCCTCCTGAGTAGAGAAGATAATTATTTTGGTGATATTGAATGAGATCAATGCAAATAAGTTTTTTTCTTATGTCTCTATAAACATGTCCATTAGTAATTAATGTCAATCTTAAAAATGAGAAGGTGTGCAACACGACTGATCTGTTTTTCAACTGAGAACAAACTTCTCTGCTATAGTACTAATTGCTTAAATACTGAGGAATTTAAAGTATTATTTCATATGATATTTATTATTTCCCAATTTCCTATCAATAAATTGGTGTGTATATTCTCTGCTAAGAATGGTCATTGCTAAAAATTAAAAGCAATATAAATATGTTTGTGTGCACCAATGTGAGTGCATGTGCTCTGGAGGTCAGAAAGAGGGGCTGCACCCACTGAAGACAGACTTGCTGTTGGTTTTTGAACCATTGCCCTGGTACTTGAATTGAACTCAGGTCCACTGAAAGCGCAACATACACACTTAACTATGGACTGATCTCTTCTGTGTACCTCTGCTAAGAATACCCTAAGGATATCCAGGTAATCTTTCAATTATATAGTCAATGCATCCTGTATTTATCAGGTAATGATTTCTTTTATTCCATATCTCAGATAAAAAAAAATCACATGAATTTGTCCTGCAGAAACCAAGTGTTAAATTCCAGAGAACACAGTAACAATCGTCACACAGGCTTTTATTCCTTCTTAATAAATCGATAATTTCAGAACTGCCTTCTGAGAAGTTTAAACTTCTTTACACAAAAGACAAGGAAAGGAAATGTCTGTAATACACAAACGACTAATAAATCAGATTTTAAATATGTTTATTGTTGTTATCTCATTAAATCTTAGTATTTCAAAGGAAACTATTACTTGTAATGTTGGTGTGGTTGTAGGTTTATATTCAGTAACCTTGCCTTTTAGGTTGAAATATCTGTCAATTTTGTTACTATGTACTTTTATTGAATCCTGTAAATAATTCCAAAGTTGTAGAAGAAAACCAAGTGAGATATACTGAGCTTACGAAGTGTGTGAAACCACTTAGGATACTGCCACTGATTTATGATTTCTTTCTGTTTAGCCTCAATTTTCATGTTCTTAAGTGCTTTAGATAGTACAATTGATGAAGAAAATAAAATAAAATAATTCTGTATGCTCTTTTTAAATTATAAAACATGATTTAATGTATTTTGAATGCAATCACTGTTTGATTTTCATAGCACTGCTGCTCAGGTTAGCTTATCACACAGAGACTGAAGTCCTAAAGCGAGCATATTCCTTGTGTGATGAGCCAAGTGTGTGCTGAGAAGCGTATGAAAAGATCAGAGTTTGGAACACTGTCACACAAAACAGTTTTGTGGATCTTACTTTTATACGGTATTCACATTTCCTATAAAAGCAATGCTAGGCCTGCCAAGATTATAGTCCAAAACAAGCCCTCTCTAATTTTTCTTTTAGTGTCAAATTGTTCATGATGATAGCTTATGCATTTAGAAAAACAATCTGGTGGGTCATAATTCCACTAATATTGTTGCATGATATGGGTGAAAACATACTAATGGTGAAAACAAAGTGAAAAATAGGATCAAAATTTGTAGAATAAACCACTTAAAATTGTTCTCACTCTCTCTCTCTTTCTCTGTCTCTGTCTCTGTCTCTCTCTCAACACACACACACGCACACACACACACACACAAATACATATGCATGCACACACACTCACATGGGCATACACACATGTGTGTACACACATGGATACACAGAAACCGAAAGGCACACATGACACAGGAAGTTAACATAGCCATCGATTATACATAGTTTTACCCCACATGACGTGGTAATAAGCCCATTATGATTAACATTTTTGCACAATGCATTCTACAGTGTATTTCTTTTTAACTCTCTCTTGATAAAATAAAATATACAAATTTATACAATAAAATAAATATTCAGAAAATATTGTAATAAGAAAACAGTAGAATAAACAGATAACAAAAGAGAATTGGTGGAGGAGCAGTATATAAGCCATAATGGCAGATGTATTAGTAATTATTAAAAATATTGAATGTATAACTTACTGAGTATAGATGCTATCTCTAGAAAAAAGAATGCAAGACTTTCTTCTATTGAGGGCAAACAAATGGGTTTGTTTCAACCTTTAGATCTTTTAATAACATTGTAACACCGTGGTCAGCAGAGCTAGAACACAGAGCACTGTAACAGTGTAACATTGTAACACT
>JANHMN010000001.1:101532274-101652284 GCA_030674055.1 Rhabdomys pumilio
CAGAGCACTGTAACAGTGTAACATTGTAACACTGTAACATTGTAACACTGTAACACTGTGGACTGCAGAGCTAGAACGCAGAGCACTTCAGGTCACTAGTGCTGGCTGAGGATTGCTTTGTACTGACAGGAGGTAATGCTTTGAATGCAACATTCCTCCTCGCTATCTTAGCTCTGCGGTTTCAAATTTCAGCAGCCATGTAGAAGTTGATTCTAACCATAGATTAGTACAAATGAATTCTAGGCTGCTATAGTAGGGCCTATAAACTTTCCTTATCTGACTACATGAGCATTTCTTCCCTTCAGTTCAGTCATTCTCAAAGCTCTTGTACAAAGCCACACTTGGTACAGACAGCTCAAAAACAGAGTGATTGTGTGGCGGGGGGCAGACACGTGAGCTAGCACATGTTCTTATACCTTACAAGGTGAAAAAAATGACCCTATTAAGCCAGAACACAATCCTACTCTCAAAATCCAATATTTGTACATTTCCAGAGCCTGATTTGAAGTCTACTGAAAGTGGATTTTTAACATACTAACACCATTTTCCTACAGTATGCGTGTTCTATGATTGATGATTATAGCTTCCCTTCAGAGATCTTTTAATTTTTTTATTCGATATTTTATTTATTTACATTTCAGATCTTATCATCTTTCCCCATTTTCCCCAACCCCATTAATCCCCTATTCCACCCCTCCTCTTTCATTTTTGCTTTTATACTGTTTAAATTACATGCAAGTATTAAGGTCAGTTCTAGGTTGAGGAACTAGCAATACAATAGGTGCAAATAGTCAAGAAACAAACAAGACAATAAACACAGATAGTCAAAGAACACACAGGACAATAAACAAAGTCCCATGATCACTCCTGTGATCACTATTTCTATGGGCTTATCAGGATAACCAAAATAACTGAGCCTACTTCCCTGACCTAGTCCAAAGTAATTTTCATGCCTGAAGCCTACTTCTTTGTTCTAGCTTAAATTTTAGATTCCTGACTGTAATTAGTTCTTTGTTCTAGTCTAGGATTTAGATTTCTGCCTGAGGTTACTTTTTTGTTCTTGCCTAAGGTCAGAATTCTGCCTATAGTCCATTTCCTTGTCCCCGGCCAATGTCAGAACCCTGGCAGGCAGCCCCTACAGCTCTCCACATCTCTCCCTTTTTTATTACTTAAACCAGACTGAGAAAAATCACTTTTCTTTTTTCTTTTTTTTTCTTTTTCTTTTTCTTTTTTTTTTTTTTTTGGTTTCTCTGTGTAGCCCTGGCTGTCCTGGCACTCACTCTGTAGACCAGGCTGGCCTCGAACTCAGAAATCGGCCTGCCTCTGCCTCCCAAGTGCTGGGATTAAAGGCGTGTGCCACCACCGCCTAACTATCACTTTTCTTTATATTATATATAATGAGTATTTTGCCTACATGCAAGTTTGTACATCACATATATGTACTACCTCCAAAGATCATAAAGGGGCATCATATTGCTAGGACTGTAGTTACAGAAAGCTATGAGCCATTACAATGTTGCTTGGAACTGATCTCAAGCCATCTGCAAGAACGTCCAGTGCTTTTAAACAATGAGACATTTTTCTATTCCATGTATTTTATTTTATCATACTTTTCATTTTTTTTCACTTGTTTATTATTTGGGGATTTTACAGCAGACTGTTCTATTTCATTTTACATATGTTGAAACTATACACAGCCTGATTTAGCTACTGCTCTAATGTATTGTGTGTTGGAAATGTTAACAAGATGAAACATTTACTTCCTGAGGCACAGATATACCATTCTCAGATGTCTATAAGGAACCAGATAGCTCCCTGGATGAGCAATGGTGTGATCACATCAAAAGTTCTGTTGGGGAGTGTGTAAGCCAAGACAGTTCTCTCAGCAGGCACAGGCTGTGGAGCTCAGGCTGTGCAGCACAGGCTGTGAAGAACAGGAATGTTCTGGTGTTATTCATCAGCTAGCCCTGCACCCAAATTTGCAACAGCAGCGCATCTGCTATCCTACATTTAAGAGAATATCAAATAAAGTCCATATGCATATTTAAATATTTAAGGTTCTGTTTGCTACTAAATTTCCCTTATGGTATTACAGATGCTTAGATTTTATGAAGATCAGAATAGTATTCTAACTTCAAGTGACATTTTGTCCCTTTTAAGTACAAAATAATGTACCCAACTTTTAATGTTGAGTTACTAGAGTAGAATATTATATCATATTGAGAACAAAGCGCTTGATTGAAAGATAACAGTGGATATCATGAAAAAAATACACATATCTTATTGTTTATATTTAAAGTTACAACAGTATAATGGAACACAAATATTTAGACACAGAAAAAATTATCTTTCCTTAGAAAGCATTAGAATTTGTGCATATTATATGGCTTCTTCTATATGTTATTAGAAATTTAATATAAATGCAAATTTAGAAAAATAGTATATATTTATAAAATTTCTATTTGAGAAATTTTTAGGTAAATGGATGGATCTAGAAATTATCATCCTGAGTGAGTTAACCCAATCACAAAAGAACACACATGGTATTTACTCACTGTTAAACGGATGTTAGCCCAAAAACTTAGAATAGCGAAGACTCAACCCACAGACCATGTGAAGCTCTTGAAGAAGAAAGACCAAGAGGGGATGCTTCAGTTCTACTTAGAACCAGTAACAAAAATACTCAAGGGAGCAATTATGGAAACAAAACATGGGACAGAAACTTAAGGAGGAGCCATCAGGACATCATTCCACCTGGGCATCCACCCCATGTACTGTCACCTAAGTTAGACACTGATGTGGATGGCTGGAAATGAATGCTGTCAAGAATATGATATAGCTGTCTCCTTAGAGATCTGCCAGAGACTGACACATTCAGAGGATGATGCTCACAGCTAACCACTGATAAGATAAAAGGTTTCCCAATGGAGAACTTAGAAGACTGAAGGAGGAGGAAGGGTTTGTGACCCCAAGAGGAAAGCAACAATACCAAACAACCATAGCCCCCCAGAGTCTAAACCACCAGCCTGGGAGCACATAGGGAGGGTTCTATGACTCTAGCGGTATACATAGGAGAGGATGGCCTTGTTGGGCATAGGTGGGAGAGGATATACTTGGTCCCATGAAAAAAGGAACACAGAATGGAGGGGGGATGTGAGGGTGAGGAGGGAGTAATGGGGGTGGGGGGAAGGTGCGGGCACAGCCTCATAGAAGGGATATAAGGAAGGAGGACTGGATAAGGGGTTCCTGGGTGGTGGGGGAAATGGGATAAAAGGATAACACTTGAAATGTAAATATTATAACCAACTACATAAAAGGGGGAAAAAAGTTGTTAGAACCAACATCTTTTTTTAAAACAAATGTCAGCCCTCTAAAAAACAAAAAATTATTTTTCGTGATACTAAAACTTGTCCAGGGAATTGTATATTGCAGAATACACAGCCTTGGTGTATCTACTCATCAAGCAAAACGAGCAGACCTATTCAAACCTCCAATGTCTGGGAATTCTAATGCTGTGAAGACACAGCATTAGAAGCTTATCAATTTACTCTTCCCCTCCACCCCTCTTCTGATATCTCAACACCCATAATCAGCTTGAAGAAGTTAAAGAAAAGTCAGCGCCCCTATTCCCTGGGCTTGGGGACTAAGGTGGTTAATATTAGGCTGTCTCTCTAAGAAAAAGTAGTGGTTTTGTTGGATCAGGGAGGATTAGCTAGGATTTATGGCATAGCCATAACCTATTGGTAGAAATCTGTATAATTTAGTATCAAGATGAAGTTATAATTTTTTAAATGGTACAAAATTCACTTGGATTTCAAATTAAAGGTTTTCATTTGGTACGGGCTTCTTATTGATATATAAGTGAGATGAATATTGTTACTCTCATGGGCATTGTGCCTGTATAACACATTTAGAAATAAAAGGTTTAGACCCAGTCCTTCTTTAACTTTTTTTTTTAACTGATTTGGGATGATTAGCCTGTGAGTTAAGGGACTATAGCAAATTCATGCCTTTGAGTTCATTTTTAAGGTGTTTTCTATATTTTATTTAGAAATAGCTGAGAGGAGTTAACAGACAACAGTCCAGGTTACCTTACATGGATAGTTGGATTTCAAAACGTCAGAAATCCATAGAATTGACATCACAAATATTTCTATATTAATGTTCATCTTGATTAGAGACCTGTCTGCTCCTGACAGCTTCCTGTCTTGGATTCTAAGAAGAAATTGAGCATCATTGGAGTTACTCCAGTTGTGGTGAGATAGTCACTAGGCAAGAATTGCCTCTCTCCATCTACAGACAAATTATTGTCCAGAAAAGGACACACTTGCAGAATAGTTGACTGATTATATCTGCCTAGACAGAGTAAGCAGCCCTTAATAATTCTGCAGTACTAAGGTCTGTCAGATGAATTTGGGCCAGAAGGCTGAAGATTTGATGCTCCAATATTTCGGTAGTATAGGGGCTGTCCAGGTGTTCAGCAGTCTCTATAAATTGGCTAAGTTTTAGAAGCTATGCTTAGTGCTTCCCATAACTTCAGTTAATCTAGTCATTCTGGATTTCTGATGGTGTTGAAGACCTATAGACTCATAGCCAATCCTGGCTATTTACCTTGAGAGAAAAGATCTGAGTGGATGGTTTTCAGCTGACATTCATTCTAAAGCCAAGAAAAAGCCAGGTTCAAAATTAAGTGTTTTAGTCAAGAGAGACGACAGAGATTCTGGTTAGTCAACAAAAGGATGGACTGGCTATTAAGACTATCTTGTACCTCACTGGTACAAATAGGAATAATTATGCTCTAATTGTATTTTGTGAGAAAAGTTTTATTTTAACAGGAAAGGTAATATGTAGGAGGAGCTAAGGGGGAAGGAGCACCGAGAGGAAAAAATGGAGTAAGGAGAGGAGAAGATGAAGTAGATGAGAAGCTAGGTAATGAGAGAGAAAAAGAGAGAGAAAGAGAGAGGGGGCATGGAGGTAGAAGTTCACATGTCTCCACCAGTCAAAGATAGTTTACATAGCTATGTTTGGTAGTAGGTTACACTTCTGATTGAGCATTCCCATACTTGTAAAGTCTTTGATTAACATTTAAAAAAATTGTATAAAAGCAAAATGGAAAAGGGGGCACAGGATAGAGGTTTTCTAGGGAGAGGAAATGGGGAAAGGGGTTGTCATCTGAAATGTAAATAAAATATCCAATAAAAAATTAATAAAATTTCTAAATGAGAGATCTGTGTTTCTCTAGTTATTCAATATTCCACATCGATGTGATCTTTTTATGTAACCTGGGTGTGAATTTTAGAGGTTGTTACCATCAATTAATATCTGGATTTGATAATTTTCACAACAAATTCATAAAATATAGCATTTTATACTAATCTACTGATATATTAAGTGCTACACATCTATCATTTGAATAATTTTAAACATCTTACTGTGTTTTTTATGAAAATGAGAATCAAGAACTAACTTAGGACTTATGGATGTTCCCTGAGAGGGTCTGCCAGATCCTGACCAATACAGACTTGGATGCTCACAACCAACCATCAGACTGATCATGGGTACCACAGTGGAGGACCTAGGGGAAAGACTGAAGAAGTTGAAGGGGTTTGCAACCCCATAGGAAGAACAACAATATCAACCAACCAAATCCCACAGAGCTATCAGGGACTAAACCACCAACCACAGAGTATACATGGAGGGACCCATGGCTTCAGCTGCATATGTAGCAGAGGATGGCCTTATCTGGCATTAGTGGGAAGGGAGGTCCTTGGTCCTGTGGAGATTCTATGCCCGAACATAGGGGAATGCTAGGCCAGTGAGGTGGGAATGGATGGGTGAGCTCCCTCACAGAAAGAGGGAAAAGGGTGTTTCTAGGGGGGAAACCAGAAACATAGATCACATTTGAATTGTAAATAAATAAAATATCCATTAAAATTAAATAATTAACAACAAAAGGTATATATATATATATATATATATATATATATATATACATATTTCTTCATAGTTTGGTGGAATAGAGCTGTTAGTCAAGTAGCATAGAAGATATCAAGTAGTTAAGGAAAGAAATACTGATTTGTTTGCTTTTCAAGTATCTTTATTTAAATAATTTCTATTGTAAATTATGAAACATAAAAACACAATTGCTCAATTGTTATTTATTCATAATTACACTTAAAATAAGCTTTTTACATAAATATAGACAGCAGATGCAAATTTGAAAGTATAACTGATCATTTTACAAAAGTTGGAACAACATTTTTGAAAAATAGTGACTTAAGTTTTGTTTTCATTTTTTTTTTTATCAAGAGTTAAAAGTTTAAATTCCCTCCCCACAATGCTCAGGTTACATGGTTCATTTTTCTCATTTAAAGGTGTGAATATAAGCATTCCACATGGCTTAGCCTTTCTGAGACTTTTGACACCACTCTCAGAAATCAACCTTTGGTAGTAAGTGACTGTCTTTCTGAATCAGCTCTTAATATTGGCTGTGGTGACCTGAACTGATATTGATTTGGCCACTATTAGATGAAGAAGACTTCTATTATCCACTGTCTCTTCCATTACTATGAGGTTTCAAAAATTTTTCTAAAATATTGGTGACAAAACCATCTCACTTTCTCAAGAGTCACTTAATTTATTTAGACGAAGTATTTTAGACACAATACTGCATGGAATAAATATCTAAACTACAGTGGAATGAAATTAAAAGCATGAAATATTACTGGTGCTTTATCTAGGCTGATAGCATACTCTTACAGCATACTATTTAATGTTACTAATGGCATTAAAATATTCTTTATAATTTTATCTTAACAGGAAGGGTGATATGTAGGAGTAGGTGATATGTAGGTGGGAGGAGTATGGAAGAGAAGGAATAAAGAGAGAAGAAGGAGAGGAGAAGCTAGGTGATGAGAGAGAGAAAGAGAGAGAAAGAGAAGGGGGGAATGGAGGCAGATGTTCACGTGTCTCCACCAGTCAAAGATAGTTGATATATCTAAGTTGGGTATTGGGTTACATTTCTGAATGAGCATTACCAAGCTTATAAAACTTTTGATTAACTTTTTAAAAAAATTGTATAAAAGCAGAAAGGAAAAGGGAGCATGGGATAGGGGCTTTCTAGGGAGGGGAAATGGGGAAAGGAGATGGCAACTGAAATGTAAATAAAATACCCAATAAAAAATAGAAAAAAAGTATTCTTTATAAAATTCAAAACACAGAGAAGTAAATATAGTCATTACTATAATCTGAATATGATAGTCTGCGAGATCTAATGCAGGCATTATAGGGTACTTGTTGACTGATACTATTGTTTCAATTTAAATGTACAAATTAACTTGTTTGGTATATGATGAGTTCTATTGTACTTGATGAGGCTGTTGCATCTCAGGCCTGAGCAAACAACTCAATATGCTGAAACAGTCATGCGATGTTCTAACATTTTGGTCTTTTCCAAAGTCTCAAGTAATGACAACTGTTAAGGATGTTTTTTTTTTGTGAGTCAAACTTTCCCTTGTCCTGTGCACTTGAGAGCCTTTCATGCTGTGGCTTTATAACTCTTTACAAAATATGTAACAGTTGTTTGTTATTATTATTATTATTATTATTATTATTATCATTTGCTAATTAAGAAGTGTTTTCATTCTTATCCTGTAACAATAATGATACACTAAACATTGATGTCCAGGTTTTTCTCATCAGGAGCGTTCATGAATATTCGAGATTTATCAACAAAACTGGTTTGAACTGCAGTTGTCTGAACAACTGGAAGAAATTTAATTTCCACATGACCACAATTTTAATTATGAGGAACTTCCATGAAATTGTGCAGAAAGAGTATGTCCTCCTATACTTTACGTGGAGGAAGCTGTGTTCATGTTCCATCATCAAGGGGAGAGTGTCTCTCCTTTATTCTCTTACCAGTTTTCTCTCCAGTCATCTTACAGGTGTGAACTGGGATAGGAATTTTTCTTTATTTTCCTAATAACTGATGTCAATAAGAGTTCTTTACCGTTTTACAGCGTTGAAAGGGAGTCAGTCCAAATATAAGCCCACTTTGTAAACCAGGTTGCTAACATCACAAATGGAAACTTTTTTTCATATTAAAATGCTTATATTTTATTTTTTGAAATATAAATAGAAAGATTAACTAGAAAAAATATATAAACTAAATTAAACAGAAAACTATGAAATTATACAAGGACAAAGAAATTCAAAGCAATGTCAGAACAGAGAATATTTTTATTTTTATTCACTGTTTGTCAGATGATAACATATGTGACTCACAGGCAGCTTCCAGTGCAACTCAACAGAACAGAAAGTACCCAGAGCAAGCCATTAACTTCCCAGAAAAAACCTACACACAACTGTACAACAGCAACTGCAGCTGGGCCTGCTCTTGGCATCTCATAGTTCTTTCAGGCAAATACCCAAAGTAATCTCTAATAATTGCCAGTATATTTAAGGTTGTTATGTAGATTGCCTTTAATATCCCTGTGCCTGCCATCTGCTTTACCTCTGGGGGAAGAGGTACTGAACATTTGGGAATACTTTTTTTCATAAGCAATAATGTTTTATGGTTCATAAAATAGGAATGAAGTAAACCCTTTTAATTTTAATTATGTTTGAGACATTCAAATTATGACAGTTCTGGGAGAAATAACTAAATGTGTCTTTGGGGAGTGCAAAGAAGAGGCAAAAGCAAGATATGTAGGGATCCACACCCAACTATAGCACATCTGAACATATTACACGGAGGTTGTGTTTTTTCTCTGAGTTTTGTTAAAGAACAAAATTACTTTGAAATCTATGTAACATCAACTCAGGCTGAAGAAGACAGAATTCCAACTTCTTAAGCAGATGTCAAAAACATTTAAACAGCTGTCAGACCAGTTCAGACTGTCATCAGAAGTGACCTTAAACCGAGTTTAGTTTTTAAATGTTATTTTAAAAAAGTGCAAAAAACAACACAGTGCCATTACCCAGCTGTCTGAAATATTAAACGAAAGAATGAACATCTGCTTAGTTGTTCTTCAAACATTAATGTTTTGGAAAGAAATTCTGTTGTCTTAGATCTTTAAGACCATCTGAGGCCTATATAGCTTCAACACCTGTGAAGGATCCTTTCAGAATACGGATGCTGCCACTTCAAAGCCCCTGCTATTGTTCTTTGCCAAACATATGGCACCAAACAAAAAAAATATGAATATTCCTTATGATGTTTAAGATCATCTTTCACTGTTTGTTTTAGAGGGAAAAAAGTCTTTTGCACTTAAAGATAAACTGTTCACAAAAAAAAAATCAGATTATGTTATTTTTGACTGATCGCTGTGGTATCAGTTGATCAATCATTTTGCATATCTGAATGTAGATGAAGAACACTTGTTTTTCTGAGTCCATGTGAATATGGTGCAGTACTATTAAAATGCAACACTTGATGTTGCTTTCTTCTTTTATTGTTAATAAAGCCATTCCTCTTTGAAGTACTAAAGAATCTTATAGAGATAAGTATCTATAATCAAACAATATTGCTAGTTTGCTTGTGTGCATATAAAACAAAGTGCTTATGAATATGTGCGTCATGGTGAAAATGACCTGTATTTCATATGACTTTCAACATGTATCAACATGAATCAGATTCAGTCTAATGAGTCTAAATATAATTCTTCCATAACTGAGAGGGTAATTCAACAAGAGAAACTAAAAATTAGTACCTGGCCTTGGTGAAGTGGATTCAGAACACCTCTCTTTTGTGTTTAAGTATTCAGGGATAGGTTAATATACCCCACAGATTTCTGCATCTTCAAAAGAAAGTTAAGGTTAGATTTTAAGATAGAAATGAATATTTAAATCTTGAAATGTTTTTAAAGAGAAATTTAGGTGATGGATTACAACTACATGTAAGTGCTCTAACTGTAAACTAGAACACTCACATGATATGAAGAATGTGTGTATTACATTCTTTCACTTAATAAATTCTCTATAAAAGAAGAGAAGATTTATATAAAAACTATTCTAATTTCTGACAATACTTAGATACAATATTTCTGAAAATATTAAAGTAAAACATTAGAGCCCTTCATGTCCAGTAGATATTGATCACTGATTTTCAATCCTAGTTTCAAAATGACAATATCAGGGAAAGTTTTAAATTCTAGCTACCTATAATGTGCTCTGTACCGAAGAACTTAATGTCTAGAGTCACTAAGTCCTGAGACTTAGCCTACTTTGTGTTAATTTTCCTACATTCCAGGAACTACTGGTGGCATTTTAAAATCTAAATACCAGTTTCCTTTTATTCTGTTTGGTTCTAACCTATGTTCAGACCTATATGTTCTAACCTATATGCCATTTTATAACACTACATGTACAATTTTCCCTACAGGTTTTTAATTCTATCCCATCAGTTAACAAAGTCTCAAAAAATATTTATTAGATAGCATGACTTGTTGTTCCACACTTAAATATAACAATTAGATGATTCAGTCAAATCTGAAAACTATACAAACCTGAATCTGTATATTGGAAAATTATCTATATTTCACCTGAATGTTGTCATATATATTAATTAACATTACCACATTGCTCATGGAATTTAATTTTCAAACATGATTTTCTTCATACCATGTTATTTTTTTTAATTTCTGGTTAGAATACTTACTTGTAGTGTAGAGTTTTAGCCCAATACCTAAAATTCTCTTTAAAAACATTCAAGATTTAAATATTCATTTCTATTTTAAAACCTAATCTTAACGTCTTTTTGAAGATGCAGAAAACTTTGGGGTATTTTATCTTATCCCCGAATGCTTGTACACAAAAAAGAGGTGTTCTGAATCCACTTCACCAAGGCACAGTACAAATATTTAGCTTCTTTTGTTGAATTACCAGCTCAGTTATGGAAGCTTTCATATTTAGACTCATTAGACTGAATTTGATTCATGTCGACACATGTTGAAAGACGCAGGAAACTTAGTTATGTATAGGACCTATATATAAGTGAATAACATGTTAAAATAAATATGAATAAAAATCTGAGTTTGTGTGTAAGTTTTTTATATTTTTTATTGCAAAACTCTATGGTTATTTTAAGAATATATTTAAAACAATTTTGAAATGTCAAAATAATTCAAACATTGGCTATTTTAAGTCTTAAAACCTGCAGGTTTTATTAGTTTGAACTTTTGGATATCAGTTAATGCTGAAATTTTTATCAATCTTTCTTTCAGGCAAGATAGTTTAAAGACAGCAAAAGTAAACTTACAGTTCTGTATCATCTTTTTCTGATATGGATAAAAGGGTTCTTTTTATCTGCAGGGAATAATAACAAAGTGATGGCTTCTTTATGAAGTTTTAGAAAAATTTGATGATGCTTAAATATACTTTAAATACTAAGCTCCTGTGCATAGTTACAATATTTATTCCAAAGTAAGTAGAAGATTGTGTGTCAGAACTTTACAAGGTGTTAATGGAAGAACAATGTCACCATTCTCTCCTTTCAGAACCCTTCAACTAAGGAAAGCAGAAACAATGCAAAATGAACTTATTATACATAGTGTTTTGTTTCTGGTTTGAATATATTTTTGCTTAAAAATATCTGTATGACAATAATGTATACATTCAAGCTTGTGTTATGTTTTTCAATAAAATATAACATGGTAGCAGATATTTTGAAACTGAATTTTTTGCATGAATATCTTCAATCTTCCAATTACTATATGCCTATACATTCTCATTTTTTTCTATGCATATTGTAACCAAAATTGTCCCTCAACTAAAAAAATAACAATTTATGAAAACTTAAAATATTATGAAATAATTTTCATAAATTTTATTTAAGAAAATTTACATAGACATTTTAGAAAACCTAGTTTTCTGCTGCTTGAGAAGTGACTTCATGGTTAAAATCTTCTTCCTTTTTTTTCTTATCAGAGTTTGCATTTATTTCCCAGCATGTACTTGTTGGCTTTTATTGGCAGGTATCAATAATTTGACTGTATTTTCTGCTTGGCGTCAACAATAGAATATCAAGTGTGTTAAGCAAGCCTTCAATTTACAAAGCTACATGATCAGCCTAATCAATGATTTTTAACTCTAATATTTAAAGATTAAAGTGGGCTTATGATAATGCCAAACCATTATAATTCAGAAAGCATTATATGTATACATACGTGTGCATGTTTACACAAAATGCAACAACAAACACATTCACATCCATAGTTACAAGCAGTCATATGTTACCTGATGTTGGGTATAAATTTTTAGAAATGTGTCATTAGAAAGGTCTTTATCTCTAAGCATAACAGTACTTAGTAGATAAAGTTAAGTAACCATGATACCAACAAACAAACAAAAAAATTACAAGAATAGTGTTATATATGATATATATGATATGAAATACCTGAATGTGGATATATATGTATGTATTTTATATATGTATTCCATATCTGTAATATGCATAATGTATCTCTTATGTAGTATATTAATATATACATATTAAAGTATTTTCTATCTCAATCATTTTCTAAAACTCAAATATGTGCATTTGTTTATGTGTTTTTTATGTTTCAATGCTTTCTGAAGATAAGCATTTTTGAATGCTGCCAGGCCTACAATTATGGTCATACATATTAAAATGTACATGTAAAAATTTAAATTTTCTTTTCTAACAGTATTACATATGTAAAAATTTCTGAAGAGAGCATAAAAAATATTCCCTTATTTTTATTAATCTCATATTTTGACCTATTCTATTGAACTAAAAAAAAATTCCCATTATTTTTCCTAGTTAAGTTCTTATTTACAGAGCTATTTAAGTAGTTAGAACTGTGATAGCTCATTAGTCGATGATTAACTGTGTGCACATATAGCCCTGGATGGATTCGTTCTTGGCATCTGTGATTAAATGCCATTTGGAACACATTACCACAAGGACACCTTAGAGGAAATGGTCTTGCATAAATTAAATTCATGCTCAGCTTAAAGAATATTATGAATTGGAAGCATGGGTTGGATGTACAAAAATATGTGATAATTATTTACAATCTTTGCAAATGTTGTTTAGTTGAAGCCAGGAGAATTTGGCTCTGTGTGTTGTCAGCTATTCTTGTCACTTCATAATTTCTTGGCATATTTTAAGTTTTGAGTGGAAAAACAATGTACGAAACTGTCACATCAAATTGTCCAAACATGATCTAATGAGAGTAAAAATGGATGCAGTGACTGAACAATGTACCAGCATTTCTCTCTGCCAGCAGCCTGGCTTTCCCTAGGTAGAGTTTTACTATAATATCAGGCTTGCTATAGAGACCCTGCACCTCACCCAACGGAGAGTGATTTCAACACAATGTGTGAAGGAAGTAAGAAGGAATGGTCAAATGATGGAACTAGGGTCTGAAGAAATTGCTCCATGGTTAAGAGCTCATACAGTTCTTACAGAAGACATTGCCAAGTTGCTTCCAACTTCTGATAACTGCATTTTTTGAACCAAAGCAAACAAACACTTTAATGATTTAATATATAGATACACTGTCTGATAGAGATGATCACTACTAACTTTTTTGTTTTTGTTTGTTTATTTGTTTTTGTTTTTTGTTTGTTTTGTTTTTTGTAATTTTTATTGAATATTCTATTTATTTACATTTCAGATGTCATCCCCTTTTTCTATCTGCTCCCCAGAAACACCCTATCCCATCTTCCTCATTCTTTTTGCTTTTATACCATTTTAATTACATGCAAGTATTAAGGTCAGTTCTGGTTGAGGAGCTAGCAATATGATAGATGCAAATAGTCAAGGAACAAGCAAGACAATAAACACAAATAGTCAAAGAACAAGCAAAGTAATAAACAAAGTTCTGTGGTCACTATTTCTATGGGCTTCTCAGGATTACCAAAATGTCTGAATCTACTTCCTTATCCTATCTCAAAGACATTTTCATGACTAAAATTACTTCTTTGTTATAGACTAAGATTTATATTCATGTCTGAAATTACTTTTTTGTTCAGCCTAATGTTAGATTCCTGCCTGAAGCCCACTTCCTTGTCCTAGGCCAATGTAAAATTCTTGCAAAGTGGCCTCAAAAGCTCTCTGCCTCTCCCTCATTTTTATTTAATAAACTAGACTGAGCCTGTTTTAGGTCATTTTGATAAGAATGCATTCCTTACCCGTTGTGGACAATGCGTTATCAAAAGCAATGCACTTATATTTTAGGTTGGTAAGGCTTTGTGCAGAATCTTACCTGTCCTTGGCTTGCAACTGCATCTTAAAGGAATCTCACTTCCTATTTACAATTCAGAGTACCTTCACATTTGTGCATGCATATATATATACATGGACACACATAAATATAAATAAAATAAAAATATAAAATATATAACTAACACAGTGTTTTGTTTTTAATGTAAAGAGCTGTAATTGATTAAAATACATTATGAACTATGAACTCTTTACTATAGAAGTAGGGTGAAAGGGGTATACAAACTTTTTATGTCATTTTGGAATAAAACTGAGATAATAGCTGTGAGATAGGGAATATTACGAGTCTTGAGACCTTCACACAAAAGGCAACTGAGAGGAGTTTGGAAAGTACACTTTTATCTTCAGATAAGAATTGTTAAGTAAGAGGACATGAACCTAGCCTTGAAGTGTGCAGGTGATTTTGTAAGATTTTCTGTATGAATCTATTGAGAGATAATCTTGAAATAAGTATAAGGGGAAACAGTCTTAAATGAGAAAAAGGAATAGCCAAAATATTCAAAAAGTAAATTTTGTCAGCTAAGGTATATTGAAAGAGTATTCCTTCAAACCTGCTTTTAAATTCATTGGAAGAACTGGGAGAGTCTGGAACAGTGAGAGGATATTGGCAGCCTCAATGTCATCAGTTTCATTTTAGTAGAGATGATCAAACTCTAGAAGAACAGAAAGTGTTGGTAAAAATTGGAAATGTCACACATAAGCTAATAAGAGAAATAGAGTTGCCTCAGAAAATTTGATTACCTATACACATGAAGGTTTGTGGTCAGTAAATATAAAGAAAGAAAAAGACCACATCTACAAAGATAAATTCAGTATTAGATGTGAATCTGAGGAGAAACATATAGAAATTCATTAGACTCCTATTGATTTTCTATTTTGAGGACAAAAGTCAGAGTTTCAAACACAGACATATTGTTTACATGGAGAGAGGTTAAATAGCCTGAAATTGAGTGAGACCATCAAAAAAAAGAAAGAAAAAGAAAAAGAAAAGGAAAAGAGAAAAAGAAACACAATTCCAATGGAGAGAAGAATAACAATATTTTACGTGAGATCAGCTTCAATGCAGAGGGAAACAAATAAAAAATTCAAATATTCATGACAGTTTACATGTGTAATACATCTTTCATTATGTCCATGGAATGAGGGGAACTGTGAAAAAAGAAAATGTAAAGTAATAGGAAAAGAAGGAGAAGATTCCCAGGTCAAATGTACAAAAATATTTTCAAGTAATCATAGAAGAAATTTTTCCTAACCAAGAGAAAGTAATATTTATAAAAATACAAGAAGCTTAGAGAACACCAAAGAGATTGATGGAAGGGATTCAACCTTTGTAAAAGAACCCTAATTAAAGCTGGAATCACACATTGAATACCATTTATTAATAGTGGGAGACTTCAATATTCCATTGTTTATAAATGGACATGTCATCCAAACCAAAATTAAACAATGAAATAACTGAGCTTACAGATATTATGACTGAAATGGACCTAGGATTTATGTATAGAACATTTCACTCAAACATAAAGGAATATACCTTTTAACTCCCACACAGAACTTTTTTTTCAAAATTGGCCATGTACTCAGTAACAAAGCAAATCTCAGGAGATAAAAGAAATTCGCAATAACACCCTGTAACCTATAAGACCTAAAGCTAGATATCAACAACAAGAGAAACAAAACTCATCCTACAAACTCATGAAAACTGAACAACTTGATTAAGACTAGTGGTTCAGACAGAAATTTGAAAAATTAAAGACTACCTCAAATTCAATAAAAACTAGCATACAACATACCAAGTTAAGGGACATGATGAATGGGGAGAGAAGAGGAAAGTTCTTAGCATTAAGTGCCTTCATAAAGAAACTAGTGAAATCTTATACTAGCCACTTAACAGAACACTTGAAAACTCTACAACAACAACAACAACAACAACAACAACAACAACAAAACCCCACACACATTCGATATGAGTAAACAGCAGGAAATCATCAAAATTTGGTCTGAAATCAACATAGTAGAAAAAAGGGAGAAAATATTACAAAGAATTAATGAAACAAAGTGTTAGGTTTTTTTTTTTTTTTAAAAAATCAACAATATAGACACTCCCTTATCTCAACCAATTAAAAGAAAATGGCATAATATACAATCATAAACCCAAAGGGGCCTAACAGGCACAGGGAAATCCAAGGAATCATTAGAAAATAACTGGAAAACTTAAAACAAATGGACAATTTTTTTAAGTGATACTAGTCATCAACGTTAAATCAAGAGTGTATAAACAACATAAATAAACCTATAAGTGCTCAGGCAGAAGAACTTATTAAAAGTCTCCCAAAAGACATCCAGATGGTTTCTGTGCAGAATATACGAGACTTTAAAAAAAAAGCCAGTAACAGTGTCTTTCAAATTATTTAAAAAATAGAAACAAAAAGAATATTGTCAAATTATTTTTTATGAGACCACAGTCACCCAGATAACCAAACTACACAGAGATTGGACAAAGAAAATTACAGACTAATTTTCTTCATAAACATTGCTTCAAAGATACTCACTAAAATGTTTGAAAACCAAATCTAACATCCAAAACTGAATCAAAACATTCACTGTGATCATGTTAGCTTCATCTCAGAGGTGCAGTAATGTAGTAATGTTTCAATCCAGGAAACAATCTTAGGCAAACAAACTAACACACACACACACACACACACTCACACACAATCTTCACATTAGATGCTCGAAAGAGTTTTATAAAATCCAACATGCGTTTGTGACAAAAGTCGTGGAAGCATCAGGGATACAAGGTGCAACTTAGATAGAATAAAGATCTTACAGTAAACCAATAGGCAACATCAAATTAAATGGAAAGATACCCAAAACAATTCTATTAAAATCAAGAATAAGACAAAGCCGCCCACTCTCTCCATACCTATTCACTGTAGTGCTTGACATTCTAGTTAACACAACAAAACAATTAAAGAAAATTAAGAGAATATCAATTCAAAAGGAAGAATTTGAAATATTATTATTTACAGATGATAAGTTAGAATATATAAGTGACCCAAAATTCTACTATGGAACTCCTACAACAGCTGGCAAACATCTACAGTGAAATGTCTGAATACAAGACTAACTCAAAAAAAAAAAATCGGTAGCTCTCCTGTAAAAAGGTAGCATAATGGGATGACAAAAAAAATCAGAGGGAAAAACACATGCCTCACAATAGCCACAAATGATATAAATCATCTTGGTATAACTTTAACCAAGCAAGAGAAATACCTGTATGGTAGTAACGTCAAGTATTTGAAGAATGAAACTGATAAAAATATATAGGAAAAGAGAAAGGTCTCATATGCTCATGGATAAGTAGGATTAACATAGTAAAAATATTCATTCTACCAAAGGATTCTACAGATTCAATGCATTCCTCATCAAATACCAGCTCAATTTTTATAGATTATAAAAGAGCAATACCGAAGTTAATATGAAAAAAAATGATAGTTAAAACAGTGCTGTACAATAAAAGAACGTCTGGAGGTATCACCATCCCTGACCTCTAGCTGTACTGCAGAGCAAGAGTAATAAAAATTGAATGGTAGTTGTATAACAGACAAGTTCATCAATGAAATCAAATTGAAAACACAGACATTTATCTATCACCTATGAGCATTTGGATTTTTATAAAGAAGCCAAAATTTTACAATGAGAAAAACCTTCAATAAATCATGTTAGTCTCGCTGGATGTCAGCATGTAGAAGAATTCAAATAGAACCACATGTATTATCCTGCACAAAACTCAAGTTCAAGTGGATCAAAGACCTCAACATAAATCTAGATACACTGCATCTGATAAAAGAGAATTTGGGAAATAGACTTAAGTGCATTGAAGAACACCAATTGCACAGGTACTAACATCAACAGTTAATAAATGGGACCTCATACATTCATTCAACTAAAGACTTCTGCCAGGCAAAAGACTCCATCATTATAACAGAGTGGCAGCCTAAATAATGGGAAAAGATTTTTACCAAATATTATCAAAGGTTATAATATATATATTATCAAAAATATATATAAAAAATTACTCAAGAAACAAGATATCAACAGACTGAATAATCTAATTTAAAAATTCGATGCAGACCTCAACAAAGAATTCTCAACAGAGGAATTTCTAAAGGCCAAGAAGCACTTGAATAAATGTTCAGAATCCTTAGTCACCAGGAAAATGCAAATCAAAATAACTCTGAGATTCTTTCTTACACCTGTCAGAATGGCTACAATCAAACCTCAAGGAGAGTTCATGCTGATGAGAATGCGATGCAAGGGGAGCACTCCTATTTTGTTGAAGGGAGTGCAAACATGCAGATCATCAATATGGCAGCTGTTCAGAAAATTGTGATTTCATCTTTCTCAAGAACCATCTATACTACTCCTGGGTACATACCCAAAATATGCCCCTTACTACTACAAAGACAGTACTTCAACTGTGTTCATAGCATCTTGGAACAGATACAAGATAAAGAAATTTGATATATTTACACAGTAGGTTATTAATCAGCAGTTTAAAAAACAAAGACATTATGAAATTTTCAGGCAAATGAATGGAACTAGTATATATATATATATATATATATATATATATATATATATACACATATATGTGTGTGTGTGTGTGTGTGTGTGTATAATATACATATATCCTGAGTGAGTAAACTCAGACCCATAAAGAAAAACCTATTCACATATAAGTGTATAGTAACTGTAAATTAAATGATAATAGTGTTATAATCCACAGACAAAAAGGAATAGTAATAAGGACTGACTCTTTTGTCTGCTTTGGTACTCTTTTCCTCATAAAGGTTGCCTTTTTCAGCCTTAATATGAGAAGTGGTGCTTAGTTTTATTGCAACTTGATATAACATGTATGGTTAATATACATGATAGTCCTGTGCTTTTCTGAAGGGAAATGGAGGAGTCGAAATTAGAAGTGGCGGGGTGACTAGGAGATGAGGTAGGGAAATTCTGGTCAGGTTGTAGTATACAAAAGAATAAATTAACAAAAAAATGAAAATAATATAATATTAAAGTTTCTACTCCTTCCATTCAGAGTATAGTATAAGATTCTTGACCCATAGTAAAATAATTTACACTAAGGAAATATGTAATGATAGTTATATAGTTAATAAGTAAAGTTTATTGCCATTAACAGAATACATTTATATTCGGAAATCCCTGTTTTACTTATAAGTTTGAACATATATTTATTTGATTGATACTTGATTGATATTAACCTGAAAGACTTTGAATGGTTTTACTGAGCTGCAGAACTAACAACATCCTTTTCTATTTTAAAGCCATGACAGAAGACTTCTATAATACTCATTGCTTCACAGAGACCCTTATGTCAGATTTATTTAGTTGTGAAAAATGATTTACTGTTTTGTGAAGTTGTCATTCCTCTACATTGGATGGCGAAATGAATAGAGGTGAATCTGAAGAATGATGAGGTTTTGGTAAATCTGACCCATGATGTCTTATAATCACACTATTGTTGAGATACTTTCAAAACAAACTAATCATTCTAAAATATTAGAAACTAACAAAATGAAAAGAAGTAAATCTAAATTTGGAGTTAGAGAGTGTATTCTTTTCTTCTTTTTTTTTTTATTGGATATTTTATTTACATTTCAGATGTGATCCCCTTTCCCCATTTTCCCTCCAAACAGGAATTCACTATCCCATTTCCGCTCCTCCTGCATTTATGAAAATGTGCCCCCATTCACACCCCCACTCCCACCTTCCCACCCAGGAATTTCCCCACCATGGGGCATCCAGTCTTCACTGGACAAAGGGCCTCCTCTCCCACCTATGCCCAACAAGGCCATACTCCCTTACATATACAGCTGGAGCCATGGGGCCCTTCCTACGTGCTACCAGGCTGGTGGTTTAGTTCCTGGGAACTCTGATTGGTTGGTATTGTTGCTCTCCCCATGGGCTGCAAACACTTTCAGCTCCTTCATTCTGCTCTCTCACTTCTCCATTGAAAACCACATGATCAGTTTAATAGTTAGCTGTGAGCATCCACCTCTGTATGTGTCAGGCTCTGGCAGACATTTAAGGAGACACTTATCTCATGCTCTTATCAGCATGCACTTCAAGGCATCCACATCAGCATCTACCTTTGGTGATTGCACATGGGATGGATACCCAGGTGGTACAGTCTTCAGACGGCCCCTACTTAAATTTCTGCCAATGCTTTGTCTCCATATTAGCTCCAGTGATTATTTTGTTACTCTTTCTGAGAAGGACCAAAGCATCCACACTTGTGTCTTTCTTGTTCATGAGCTTCATGTGATCTGTGAGTTGTATCTTGAGTATTGTAAGCTTTTGGGCAAAAATCCAACTTTCAGTGAGTGCATACCATGTGTGTTCTCTTGTGATTGGGCTATCTCACTCACTATGATATTTTCTAGAGTGGTTGTACCAGCTTGCGATCCCACCAAAAATAAAGGAGTGTTCCTCTTTCTCTGCATCCTAGCCAGCATCTACTATCACCTGAGGTTTTGATCTTAGCCTTTCTGACTGGTGTGAGGTGGAATCTCAGGTTTGTTTTGATTTTCATTTCCCTGATGACCAAGGATGGTGAACATTTCTTTAGGTGCTTCTTGGCCATTCTAGTTTCCTCAGTTGAGAATTCTTTGTTTAGTTCAGTACCCCATTTTTAATAGGGTTATTTGGTTGTCTGGTGTCTAACTTCTTGAGTTATTTTTATATAATAGATATTAGCCCTCCATTGGATGTAGGATTGGTAATGATCTTTTCCCAATATGTTAATTACCATTTTGTCTTATTGGCAGTGTCCTTTGCCTTACAGAAGCTTTGCAATTTTATGAGGTCCCATTTGTCAATTGTTGATCCTATAGTATAAGCCATTGGTGTTCTGTTCAGGAACTTTTCTTCTGTGCCCAAGTATTCAAGGCTCTTCCCCACTTTATCTTCTATTAGTTTCAGTGTATCTGGTTTTATGTGAAGGTTCTTTATTCACTTGGATTTGAGCTTTATACAAGGAGATAAGAATGGATTGATTTGCATTCTTCTACATGCTGACCTCTAGTTGAATCAGCACCTTGAACATGTCCTATTTTCCATTGGACTGTTTTAGCTCCTTTGTCAAAGATCAGGTGACCATTTGTGTGTGTGTTAATTTCTGGATCTTCAATTCTATTCCATTGATCTTCCTGCCTGTCTCTGTACCAATACTATGCAGTTTTTTATCACTATTGCTCTGTAATACAGTTTGAGGTAAGAGATGCTGATTCCCCCACAAGTTCTTTTATTGTTGAGAATAATTTTTCCTATCCTGTGTTTTTTGTTATTCCAAATGAATTTTCAATTTTCTCTTTCTATCTCTATGAAGAATTGAGTTGGAATTTTGTTGGGGATTGCATTCAGTCTGAGACTGCTTTTGGCAAGATGGTCATTTTACTACATTAATCCTGACAATCCATCAGCATGGGAGATCTTTCCATCTTCTGAGATTTTTTTTTTTTATTTATTTCTTCAGAGAGTTGAAGT
Organism: Rhabdomys pumilio; assembly: GCA_030674055.1. NCBI lineage: Eukaryota > Metazoa > Chordata > Mammalia > Rodentia > Muridae > Rhabdomys > Rhabdomys pumilio. Next base: position 101,554,098 of record JANHMN010000001.1, read on the forward strand.
TGTTGTCATACAGATCTTTAACTTGCTTGGTTAGATTCACACCAAGGTATTTTATATTTGTGACTATTGTGAAGGGTGTCATTTCCCTAATTTTTTTCTCAGCTTATTTATTCTTCAAGTAGAGGAAGGCTATTGATTTGTTTGAGTTGGTTTTATATCCAACCACTTTGCTGAAGTTTTTTTATCAGGTTTAGGAGTTCTCTGGTAGAAGTTTTGGGGTCACTTAATTATACTATCTTATCACCTGCAAATAGTGATATTGTGACTTCTTCCTTTCCTACTTGTATTTTTTTAATTTCCTTTTGTTGTCTAACTGCTCTGGCTTGGACTTCCAGTACTATATTTAGTATGTAGGGAAAGAGTGGGCAGCCTTGTCTTATCCCTGATTTTAGTGGATTGCTTCAAGTTTCTCTCTAGTTTGATGTTGGCTACTGGCTTGCTGTATATTGCTATTACTATGTTTAAATATGGCCCTTGAATTCCTGATCTTTTCAATACTTTTACCATGAAGAGACGTTTAATTTTGTCAAATGCTTTCTCAGCATCTTGTGAGATGATCATGTGGTTATTTTTCTTTGAGTTTGTTTATACAGTAGATTATGTTGAATGATTTTCTAATATTGAAACATCCCTGCATTCTTGGGATAAAGCCTATTTGATCTTTATGAATGATTGTTTTCATGTGTTTTTGGATTTAGAGTATGAGAATTTTATTGAGTACTTTTTCATTGACATTCTTAAGAGAGATTGGACTATAGTTTTTGTTGTTGTTGTTGTGGTGTGTGTGTGTGTGTGTGTGTGTGTGTGTGTGTGTTTTATGTATGAGCATAATAGTATCTTCATAGAATGAACTGGCTAGTGTTACTTTTGTTTCTATTTTGTGGAACAGTTTGAAGAGAAATGGTATAAGGTCTTCCTTGAATGTCTGATAGAATTCTTTACTATAACCATCTGGTCCTGGGCTTTTTTTGTGTGTGTGTATGTGGAGACTGTTAATGACTGCTGCTATTTCTTTAGGGGTTGTGGTACTGTTTAGATGGTTTATTTGTTCCTGCTTTAACTTTGGTACCTGGTATCTGCCTAGAAAATTGTCTATTTCATCCAGAGTTTCCAGTTTTGTTGAGTATAGGCTTTTGTAGTAGGATCTGATGATTTTTTTTTTAATTTTCTCAGTTTCTGTTGTTATGGCTCCCTTTTCAGTTCTGATTGTATTAATTTGGTTACTGTCTCTATGCCCTCTGCTAAGTCTGGCTAAGACAGATATCTTGATTTTCTCAAAGCACTAGCTCCTGGTTTTGTTGATACTTTGTATAGTTCTTTTTGTTTCTACTTAATTGATTTCAGCCCTGAATTTGATTATTTCCTGCTTCACTGCTCTTGGGTGTATTTGCTTTTTTTTTCTAGAGCTTTCAGGTGTGCTGTCTAGTTGTTAGTGTTCATTTTCTTTTTGTAGGCACTTAGAACTATGAGTTTTCCTCTTAGCACTGCTTTCATTGTGTTTCACAAATCTTGGTATGATGTGTCCTTATTTTCAGTAAATTCTAAAAATTCTTTAATTTTTTTCTTTTTTTCTTCCTTGACCAAGTCATCATTGAGTAGTGCATTGTTCAGTGTGGGTTTTCCATTGTTTTTGTTATTACTGAAGACCAGCCTCAGTCTGTGGTAATCTGAAAGGATGCAAGGGATTCTTTCATTTTTTTTTTTTTTATTTATTGAGGCCTGATTTGTGACCAATTATATTTTTTATTTTGGAGAAGGTACCATGAGGTGCTGAGAAAAAGATATATTCTTTCATTTTAGCATGAAATATTCTATAGATATCTGTTAAATCCTTTTGGTTCAAAACTTCTGTTAATTTCACTGTGTCTCTGTTTAGTTTCTATTTCTATGATCTGTCCATTTCTGAGAGTGGGGTGTTGAAATCCGGCACTATTATTGTGTGAGGTTCAATGTGTGCTTTGAGCTTTAGTAAAATGTCTTTTATGAATGTGGGTGCCCTTGCATTTGGAGCATAGATGTTCAGAATTGAGCATTCATCTTGGTAGACTTTCTTTGATAAGTATGAAGTGTCCTTCATTAATTTTTTTTATTACTTTTGGTTGAAAGTCGATTTTATTTGATATTAGAATGGCTACTCCAGCTTGTTTCTTGGGACCATTTGCTGAGAAACTTTTTTCCATCCTTTTACTCTGAGGTAGTGTCTGTCTTTGTCATTGTTGTGTGTTTCCTGTATGCAGCACAATGTCGGATCCTGTTTACATATCCGGTCTGTTAGTCTATGTCTTTTTATTGGGAAATTGAATCTATTCATGTTAAGAGATATTAAGGAACAGTGATTGTTGATTCCTGTTATTTTTCTTATTAGAGTGGAATTATCTTTGTGTGGCTATCTTCTTTTGGGGTTGTTGGAAGTTTACTTTCTTGCTTTTTCTAGGTTGTAGTTTCCCTCCTTGTGTTTGAGTTTTCCATCTATTATCCTCTGTAGTGCTGGATTTGTGGGAAGACATTGTGTAAATTTGGTTTTGTCATAGAATATCTTGGTTTTTGCATCTATAGTGATTGAGAGTTTTACTGGTATAGTAGTCAGAGCAGGCATTTGTGTTCTCTTATGGTCTGTATGGTATCAGTCCAGGAACTTCTGGCTTTTATAGTCTCTGGTGAGAAGTCTGATGTAATTCTTTTTTATTGTTATTATTGGATATTATATTTGCATTTCTGATGTTATCCCCTTACTTCATTCCCCCCACCATCCAGGAATCTCCTATCCCATCCCCCCTCCTCCTGCTTCTATGAGGATGTGCCACCATGTAACTCCCCCACTCCCACTTTCAAATTCCACCCCACTGGGTGTTCACCTTCATGGGACCAAGGATCTCCTCTTTCACCTATTCCCGAAGAGGCCATCCTCACCTACATATACAGATGGAGTCATGGGTCCTTCCCTATGGAGACCATTCCACATGAGTATTCATCCCATGTGCACTCACCAAAGGTAGACGCTGATGTGGATGTCAGGAACTGCATGCTGACAAGAGCCTGATCTAGCTGTCTGATGTAATTCTTTGTTTGTTTGTTGTTTTGTTTTGTTTTGTTTTTTTGTTTTTTGAAACACGTTTCTCTGTGTAGTCCTGGCTGTCCTGGAACTCACTCTGTAGACCAGGCTAGCTTCGAACTCAGAAATCCGCCTGCCTCTGCCTCCCAAGTGCTGGGATTAAAGGTGTGTGCCACCACTGCCCGGCGTCTGATGAAATTCTTATAGATCTGCCTTTATATGTTACTTTACCTTTTTCCCTTACAGATTTTAGTATTTTTTTTTTGTTTTATGCATTTGATATTTTGATTATTATATGATTGGAGGAATTTCTTTTCTGGTCTAGTCTATTTGGAGTTCTGTAGGCTTCTTGTATGTTCATGGTCATCTATTTCTTTAGGTTAGGAAAGTCTTCCCCTATAATTTTGTTGAAGATATTTACTGGCCCTTTAAGTTAGTAATCTTCACTCACATCTATACCTATTATCCTTAGGTTTTGTCTTCTCATTGTGTCTTAGTATTTCTTTAAGGGAGTTATTATGTCCTTCTTAAAGTCCTCTTATCATCATGAGAAGTGATTTTAATTCTGAATTCTTGCTATGGTGGGGGAATTGGGTTCTGATGATGCCAGGTATCTTTCATTTTTATTGCTTATATTTTTGCCCTTGCCTTTCACCATATGGTTAGCTCTAGTGCTACCTGCACTCACTGTCTCTGACTGGATCCTGTCTTTCCTGTTATCTTGTTTGTGTCAGAACTCCTTAGAGTCCAGATGTGTCTGTGATCCTGTGATCCTGAGCTCCTGGGTGGAAGAGCTCCTGGGACTTAGGCTTCCTCTGGGATCCTGAAATCCTGCTGCTTTGAATGCAGTGGTTCTGCTGCTGCTCTGAGTGCATTGGTTCCTCTAGGATGGCTCAGGATATGGTGTCTTCACAGGAGTAAACCAGTTAGGTGTCTGCTGCTCTGAGTGCAATAGTTCCTCTAGGTTTGCTTAGGATATGGTGTCCTCATGGGAACAGAATAGATAGGTGTCTGCCACCATCAAAAGTTCCAAGTGAGGGAAGGAATGGAAGTGGTATTCCAGTGGGGCTGATTTTGGATGGTTGATGGGTCCTGAGTACCCCCAGGCTCCCAGTTGTAGCTTTGGGGCATTGGGTTGAGCAGGAGGGTTCTTACTTGCTACTCTGAGTGCAGTGGCTTCTCTAGGATGACTATGGATATGGTGTCTTCACGAGAACAGCAACAGTGTATTTTTAATATATTAATTCAAACCCTTCTGTCTGATAATAGCATGAGATAATATCTTCTCTGCATATGAGTTTATTCTTTGATTGTTCATAATTAATGGTATTTCTTAGAGTATCAATTTTATAAACTCTAAATATAAAAAAGAATAAAAATTTTAGTGGCAAGTTGAAAGGCTGATTTTGAGACTTGAGCAAAGGTGCTACACTTATGCAAATTAGTTATGAATGAACTGCAGAGAGCTTAGTGTTAAAAGGACTTCTTTGGTAGCAAAGCAGGTTCAGTTTTCAACACCCAGTGGCAGTTTAGCAGTATATATTTGGCTTGATTTAAATGAGATGCTTGGACTGATTTCTTATACAACCCTAGACCATCTATACAGAAATGTAAACAATAGGATATACCATCTTATATCTATCATCAATCAAAAATATGTTCCACAGACTTGCCTACAGGTGTATTTTTATGGAAACATTTTCTCAATTGTGATTTCCTTTCACAAATCATTCTAGCTTGTATTAAGTTGACTAACACCAATCAGTATATCAATGATTATTGAGTGTATACTATTCTGTAATTATTATAATTGTTATTATAAATTGTTTAAACCTTTCCAAACTAAAATTATATTTATTTTTGTGTTAGTTTTATTTCTTTTCAAGACAAGAATTTTCTGTGTCTCTCTTTCAGTAACTTGCTTTGTAGACCAGTCTGGTTTCACAGTTAGAAATCTATCCACTTATCTTCCATCCCACAGTGTACTGGGGATTACAGGTGTTTTCCAACCATGCATGGCTTAAAATAGTAATCTTATGGTACTTTTGATTTGATGATTAGTAGGTAGGATGAGGTAAAATATTGGGAGTAGCACACTTCACATTGTTTGGGTGAAATATTAGGATATTTGTAAAGGTTCTCTAGAATAGAGTTTATTCTTTTTGTCTCTGTCTCTCTATCTCTCTCTGTATCTGTTTATGTCTCTGTCTTTCTCTCCCTCTCTCTTTCTCTCCATCTATCTATCTATCTATCTATCTATCTATCTATCTATCTACCTATCATCTATCTATGTGTGTGTGTGTGTGTGTGTGTGTGTGTGTGTGTGTGTGTGTAAAAAGTCCAAGGGTCCTATAGTTCTGTAGTTGCTCAGTCCATGTGGCTGTATGTTTTAGCTGGTATATGCTGAAACACAAAGAATTATTCTTCAATACTAGTAAAGGAACAGACTTGATAGCAATGCAAGGAAAAGCAGGTTAAAAAAATAAGTTTCCTTCCATCTTCTTATAGAGGATTCCAGCAGAATTTGTGGCCCAAAGTAGAGGTGTGTCCTCCTGACCCATAGATTGAAGACATTTTTTCCCAGTTTGAAAGGGTTTGTTTAAACTATTTTCTTAACTCAAACATCCAGATTAGAAATAGATCTTCCTATTTGAAATTAAACAAAAATAATCTGTCACTATTGTGGCCTCTTATTTTTGTGTTTTAATTGCAGACATAGGCAAATTGACAACCAAAAATAGCTATCACATGTCCACAGCTTGTCAACTTTACTCAAAGTAATATGCCATGATTAATTTCCAAATAAAAACAATAACCAGTTATATGATGTTCTCCTAAACATCATATAACTATTCCACACATAATGTATTGCAAACACATTATATATTTAACCAGGTACTAATTATGTCTCTATGGAAATAAGATTCATACAGTTAACTCATTCTTTAGATTAAAACATTTGTCATGTAAATAAATATGTATTATTTTTATTAAAAATTAAAATTAATATTTATTGATAATGAGCCTGATTGGAGTGAGAATAAAACTAGTTTGAAAGAAATGTGAATTTCATTACTGTCTAGAAATCTAAAATTGAAAGGTAGACAGTTTAGTCCTATAACAAAGGTCATGACCATAAAAGGTTGTTATTGGAACAAAGATCACATCAGCATGTTGCACCATGCTTTGACCAAATGTGGACATTATCACAGTGTGAAACATTTCTGTTGGAGTAACAGAAAAAGAAATCTTCCCAATTAAGTCTTCCCAATTAAGAGTATAATATGTAGTCTTGTAAATTCTGAAATCTGGACATATGCATAATTATCCTTAGTACAATTAAAATGTAATACATAATATTTTACATAATGTAAATTAAAATAATATTTAAAATCTTAACAGTATAGTCCAGATGCAATGGTCATACATATTCTTTAATTTTCTGTTGAGACTTAGACTGGAATTGCTATTTACCTTTCCAGAGAAGTTTCTTTCTTGCAACAAAGAGAAGTAAATTCCAAGAAACTTGTTTGTTGTTATAAGAATATGTGACTGTGGATTGCTCAGCCTTAAGGGAGCATCTTCATCACTCTCTTGAAGGCTCAGGAAACTCGGTCAGATGGGATATGAAAAGAACCTTTCCTCCCGTCTGAATACAGGTTTATTGAAGTTGTGCTGATTTTGTTTAACCATTTTATGGAATTAAAACATCTGGAAAGAGGAAGAGCATTCCAGTGTCCTCCAGATGAAAGCAAAAAGCGGAGACTAAGATCCAGGATTTGAAGACTGACCAACAAAACACTGTAATTCATGAGGATGATGTGAATGCAGAGTTTATTATTTTTAATGACATTATTATTGAAATACATGTAAAATTTGCATATTTAGCACTGTAGTTTAAGTATTAAATGTTCATGAAATTTCCAGGCTCTTAGGTTTCTTACCAATAGGAGCTATTAAAATGAACACAGTGGATTAACTAAGTAGAGCAAACTAGGAAAGGGTTGCTGGTTAACTTTAACTCTCAGTTTTACATGATCTGGGAACAACCTGGGAAGAAAGTCTCAGTGAAGGAATTATCTATACCCAGTTGGTCTTGTTTGTGGTAGAATTTCTTGAATATTAATCAAGGTGTTGAAACACAACCTTGACAGGAATGGCACTACTTCATGGGCTGGACCGTACAATATGTGAGTGAAGAAAGCTAATTGAGAGAAGGTGAGGAGGCCTGAAATGTTATAGATCTAGTTGCTCACTACCCTCACTAGGTTTTCTCCTAATGATGAATTGTAACATGGAAAAGCCAAAGCAAAATAGAACTTAAAAAGCATATCACACATTTATACCTCTACTACTTTTCTCCCATTCAAGTTTTTGTGTCCCACAGAGACTTTATTTATTCTCAGAATTTGTTGACAGTAACTGAATCTTTCCTTGAGGTTCCCAACTTTGAGTGAGGTATTTCTAATTTTTATAGCAATTTTAAAGTAAAGTAAAAATTTAGTACCTGATTCTTTCCCTGCCACAGTAATACGGATTTGTATAGTAAGACATGGATTTTAAGCCTGAGCCTGATAGCATAATTGGATGAGACTTTGGCAAAAGAGAACTTTGTGAAAAGAACTGTTGTATTACATGTGTGATGGCTATGCAAAATGTCAGTAGCATTTCGAAGATTTCATCATTCCTAAAATGTAAGCAATATTTATTTCTCCAACTCTCACCCTGAGAATTAACACTTTATCACTAACAAATGGAGTATACATCACCTCCTCTTGATCCTAAATGGACTTTTGTGAGAACAGTAACAAAGAAACCACGTGAGTTGTATAATATGATTTCCAAGGCAAGGCAAAGTAAGAAAATGAGCCATACACTTGCTGCGTTGTCATAGAATGTGGATGCTTATGGTTAGATGGTACGACTTTTGTTAATGTTTGTATCCCAGAAAGTCAAATTTAAAGTATTGTCCCATATGTTTGAAACATCAAGTGGAAATGTTCATCAGCACAAACTTCCTACCCACTGAATGTGCCAGCATAAGTCAGAACAGTTTCACACCAGCCACTCCAGCTAAGACATCATGGAATACTGAGATTGCCCATGAATTTTTGCTTGTGAAAATAAAATTGTTTTAAAACTTTAGATTTGATTACTGTATCTTTAAAATCTACTTAGTTTTTCAAGTTTTTAAAGTTTTCTCTGCATAATCTTTGTCATTTTAATGATGTCATATCCATTAAATTTATATTCATTTAGCATATACTACATAACATAATATAAATAAAAGCATAATATATATATATGCATATATATATATATATATATATATCCTCTCTCTACTCCTTTCTATACTATTTATTTCTACACTACTTCAATACTGTAAGTTAATTCTATTTTTATCATGATCTCTTTAGCCAGTTAACCTCTATCTATCTATCTATCTATCTATCTATCTATCTATCTATCTATCTAATCTATCTATCTCCTTTTAATTCCTGGAACATTGTAAGTTGTATAGAAAAGCTTTATTTAAATGAATATATTGGCAATATTAAAGAAATATAACTACATATTACCAAATTTTCATAGAGCAAGATATTTAAGTTTAACCATACTTATGTGAGGCTAGAAAGCATTATGTTCAATGCTGTACAGTTCAAAAGAGATTCTTCAATGTCTAGATTCTATTATCTGAAAAATAATCTAAGCCTTTCATTCCATTTGCGCAGAAACAGCAAATATGTTTATACCATTCATGTTTAAAATACATAGAAAAACTTCCCTGATATGTTTCCTGGTATGTAACAAAATATATATGCAAACTTAAAATAAAATCCATCTAAATGTGCATGGAAGTTTCAAACTTACCACTGTATACTTGTCTTTCTAATATATTTAAATAAATATAAAATACAAGGAAATTTAAAATAATTGGGGCAGGATGATGCCTCAACAGTTAAAAATACTTGTTAACCAGAGTTCAATTTCCTGAACAGACATTGTGGTCTACTTCTGTTAGTTCCAGGGTATCAGATGCCCTCTTCTGACCATGGTAGACACTAAACATACAGGGTTCACTCAGGCAAAATATTAATATATATAATTTACAATAAATAAATAATTTCTGAAAAGTTAACATAAGCATTGTTTTACTGTATATGTACTAGTACATACCACTGTGAAATGACTTTTAAAAATACTATCGGCTTAGAAATTATTTATGACTCTGATTTGTATTTGACAGAATATACAGCATTGGATATTTTAAAGGTATCATCTAGGAACATCTATCTTTCTATTTCTTTGAACAGAAAAAATTGGAACTTCTTAGCTTCTCTCAATTGACATGCAGTTTTATAACACTGTGTTTTAAATTAAAGGGAAGCACCAATTTCATATGAAATCTAATCATATGGACTACATAACCATAATATTTTTTACATATGCTTATTATTGTCCTCTGGGCCACAAAACTATAATTTTCTTTAATACAACAAATACAGTGTTGCTAAAATGCAGTGGGTGGTTGTGCTGAGGTTGTGCTGAGCTGTCTTGCTAAGTGTCATGTATTTGACAGCTGTGGGCTCTGCTGACAGGCTACATGCGATTACGATCAGTGCTGGTTCTCACTTATTCTAACTTGCTTCATTCCTCTTGGCAAGTACATTCCTGATCTCCTATCGCTTTTGATACCAACTGAGATTATCTAGTCTATTACTCTGAAAATGATTAGCTATTCCACAGATTAACCCTATGTAAATGTTTCACTGAATTAATCATATCCTCTTTTGGAAGAATTGGTGTGCATTTACTGCTCACATTCTCTGAAGTATTTCAGGAACATTTTCAAGAACATGAAAATTTATATAGTATAAACAATTTTTTAACAAAACTCTATTTTGAAAAAGTGGAATTATTTTATGTGATCATATATTATTTGGCTATGAACTATAACAAATGTTTTCATTTATATTCCTATGTATTTCAGATATAGAGGAAAACATTTATATACTATATATTGTTATATAATATATGTACATATGTACAGTGTTTGCATATATAACTATATTCAGGTTAATATGTTGTTTGAGTTTGATTCTTATAGATTTACATAAATATATTTTATATGTTTATATTTACAGAAATATATTTTTATAAATGTTTTATAAATTTATATAAATAATAAATATAAAACAAATAATAAAAATTAGATTATATGTACATAATTATAAAGGGAGAGAAAAAGCAAAACCAGAGAGATCATTTTTTCCTCTCTCCTTGTGGGTGTTTTCTTGTGTTACTGTAGACTGAATACAGTCCATATCACTCCCTGGACCACCTTTTATCATTGAACAAACTTTCATCATAGTTTCTGTATATGTTTTACAGTGTTGAGTTTCTACCTCATTTTTGACCGTTTATTTCCAGAATAAACGACAGAAGAACAATTATATCAACCAACCAGACCCCCAGAGTTCCCAGGGACTAAACCACCAACCAAGGAGTACACATGGAGGGACACATGGCTCCAGCCACATATGTACCAGAGGATGACCTTGTTGGGCATCAATGGGAGGAGAGGCCCTTGGTCTTGTCAAGGCTTGATGCTTCAGTGTGTAGAGAAATTTGAGGGTAGAAAGTTGGGAGTTGGGGAGGTTGGTGAGGGAACACCCTCATAGAAGCAAGGGAGGAAGGATGAGATAGGGGGTTTTCAGGGGAAGGGGGAGATTAGTGGTTCCAGGGGAGGTGAGAACTGGGAAAGGGGATAACTTTTGACATTGAAAGAAAATATCCAATAATAAAAAAAGACACACACAACCTTCATATTTACAATAAGCCTCAGTTGGCACTAGAGCTAGACAGACATCTACCTTCTATGCTTTTAAAATCTATTTTCTACTGATAACACTGATTTGGTTCTGAGATGCACTTAAATCCAACTAGCCAGCCCTCAGGGTCATGTTTTTTTTTTTTTTTTTTTTTTTTGACTCCTAATGCATGGAGACTTTTTCTTCCTCCTCAGCTTCTTTTTCTCATTGTTCCCTCTCAACACTGCCAACCCTGAGGCTGGAGAATATCCCAATACCTGCCTTTATTCAGTTATTGGCTGTTGGCATGTTTATTCACCAATCAGAAATAACTTGGGGGTAAGATCACAAAGCTCACTTGGGTCTATGTGCAGATTCTCTAGTTTCTGGGACAACCAGGACTTGGGGGTCTGCATTTAGCATTATAATACATAGCAAAAGACCAAATCTCAACACAGTAAAGGCAATGCATACTATATCCTAAAATTTAGGTAAGTTTTCAATTTTCAAACAATGTTTATTATTAATTCCTCATGAAATCCTAACTAATTTAAAATTAAAAGCCTAATTTTCATTGTAAATACATATATATGCATTTACATGAATATGTATGTATATGAATATGTGAGTCTAAGTGTAAAATTTTCTTGACTTTTATATTGTCCACATTTATATGTACAAATGAAATAACTGTGACTCAGACAATAATATACATCCATCCCAATTTTCACTTACTTTATAATAATAATTGCAAGGTTATTTGATATATTTAGAAGTTCTACCATTTACTAGAATAAATGAAAAAGTAACCAATTCACTTATTTTTAATTTATATAAAATATTGTATATTTAAGATGCACTAGTAGCAAGTAAAGATTACAATAATTTCTCATTATTTTTAACACATTTTAATGATTTTGATATAAATTATCATTTCAATTAACTCATCCTTATTGGAAATATATACTATACTGTATTCAAGATTAAATTATACTTAAGTTTAATTGACTCATTTAAATGAATATAACTTTTAGTAAAGTATAAGGAAATTCATATTCACGTTTAAGAAAGAGGAGTTCTCCAGCCTTTGGTCTTTGAATGCCTCCCTTGTCAGAGCACAATTATCTGTAGTACAACACATGTTTCTACTGATTACAACATCAAACACCATCATCATGTCAGATATAGTGAGACATCACACTTACTAAAAAAAGTACATTATCATAATAAATACATATAAATATAATATAATATAAATATAACTAAGCTAATGTTATATTTTAAAATTAAAATGTTTATCTAACAGTGATCATTGTAATTAAAATTGTTGTGAATTTCATTTGTTAAGCTAGAGTTTTCTGAATGGTAAGATATTTTCATAATAAGTATTCAGTACCAAATTAGAAAAGACAAAAATTAGAATTCTATCTCCTTTTTAATATACGGTCATTGTGAAATAAAATGGAAATGTTCTACTTTTATAGTTTTTGTAGTATTCTGTCTGCTAAAATAAACTATTGGGACTGTCGTCAGAGTATATTTCTATAGTTGGAGATGTTCCGAAATAAAAAACATAAAAAAGAAAAAGAAAAAATAGCAGATAAAGAAAGTCATGTGTAACCACATTTTGAGAAAAAGAGATTATGAGATTGAAATTGAAGGAGTACATTGCACTATTTGGAGGGAGGGAGTAAAGAAAAAAATGATGTAATTATGTGATAATCTAATAAGCATGAAAATCCATGAGCCTACAGAGGTCCCCTCCCCCAGTCAGGTTCTGCTCTGTCTGGGCCCTTGGCTGGACTCCTATTCAATTTATTTGACGTTTTTATTTTGTTTTTCCTCACCTCATCAAACTGTCAGTGAGACCCTGCCCTTCACCTAGATCTCTTGGCCAGGAATGAGGGAGCAGTGGCCGGCTTGAAGCTACCTGCCTCTTCTCTCACAGCCCTGATAGGGGGAAAGGGAGTTGGGTACTGCTTGTGGTTTAGGTTCTTCTATCTCCTTTTTTTTTTCTTTTTAATTCAATTTGGAATCAGAAAGCTGTGGATTCTGGCAAATGATCTTGTGCCCTTTAACTCACTCTTCCCTATCTGATCTCCTGTTCTCCATAGTCCTTCACCCCCAAGCACCACTATACAGACTGGGGACCAGCCTCCTTTCCTGCTTGTGTCTCTCACTTCCCATAGTGCTTTAGACTTGATGAGAAGAGGAGCGGGGAGGGGACAGGATCACTCCTTGGGCATCTGAGAAGGCCTTTCCCCAATAGGCTTTACCCTTTCCTGTGAGCTCTCATTCTGACACATTTTTTCAAAACTCAAACCTGAGTAAAACTACAAGTTTAATATGAAAAAAAAAGGGGGAAAGAATAAAAAAGATTTTAAACTACTTGATTAATATATTAAAAGATATGCATGTGTAACATTTCATTTGCCAAAATGTGTTACTTAAGATTTGTTCATTTTTGTAGGTCAATAAACACAGAACCTTCAACAATATTATAGACATATTTTTTTCTTCAACTTTGATTACACAGTGTCCTTTTATTACAGACAAAATAAAAAATAAGTATGATAAACTGAAATCTAGGGGTGCTTAGATATTTAACTTGGTCATGTGTCTTTGATGTACATGGAGACAAGAGGAGAGTATTCAAAGTGAAGGACACTGTTCAGATTATATGCACTCATTTAAGAACAAAAACATAACCACTGAAGACTCAGACTTGAAAAAAAAGACACAAAATTAGAATCAGTGGTAAAAATATTCAGACATAAACTCCAAGTTTAAGCAAATTCTAGTTTTTTTTCTTTTGCTTTTTATTCATTTAATTTGTATTCTTCATATTTGGTAGTAAACAGGTGTGAAGAACTCTTTCATGTTTTCCCCACATGGCCCCTGAATAGCAACAGATTCTATATCAAATCAAATTTTCCATAGTTTTGAATTTCTATAAAGCCTGTATTTACAACTTTTTATTTTGATCTTTATATAGTACATAAAACATATGCTAATGAATAATGAAAATATGTGAGATATTGTTTTATTTGTATACATCATACAATGTCTATGACTATTGCAAACACACACAGACACAAACACTTATTTAAACATGTATTTCAATGCATACATAGAAGGTTTATTTTAATACTCTTGCATCTTAATTTAAACATGAATATATGTGTATATAAGCATAAATATATAAACATGACTATATATGTATAAATAGATATAAGCATGAATATATATGTATATATCTTACATTTTTTCCCTGGAGAAAGCTATTGACTGTGAAGAAAGAGCAAGCATCCAGCCACATAAATGTGTGCTTACCAGTTTTGACTGCATTTCAGGATTTCATGGATAACTTCCTTACTGGTTATTTTTGTTATAAAATTGATAAACTTTATTTATTGGAGTTAAAACTATTTTTGGTATGTTTGCAAAAGACTTATATACTTTTGATCTTCAATTCACTAGTGAAAATTAAGAAACATCTTTCTTTAACTCAATTTCAGATTAAGAAAAAATCAGAAGAAAATTGAACTATGATATTTTAGGAAATCGGTATGCACTGACTGTTGTCTTACATTACCTTGGCATTCTTTGATTTCCTGGCAGGTGTGTGAAATTCATTTAACTTTGTTAATTTCAAACTTTCTATGCAATTTACTTTGATGCCTACCCCAAGAACATCCACTATCCTTGCCCACGCCACCAGTTACTACTCAACTTCATGACACTGTGAGGAAATTACTATTTTTGTTCTATGTTCAAAGATCTTTGTGACTCAATTTCAAAATTTGCCAATGAAACCATGGCAAATCTATGACTTACTAACATTCTATGTGTAAGTCACATAGAACAAAACTCATGTCTTTCACAGTACAGAGATTTTTCTTCATGTATTTTTAAATTCAATAGGTAATTGGAATTTGCAATTCTTCATGTTTACTCTGATATAAATGTACCTTGAAACAAATATACATTTCAGAGAAGAGTAGAGCAAGCTTCGACTAATTAGAAAAGGTTCTTTTTATTGAATGCTTTCTTTTGTTTTCATTTATTTATTTTTCTCTCACAGATGACATTTCTACTGCAATTTCACCGATCTCTACTTCTATGGATGAACTCTGAGCGAGTGGGAATGAGAACAGAAGAGACCAGTCAGGGAATGGTAAGGACAGAGAGAGAGAGAGTATTGGATGAGATGTTTTATTTTCATGTTGTATCTTTTTTGATATTTTAATGGTTCTCTACTTGCTAATGTAACTACACACTTAGTTTTACCTTTTATTTTATTGTATAATTTATAATTATTTGGCAGTCATATAAGAATGTGTGTTGTGTACATAACTAGTATCTGTGGGGTTCAGAAGAAGGCAAGAGGTCATTGACCGCTATATTTATAAACAGTTGTAAGCCACAACGTGGATACTTGGAAGTTAACTCAGAACCTCTGATAGAACAGCAAGTTCTCTTGACTGCTCATTCATTCATTCATTCATTCTTTCATTCATTTATATCCCAAAAGGTAGGCCCCTTCAGGTCTCACCTTCATAGAGTCCCTCCCCACATCTCCCCTCTCCTCCTTTGAGTGAGGCCCTTCTCTTGGATATCCCCCAATTCCAACCCTGGCCCATCAAGTCTTTAGAAAATACAAAACATCCTCTTCCACTAAAGCCAGCCAAAACATCCTCATTAGAGATTTGTATAGTCAAACTATTGCTTTAGGGACAGCCTCTATTCTACCTCCAGTTGTTGGAGGATCTACATGAAGACCAAGCTGCGTATCTGCTACATAGATTCCAGCGTCCTTGATCTAGTCCTTATATGCTCTTTGGTTGGTGACTCAGTTTCTGAGAACTCACAGAGATCCAGGTTAGTTGACTCTCTTGGTCTTCATGTGGAGTTCCCATCCTTTTCAATGCCTTCAACCTCCCTCCAACTCTTCCATAAGACTTCTAATCTTCACAATCCCAAATATTTAGTTTTTCCAGTTCATTCATCTTTTCAAACATGCTTACATTTTCTTTAATCCTTATATAAACATCACATAGATTAAATAAGCATAATTTCTCATTAAATTATAGCAGTATACTTTCTGTTAAGGTATTAAAATCTCAATAATTTGAATTTTCAAAGGTCATACATTCTGAGTAATCCTAAATTCCATAAATAATGTATAATTAAATATATAGGCATATTTATGTACAAAATTAAATTTGTAGAAATATGAACCAAATATTTGGTCTTATATGAATAAAAAGTTCAGTATATATGGATATGTATTGCTGTTCTTTACTATATGTTACAAATAGAATATTCATTAAAGCTACACATCACAATATTGTAAATTATCTAATCATAAAATATAGACTATTGTAAAAGAGATTGTCAATTGTCTCTGAATAGAAAATGAATCAATTTCAAAGCTCAAATTTTAATAAAGTCTTTGAAAGTTTTATTGAACCAAAAATTCTGACTTTGCAGCCCTTCTATTATATTTGACATGTACATTAGTTTTATATCAATAATATTTCAATTTCCATGGCTGTTAAGTCTTGAATCTATATTGCAACAAAATATATTCTGATTTATGTATCCAATCTAATTTCATGCTAATGACCTAATAAGAGTTTGTGCTTAAAAGTTCTGGGCATACACATCTAAGGCTCATGCAAATGACAGTTTGAGATGCTTTGCTCAGATATGTGGATGAACTTTCCCATTGCCAGGAAAATAGTTAAAAGAATGTTTACATTTATTCACATGAGAAAATGTATGTTTGTGGGTCCCTGTGGCTAGAACTCAGAGAGTTCCTCCAGGCAGGAAGTTAGGCACTGCTGTTGTGGCCTGGCTGCTGCAGTTCTCTGCATTAAAGGCCTTCTCCATGTTTCCCATGGCAGGCCCCAGAAGACACGTTGAGTCCCTGGGTTTAAGACATTTCATGGTGGATGGTAGTTGAGTCTGGATACATGCTCTCAGGGCAGATCCAAGTTAAATAGAAAGGGAGAGAGGGGGGAGAGTCTGGGGAAGAATGCTTAATTGGGTAAGCATCTGGCCTTCAGCTATCTCATTAGTATGTAAAACTTTCTAGGGCTGAGGCCTGTATTCATGCACTCTACCTGTGCTCTTTGGGAGGGGCTCCATTTGTCCTATGTGACTGAATGGTGTAGGTTAATGGAGATCTTTGCCACATGTCAGGAGCCTAGATTCTGGAAACTTGGCAAGATATGAGCTGTCCCTCACAGGCAATGGACACCTGTTGGGTCACCGGCTATCTCTAAGCCAGCGCTCTACCGGAAACCAAAGCATCCTATCACAGTGCCACATATGTTCTCACTGGGATTTCTCGGGTTTGTTTTTTGTTTTATTGGGTTTTTTTTGTCATTCTCTGTTGTTTAATAATTGAAAGAAACCATTTTAGCTTCAATTATTAAGTGTTTCACATTTTAACATTTTACTCTTCTTAATTACAGAAATTATAAAATATGTTTGAATTTCTTATAAAATATAATTTTTATAAGAATATACTTTTAAAAATCTTTTTCGTCAGTAAGTACGCTTAATGTGTGCACTTATTAATGTTTCTTGAGCACTTTTTTCATGAATTATGACAGGATCGTACAGCTTCTTAAAGTTTTAAACCTCTATTCCATATTTCATCAGTATTGAATTCAAATTTGTTTTAATAAACTACCCCACTGAACCAAATTGTTAAGAATTTTATATATATATATATATATATATATATATATATATATATATTTTTTTTTTTCCTTGTTTGAAGTGTGTACATATATAATTATAGAAGATCCATCAATTATTTTTAGTCATTTATTCATCATATACTTTTTACTACTCCATTTCTACTCCCTGAGCTTTCAGGGAACTTGATGGTGGGCAATAAGCCTTTTATGGCTGAGAGTTCTCATGCCTTGCCTAACTGGGTAATGCCTGGTTGTTAGTCTCTGCCTTTGTTCTTAATTGCTGCAGGATGAATTTTTCTGAGGATTGCTGAGCAAGACATTAATCTATAAGTATAGTAGAATATCATTGATAGTCATTTTATTGCTACATTGTTATTGTTTTTGTTGCTAACTTGTTTGTTTTAGAACAATAGTATTTAACTTTACCCAAGGTCCCTGGGCTACATATCCCTAGGTTCTTTATCACCTAAACAGTATTGGAAATGAGTTCCATGTCCTGGAGTGGGGCCTCATTCAAATTAGAAAATGGTCAGTTACTTCCACAAGCTTTGTCGCAGTATTGTAATACATCTTGTTAGCAGGATGCCCTTTGTAAACCAAGGTTTTGTGGCTGTGTTTGGTGTTTTCATTTCTTTTATGGTGGTGTGGAAGGCACCTTCTTGCACTAAACACACTATTACATGGGGTGGGGGGAGGTTAGGTAGGTATGGGGAGTATCTGTGTAGATATGAGCTCAATTTCTCTATGCTAAATGAGTTTTATATGTATTGTCATCAGCAGTGAGCCCTTACTTTAAGCTTGAGAAAAAAAAAAAACTATGTTTTGGCAGATGTTCGTTATTTTTGGTGATTCTCATGGAACTTATTTGTTCAAGAATTCAATTAAATATAGCCAAATCCCGGGTCAAGAAGCTTCATTTGATGAAAAGAGAGGTTTAATATTGGATATAATCCCTCATTATTTAACAATTTCAGAGAGATTACTTTCATATATTTATACACTTTATGAAGTGTCTACTGTATTGGATTTCCATACTACCTCTCAAATGTTTCCAACTTTTTGCTGTCTCTCTCCAAATTCCATCCCTCGTCTACCTTCCTCTGTCCTACCATACCCCTCTTGATGGTCCAGTTCCAATCCCTCCATTCATCTATATCTATTTATTGCTTCACTTTCTTAATAAGATCTATCTACCCAACCGCATTTGTCTCTTACTCTATACCTAACTTTTATAAGTCTATAAATTTTAGCTTTATTATTATTATTTTAACAGCCAATATCTTCACATAAGTGAGTGAATATTATATTTCTCTTTCTGAGTTTGAGATATATCACTAAGAATATTTTTTTCAAGTTCCATCCTGAATATATGATTTCACTTTTTTAACGGTGAGTAATACTCCACATCTATTCTTCTGTTAGGTGGCAGCTAGGTTGTTTTCAATCTCTGGCTATTATGAATTCAGCAACAATGAACATGGTTCGCCAAATGTCTTTGTGGTAAAGTAAAGCATTCTTTAGGTATATGCCCAAGAGTGCTATAGCTGGATCCTGGGATTCATCAATCTTCATCTTTCTGAGAAATCATGATAATAATTTCCATAGTTGCTATACAAGTTTTCTTTCTCACCAGTAATGGTTGAGTGTATTCCTTACTGTACATTCTTGCAAGCATGAACTGTCACTTTTGTTAATGATCTTAGCCATTCTGACTGGTACAAGATGGAACCTCAAGGTAATTTTTATTTGCATTTCTCTGACGGCTAAATATATGGGAGGTGGAATGTATCTTTAAGTGTTTCTATGCACTTTGAGTTTCTTTATTTATAATTCTCTGTCTAAATCTTTACTTCATTTTTAAATGTATTATTTGAGTAGTTCGTTGTCTAATTTATTTAGTTTTACATATTTTGTATATAAGTCCTATATTGAATATAGAGCTGTTGAAAATCTTGTCCTGTACTGTAGTGATGGTGTCCTTTCCCTTTGAAAACATTTTTTAGTTTCATGATGGCCCTTAGTGCCAGAGAAGAAAGGGAGACCATATTGTATGTTTTGCTGTAAAGCTGGGAAATAGATTGGGCCTGAAGGAGCACAGGAATTGTGAATCTGTAGTCAGCCTATCAGCTTCCCTTATAGGAATGGTGTTTGGTTCTCTGGGGATGTTTGCTAGAGTTGGGGCCTGGGAAAGTTGGGCAAGGGAGGTTAAGAGAGTAGGATCTGTGAGATCTACAGTAGGTGAGGATAGGAGCAAGGCAGAGAAGGCTCCAACAGGTTTTCTGGTTTGCAGTGTTGGGGATGAATTGATATCCAGATTTAATCCATTTTCATCAGGTAGAATGAAGGATATAATTTTGATTTTCTTCTTTATTGAGATCATTTATATCTGAGTATGCTGGTCAGTTTTAGAGAAATTCTATGCAGTGCTGAGAAGATGGTATATTCTTTTGTGTTTGGATGAAATATTCTATAAATATCCTTTGGGTCCATTTGGTTTGAAGCATCTGTTAGCTTCAATATTTCTGTTTAGTTTCTGTCTGGATGATCTGTCTATTTGCTAAAATGCTGTATTAAAGCCTCCCACTATCAGTATGTGAGAGTCAATATGTGATTTAAACTGCAGTAGTGTTTCTTTTATGAACTTGTGTGCCTATGAATTTGGTACATAGATGTTTAAAATTGCAATGTCCTCCTGATAGTGTTTCTTTAACGGGTTTATAGTGCCCTTCCCTATTATTGTTGGTATGTTTTGGAGTCTATTTTGCCAGATATTAAAATAGCAACACCAGTTTTCTTCTAATGTGTATTTGCTTGGAATACCTTTTTCCATCCTTTACACTGAGATTATATTTATCCTCAGTGTTAAGTTGTGTTTCTTGGATGTAACAGAAAGATGCATCCTGCTTTTGCACCCATTCTATAAACCTGTGTCTTTTTTATTGGAGAATTGAGGCCATTGATATTGAGAGATCTCGGTAAGTAGTGTTTGTGTGTGTGTGTGTGTGTGTGTGTGTGTGTGTGTGTGTGTGTGGTGGGGGGTGGGAGTGGAACTGTGTCACCAGTCAGAAAAACTGGTAAGGTCAAGTAGATTAAGGAACCCCAGCAATTCTTATAATTGAGGCTTCTGAATCCACTGCTGAACAGGTTCGGGTCCTGGAGCACAAGATTATGGCACATAACTAAGAGGACCATGACAACTGCTCATGTAGCATAGAGCCTAGAGTTCTCCCTGCTAATGAGGTATGTAGATAGGCTCCCAGAGGTTTTAGCTAATAAGTTTCCTTTCCCTGGAAATCCCTTCCTGCAAAAGGAATTAACCTGTGGGTCACCCTGAGTAAGTTTTATGCATCCATTTCCACCATGAAAAAAACAGTTTGGACAAGCTAGGACTGTCTCCTTCCTCAGGACCTCCATGGAGGGAACGCTTTCATCATACCTAGCCATGCCTAAGTCACTTTCAAAGGGCCCCTCCACACTCCTGGCACTCACACTGAGGCAAGCAGGGCTCCTCCTCTCCAGGCTCATCTCAGCCCCCCCCCCAACTCTTCACAGTTCTGTGATGTGTGGGTGCACAGAAATTAGGGAATCAAAGCCTCAGTCCCAGCCCAAGTAATTTCTTACCTGGAGAAACACAGGTTGCAGCCTCTATCTTACGATGAGTTTGCTCTCTCCTGAACAGCATGTAAATGTCACAGGAGCCAGATACCCTAATGAGGAAGCCTCTGTGTTTTGTCTCCCTAAGCAGCGTTCGAACACCCAGGCAGCAAAGGGAAACACCGAACTATGAGAACTATAAACGAGCGTTTATAGTTTCTGTTACTTTGTTGTTCTGGTAGAAGTATATGTGTGCATGTACGTGTGAGTGTGCGTGTGCGTGTGCGTGTGCGTGTGCGTGTGCGTGTGCGTGTGCGTGTGTGTGTGTGTGTATGAGTGTTTGTGTGGATGCTTGCATGCATGAGCACTTCCCCTTTATTTATTTATTGGTAAGGAATATTTATACTCTGTTTCTTCAGTGTGGTTACCTCTTTTGATTGAATTTTTTTCTACTTCCTACTGCAAGACTAGATTTGTAGATAGATATTGATTAAATTGGTTTTCTTATTTAAAAAAAAAACAGTTTTTTCATCTATTGTTATTGAAAGTGTTACTTGGTATTGTAGTCTGGGCTTTCTTTTCAGTCTAGGACTTTCTGACTTGTAGAGTTTTCACTGAGAAGTTTTAATAGGCCTGTCTTTATATGTTCCTTGGACTATTTCTCCTGCAGTTTTTAATATTCTTTTGTCATTGTTCAGTGTGTTTAGTGCTTCAGTTACTATATGTTGTGGGGACTTTGTTTCTTGATGTTTTATAAGTTCTTGTTCTTTTATATTCCTCTCTGTCTTTAAGTTAGGGAACTTTTCTTCTGTGATTTTTGATGAACATATTGGCCTTGGACCTGTGTTTCTTCTCCTTGATTCATTCCTATGATTCTTAGATTTTGGTCTGTTCATAGTATTCCAGACATCCTGTATGTTTTGTTCCAGGATTAGTTTTGATTTTACATTTTCTTTAATCTTATGTATCCATTTCTTCTGCCACATCTTCAATGCTTAATTATCTTTCTTTCATCTTTTGTATTCTGATTGTGGAGCTTGTCTCTGAGGTTTCTTTTTGAGTTCCTAAGTATTCCTTTATCAATATGTCCTCAGTTTGAATATTCTTTATAAATTCTACTTCCTCTTTCAGGTCTACAAATGTTTATTCATTTCCTTCTACTTCCTCTTTGTGCTTTCATGGATTTCTTTATGTAATTTATTCATTTCCTCACTAAAGACCTCTAAAACACACACACACACACACACACACACACACACACACACAGTTTGTATGTTTGGCTCAGGGAGTAGTACTATTAAAAAGTGTAGACTTTAAGAATCTCATCTTAACTGCCTGGAAGCCAGTATTCTTTTAACAGCCTTCAGATGAAAGTATAGACATTTCAGATGCTTTCACGTATGTGTGTGTGTGTGTGTGTGTGTGTGTGTGTGTGTGTGTGTATGTGTGTGTATGTCTTGGTCTTATGCTTCAACTAGATTGTAAAGCTGGGACTTCTGTGGTAGGGTTGCTGCCCTATAGTGGAGACTGATTGTTTTGGCTATTTTTCATTTTGGTTTTACACTGCTGTGTAGGCTCATACCATTGGAGAGATTATAACTCTTGGTGTTTATATGTTTATATCTGGTCTAATTTATGTTAAGTGGATCTTTTACTACTTGATTTATGTTTTCCTCTCTGTTTCTTAAGAGGTCATCTGACTGTGTGTTTCTTGGTAGTATTTTCTGGGATTCTGTTAGGTGTGACCACTTGGGGTTCCTGGTAAAATCCTGGGATTTGGGAACATACATTTTGGAATGAGAATGGGCTAAAAAGGGTAGGGGAGTAGAGGGTATGCCACAGACAGGGTGTTACATGAGGATCAGCTTTGCACCCTGCAAATCAGATCTGAGATTGAGGAGATGTCACAGCAGTTGGTCTGCTACTAGGCCTGGAACAGTAACAGCTGATTTGGTTTGAAGGAGAAAAGGGAGAGATGCAGATCTGCAGGTTTCTTCCCTATTTCCTTGGCAGGAGAGGCCTGTGGGTCCCAGGGAATGCCTGCCAGAGTGAAGGGATTAGATAATACAATGGTCTGAGGAGTGGGGAGGTGAAGTTCTGTGTGATTGAGTAGAGATGGGGTTAGGAGGAGTCTGAGACTGCCATGGGCAGTCTGCTACAGAAGTAGAGATGAGACTTGCTAGTTGATTTGGAGAAGGGAACAAAAGTTCGGCTCCCAGTCTATCTGTTCCCCTGGCTGCAGTGACCTTTGACTTTTCAGGAAATCTTGTGTTTCTTTCTTGAATAACTTTTTCTTCTGTGAGCAGGTGGTGGTATCTTTCATCTCTTTCGCTAGACACAATACATTAGTAGCAGAAATCTGTACATACCAGTGGCAAAGATAATGAACATATTGCTATGAACTATTAGAAAACTGTGTTAAGAAGTATCAGACTGAGAATAATAGTGTAAGGAAAAACAAGTGGTTCAATAATCAGATATCAAGAATATTTGAACAAGTATACTTCATCCGACGGCACAGATATTTGAATGCCAGCACTTAACTGTGTCTGCCCCCTTTAAACTTATCTTATCTTCATAAATTGTTATACATATTTATTTGTGAAAATATATAATTTTCAATTTGTTTGTCTAATTATCAGAATTAATGGGTAATAGAAAGGCAAAGTAGCTTCCCATACATGTAGGAAAATATAACAAGTTCCAATGATACAATTAAACTTAATATTTGTTAGAAGAATTCTCTAAACATTCACTTAAATGCTGATGCTTCTTTTGACCCTCTATGTACTCATGTTTTCTTCCTTTTGTCTCATGATTAACTTCCTTGCTCACCTTCCTAAAGGTTTAAGCAAGTGCTAATTATTTCTAACACTGGCTAAAACAATCTTCCTTTCTTACTTCACAAATAATAGAGACGATAGATAGCTTTATTTCATAAAGAATAAAATCTTGCTTACTTTGAATCATTTATGAAAGTTAAGTAATTCTACAGAAATAGAGAAACTCTTCTAAACAAACAGACATGCATGTTTCTGAACTAAAATGTCATTCTATTTGGATACATAGCAACACTGTTTTAAAATGCAAGCATCTTAGTCATGCTTTTTGAACAGTATGATTAAAGGCTTTTAAAGTGCTCATTACTTCATTAAAATATGGATCTCCTTATGAAGCTATTCTTTAGAAAAATAGTATTTCATCATTGAAATGAGTTAAAATATTTTTCACTTTCAATTTCAATAATAGTTATCTCCCAATGCATTTTAAAAATTTGAGTGAGCAAATATTCTTCAACTGTAACAGTTTTAATTTTTGCAAAAGTTATGAAAGGCTGCTGTCTTTAGTGAATTCTTTCAGTCCGATATATTCCATGTGACCCCCTTCAAGTTACTACTTTTACTAACTTAAAATATGTAAATTGTATATATGCACTACCGTCTTTAATGTAAGAAATGACCATAAGAAAAATCATAGTTTGTAATTTTTTTTCAAGAAACAGAGTTAAAATACAAAAGTGCTATTACTAAAACTGTCACCCAATTTTAGTACAGTGTCTACTAAAGTTAAATTTGTGTCTTGAATAGTTCCACATTGTTACCCTGACTTTGCCAAGATGCTTCTCCCAGACCACAGAGCATTCCTAACAATAAGAATATCATATAAAAATCTCTATGGTAATTCTAAGACCATGAAGTCACTGAGGATAGTGGGTGATCTTATTGGTCATAGCAAAGATGGTAGAAAACAAATATTTAAGGTGGTGGGGAAAAGAACATTAGCAGTGTATCCTGGGGACACTGGACTCCTTATATTACATCCACCATTTCTTCTTGGTCTTTCCCCCAGCCCTCCTCTCTAAGAGCTTATGAGAGACACTATATCTGGAGAAATTACACTTTGTCGCAGTAGTGATTTGAAAGAGAATGTTTTTGAAGGATCATATATTTGAATCCATTAGTGGATCTATTGGGGAAGAGTTAGAAGGTATGACACTTTTGATAGAGATGCATTGCTTGGGGAGTCTTTGAGGCTTCAAAACCCCATGCTACAACCATTCGTTCTCCCTTATTGCAACTTGCAGGTCAGATTTAAACTGTTTAATCCAGCTCAATTTTTGCTGCCATGATCCTAGCCATGATGATCATGGACTAACGCTCAGAAACTATAATCAAACCACACAGCTAATTGCTGCATTTTATAAGTTGTCTTGGACAATGTGTTTCATCACAGCAATACAACAGTAACAAAGATGGCAGTTCATCATGTTCTCTTCCCTGATTCCAAATAAAGACATAACTTTATTCATTTCTTCTATCTTCTTTGGAGGACATTAGGCTACACATGGTTTTGCAACATCTACCTTTCTGTGTTAAGAACCATCCTAGACATTAAAGAGAACAGATGAACCTATCCAGAAAGAACATCTCTTGAGTGTAACTGTGGGATCCGAATGGAAATGATATGACACAAGGGTCTGCTTTCAGGAGAACTTCTACCTTGGTCATCTTTGTAGAAGACTTTAGCATGCTTGTGCTATGTCAGGGAGGATTTTACTGAAAAGGGAATACAGTTTACTAATGATAAAAGTAAAAAAATGGTAATTATTATCATGTGACTTTCTATAATTATCTGCATGCTAAGCATATAGAACAATTCAAGAAATACCTTGGTCTACCAGAAACTGAAAAAGCAAGAAATTACTGCTCCAGAACCTTCTGGGACAATCGGCCCACCCAATTGTCCTAAGTTCTAATATCTAGACTTCAGAATATTATGAAATAATTTGTTACTATTTTAACACAAATATTTTGAGTGAGCTTGTAACAATAAACTCAAAGAAGGCAGCAGAATAATTTAAATTAAGTTTTACTTTAGAAATAACTCATTAAATGTATGGGAATACATGGTAATATATGCAATTTGTTATTTCCTAAACAGTAAAAATATAAACTTATAAAATGTACATGATAACATAAGTAGAAATTAAATAGAATATAACCTCAAGAATGAGATTCAACTTTTCTAACACCTATATAAAAGCTGGGATATAAATAATATGATTTATCAAGCATAGGTGATATAGTGATCATGTTTCCTCTTTATTACTAGAATTTACACACATTCATAAAAATAAAAACAAATGGCAAAAAAATTGTGGTAGTGAACACTAACAAAAGATGCAGTTAATTTTGGTTTCAGTAACAGTATCAAAAATAGGTGCTTTTTATTGTTTTTTAATTTCCATGTTTTTATGCTTTTGTGAGAATTGTACACAATGAGTTTTGTTCAAATTCATCCCTTACTGTAGCTCCTCATATATCCTGCCCTGATCCTTGTTGATCCAATTTTTAACAACAACAACCCCCAGAAGCTTTTATGGTATTGGATGTGGAGTTTTCTGATGGCTTATGGTCAATTTAGCAGGACCTATGTTCTTAGACAAATGCTGATTTTCTTTCCCAGAAGCTAAGAGTTGTCCAGTGTTACTGCAGAAGGAGTCAAACTTCATGCCCACCCTTTTCTATATCTTGAGATGTCTGGAATGAGCTTGAGTATGTTTTGCACTGCTGTCCTAAACACTGTGAGTTTATACTTTTACCTGCCCTGCTGTGTCCATAATACAATTTTAAATAGTCATTCATTTACCTCTTCTGCTCAGCCACTCTTTCCTCCCTATCTTCACTAATGATTCGCAAACATGGGAGAAAGGGGTATGATGCATATATCCTATTTAGGCTTGTATTTCACAGTCTCTTATTCTCTGCACTTTAGTCAAGTTCAGGTCTCTGAACTATTTGCCATCTATTGCAAATAGAAGCTTCTCTGATGAGCGATAACATATCATCTGTTATGTAGATTCAACAAGTAATCACCAGGGTTCAGTTTGATATGTTATGTTCATTTAGGAAAGTAACGGTAGTAAGTTCTCATGTAGGACCAATATAGCTATAGATTCTTGGCCCAATAATGGTGTAATATCTGGATTTGGTGTTGAAAAGCAGTATGTAAGGCAAACAAAAGCATTTGAATACATAACAATGCTCACATCACTATTCCAAGGTCTGCATGTCTTGCCAGGCCAGGCTTTGGTGCGTCTGAAAGGTTCCCAGATGATTCCTTTATTTCACTATTGCACACAACACCTTCTATCATTATGAAAACTTTCCAGTATCTTTTTATTTATATAATACACAAAGAAAATTTTATTTGATAATTATATAATCTAAATTTTAAATAATAGCTTAGTAACATTTTTTTCTTTATTCAAAATAAATGTATTTTATACAATGTATACTGGTAATGTTTTCCCTCCCCCAGCTTCTTCAATATCAACTCTACCCCCTTCCCTTCCTAATTTTCATTTATTTTTAGAGAGAAACAAATAAGCATATAAAGAATAAAAATAAAATAGAAAAAAATAGTGAAATAGGACAAAACAAAATAAAACAAACATACCAAAAGGAGACAACAAACAAAAAAGCAAGAGAAAGACACACATACATACACTAACATCCACAAGAATACCATGAAAACACAAAATCTGGAGCATAATCTATATGCAAAATATCTCTAAGGCAAAACCAAACCAAAACAACAAAACAACAAAATCCAACAATGACAACAACAAACAAAAGAGACAAGAAAAATCAAACAAAACTAACATACCAACCAAACAACCAACAAAACAGCAAACAATTACAATATTATGAGACAGCAACAAAAAACCAGCAATTTTCACAATATTATGAAAAAGAATCTCTAAAACTTGCTTTTGAGTTTGATTTATGTTGGTCATCTACTGCTGGGTATTTGACCAACCTTAAAATTTGTTACCATTGCATGCCTCTCTTGGACAAATCTAATTTTTCATGTGCAAGTGGTTATCAGTTGGAAATAACTTCTCAGAGGGGTGTGTCTCTGTGTGTGTATATGTGTGTGTATTTGTATGTGTGTGTGTATGTGTGTGTGTGTACACTTCTCTTTGCTTTAGAACCTCATGCAAACACCATGCAAGCTCTTACTGATAGTTCCTATGAAGTTTGATGGTATTGATATTGACAGCCTTAATTTCTTGGCATTCTCCATCTCCTCAGGCTCTTACAGTCTAGCTGCCTCCTCAACTGAGCACTGAGGGGAGAGATTTGATGGTGAAGTCTAAACAGAGTTTTCTTGGTTTCATACCCTACACAATGGCTGGCTATGGGTCTCTGTATTTGTTTCCATCAAGTGCAGGAGGAATCTTCTCTGACAAAGGATACGTTTGAAATTTTAACATTATTTTTCCTGTTTGGATGAAAATCGATCTATGTAAGAAATAATTATTTCTTATATTAAAAATTAAGACTCATATGTAAGAACTTTCCCAATTCATTAAAATATCCTGAATCATAAATGCAAACAAAATATAATGTAAAAATTTCAGTTGTTGTTCAGTATTGAAAACCTCATGTTTATTTTAGTTTTAAGAGATTTTAAACTTGATTTAATGAATTTTTAATGTTTTACTTTGTAACAGCATTTTCTGCATAATATGAAAAAGAGTAATTGAAATACATGGTCCAGTTCATCTTCAATTAGTAATATACCATTTCATATGAAAACTTGTGATGGTGCTACATAATTTCATCTGTGGAAACTTTCCTGTAATTGGATTTTATAATGATAATTCAGAGATAAGGGATAGCAAAAGAATCTCATAGTTGCTTTTATTTCTCCTTAGAGAGGGATAATTAATTACTGTATCCATCAACCACTAAGCTGTTCAAAATCTCATTACATTAATGATTTAATAATTACAAAGAATTACCTTAAGATAATTATTATTTTTAATAAGAAAACATTGTGATATATACATATAATATACTATAAATGATTTAAACACTGAAACCTGTCTTTGAAGGCATAAATGATATTAATATGTAAGTAATTATAAGTAAATAAAAGTATTCAAACAGTGATTGAAGTCAACTTGTACAAAATTATTTATACAACATGATAGTAAGATGAACACCTGTAATGTTTTATTTTCAAATTAAAAATAATATATGAAAATTGAAGTATATTTACATAAATTATTTTAATAAATAATTATATATACATATATAATTTATGACATGTGCAATTTCACATCTCAAAAGAACACTGTATTTTCAAGATTTTATAAATACAGTGTTTAGTGAATAAAGTATTGACTGTTTAAACTACATATTAATGATATAAGTAAAAGAAATCATTAATGTCAATGTCTTATTAATAAAATATGTTTATGTAGAATTAATTATAATATTTTAAAGAAAGAAAATCATTAGAGAATATTGTAATTTTTAAATTGACTAACCTCCTAGGAAATCTCAAATAATTTGTTATATTTATTTCTTAAATAAGATCAATGCTGTTTTTAAATAAATATACGATTTTTAAATACATTTAATGTCATTAATTGTATCAATAAATATTTAATACATAAGATTAAAGCACTTGCAAAAAATAATATATGAAATTATTAAATAAATAATAATACAAAATATTTAGCCAGCAAAAATTGATCATAGAAAACATAATGTTGCTGAACTTTAAAACAACCTCAATATACTCAATTCATTAATATATATCAATGTATACAAATAGGTACTTTTAGGGATACTTTCAATTGTATGACATTTCAAAAAAAAAAAAAATTAAAAGTTAGTCTGAGTAAAGCACCCAAGTTTACATATAAAATTAGGTACACTCTTTCTCTATACTCAGTCTCTAATATAATCTAGAAAGTTATTGCAATTTTATGCTGAACATTATGTAAAACATTAAATTGCTTAAAAACACCGAAAAGATATCAACTTAAATATATTTTAAACATGACATTTTCGATAAAGTATTGTTAAATGGAGTTACACAAAATCCACGTAAAAGCAATTAAATATTTGAGGAAAATGTAACATTGCCTTTTTTTTCTTTTTAAAAGACAAGAATTTCATATATCCTTGGCTGTCCTCAAATTTCCTGTGTATACAACTTTGATCCTGTTGCATTCACCCTAGAAATGCGAAGATTGCAGGTGTGTCGCACTACACCCCATATTTCCTGGCTGTGTAACAGTATAACAATGACCCTTGCATGCTGAACAAACACTTTAACAAGTGGCCCACAGTCCTTTAATGTCAATTATGTTTTAGGATATTAACATTAATCATGAATTGACAAGTACACATCTGCCATAATACACTGCTAAGTTTTCTTTTGTCCTGGTGTAATAGCATTCTCTGATGGTCTATTAGCAAGCTCTTTCTTTTTTTTAAAAAAATGGATATTTTATTTATTTACATTTCAAATATTTTCCCCTTCCCTAGGTTCCCCTCTGCAAACCCCCTATCCCATTCCCCCTTACCCTGCTACTATGAAGGTGCTCCCCCACCCACTCATGGCTACCTCACTGCCCTAGCATTCCTCTATACTGGTACTCACTCTTTTTTGACAATTGTCTGTGCTTTAATGCTTGCTTCCATAAAGGTTATGACAATGAATGTGAATCGAGAATTTTCTTCAAAGCTGGAAAGGTGATATACATGTATACTTTTACTTAAAAAAAAAAATGACCTTATAAGTACGAGACATGAAAAGCTCTGTAATGGAGAATCTAAAACTTAGGGAAAATTACTACTCAGTAATAGAACACAAAATAGTTTTGTCAACACCCTGTTCATCACTGATTTTGTACTTTCATTTTTTTTTTCACTTAGGTGGTGTGATCTCTTTAAATTTTGAACAAAGTAAATTGTGTGTGTTTCTGTATGTGAGAGAGAGAAAGAGAGAGAGAGGGAGGGGAGGGGAGGGGTACAGGTAGGGGAAGAGGGAGAAGGAGAGGGGCAGGGGCAGTGGGAGAGGGAGAAAGTAGGAGGGGAGGGGAGAGGAGAAGAAAGAGAGAGGGAGAGGAAGGGAAAGAGGGAGAGAGGTAGAGGAAGGGGAAGAGGGAGAGAGGGAGGAGAGGTAGGAGAGGTAGGAGAGGGGGAGGCAGAGGGAGAGGGCACTCTCACATGTGTGTGTGTGTGTGTGTGTGTGTGTGTGTGTGTGTGTGTGTGTGTGTGTTTGTGTGTGTGTGTGTGTGTGTGTCTTCAAAGCTGTGATTTAAGACTGTTTTTGGTCAATTGATCTGTAAAAGACAAGTGACCAAGATAGATCACA
The DNA here is from genome assembly GCA_030674055.1 of Rhabdomys pumilio. Lineage (NCBI taxonomy): Eukaryota > Metazoa > Chordata > Mammalia > Rodentia > Muridae > Rhabdomys > Rhabdomys pumilio. Next base: position 101,585,450 of record JANHMN010000001.1, read on the forward strand.
GGGAGTCCTGTGAGCTGCCTTTAACCCTTCTTTTCATAAAACAAAGTTGCAAATAAAGAAAGCAACTGGAGGCAGGCTGTCACCATTGAAGATAGTGGAAAGAATTTGAAATGGAGAGTTGTTCCAGATAAATTACAGATCAAGAAGGATAAAATATATTATTGATATGTGAGTTTATTTTGATCATTTCCTTGCTTAATAGAGACGAACCCATCTGCGTATCAATAGCATGGATCACATAAATGTAATTTAAATAAAGGATGTAATATATGCCTTAATGTGAACTTCTGGACAATAGGTTATTAGTATTTAGAAAACACTGAAGCATGGACTATGCATTTGCATGTTACAATTCTTCACAGAGTCGTTACTTAATTAGTGCAGAAACCTCTATAACAGTTCACTTCACAGTGTCAAAGTATGTTAATCCCCCGATCAGTGTATTATAAATATTCTTTTTGTTCTTTTTATTTGCAAGAATTGTTTTTGTGTGATATAATATATATTCTTATATTGTTAGTATGAAACATTTCTCTGTGGGCAAATGTACTTTCTTATGATGAACCAGGTGACCTGAGTTCCATCCCAGAGACAGATGTGGTGGAAGGAAAAGATTGATTCTGTTTGATTCCTCTGAACTGCTCTCTCTCTCTCTCTCTCTCTCTCTCTCTCTCTCTCTCTCTCTCTCGCTCTCGCTCTTTCTATCTATCTCTGGCTCTCTGGCTCTCTGGCTCTGTCTCTCTGTCTGTCTCTGTCTCTCTGTCTCTGGCTCTCTGTCTCTCTGTCTGTCTCTGTCTCTCTGTCTCTGTCTCTGTCTCTGTCTCTCTCTCTCTCTCTCTCTCTCTCACACACACACACACACACACACACACACAGAGAGAGAGAGTCAAACAGACACAGAATCACAGAGGCACCCCTACACATAAAGGCACAGGTAAACAGAGGCACTCAAACACACAAACACTGATAGACAGGAGGGAGGGAGGAAGAAAAAGGGAAGGAAGAAGAAATTTTACTCTTATTATTATAGAATTTTTTCTGAGTATTTGAGACATGAAAAATAAAGTGATCCACTGAAGGTCAGTGAACCAATTTCTTTAAGATCAGTATTCCAACCATCCAAACCATTCAGAAAGCTGAGAGTTCTGGTCTCATTTATTCACTGAATAATGATTTAACTCACTCTACATATTTTACATTCTTAACACATGACAAGAAATCTTTTTATTCTCAAAGTGACTAAAAGTGCAGGCTTCTGAGTGTATCTATCAATAATACTAGTTTTTCTGTGATTCCTATTCAGAGTTTTGGTATTAGTACTCAGACATTCTAGGCAAGCTGGAAATTAGTATAATCAATACAAACATATATGTGACTTATATATTAATGATTTTATTTTGATATTAGTTCATATTTTTAATGGTGGTTTATTAACTGTATTAATATAAATATAAAAATTAATGCATAACATCAAGGGCAAAATGAGTTGATAAATATTGAAAGATAATCATTTAAATACTTGTATTTACTCATAGTAAAAGTTGAAATTGTAGTTTTCTTATTAACTTAAAAATAGTCTCTATTTAGAAACATTCAAGACCAGTCTTCAAACTTGAGATTTATCATTAACCTATTAGTCACTATTATTTCATATCCAACTTTTAATTATCAAAGCCAAAAATTTAAGTTTTTACAAATTTTATTGTGCTCTCCATTATTTTTAGGATAAAATAATTTTAATATAAATATATTACATATTTTATTACTGTTTTCCCAGAAAAATATTTTTAATAAATAACAAGCAATATTTAATCCATTTTTATTTCACATTATTGTTCCCATATAAATTATCAGAAATTAGCCCATGTTGTTGCAAATCGATGCACAGCTGCTATAGCTCATCTGTGGAGGATGAAGGAAAACTCAGGTTTTCGTTTTTGTTATTAGAAAAGGTTCCATAAAGAACAGAAATTATGTAATTAACATATCTTCATATATATGTGTGTGTGTATATATCTATACACACATACACACACACACACACACACACACACACACACACACACACACATATATATATATATATATATATATATATATATATATATATATATATATTTATTTTAATGGATTAGAGATAGGTGTCCAACAATGACTGTCTTAAAAATGAAGGTTCAAGAATCCATGAGTCTAGATGTATTAGTTTGTCTTCAGTATTTGTCAGAATCCTCAAGAATTAATCTTAGTGCCAGAAGAAGATTAGATTAGCAGCATGAATAAGGGCTAGCAAGCAAAGGGAGAACAAGATTTCTTCTTCCATGTCCTTTAAATAGGCTACAGGCAGAAGGTGTGGCTCAGATTAAAGTCGCTTCTTCCCACCTGGGAAAAAAATCTGGAATAAAATTAGAATTTACCACTTCAAAAATTCAGATTGGAAGAAGGTCTTCCCACTTCAAACAATTTAAGAAAACAAATTCTTAGGTGTGCTCAACGATTTGAGTTTTAGTTAATTCCCAATATTGTCAAGTTGACAACCATGAATAGTATTACAGAGTTTAAATTCAACCTTCCCTGGGAATCTTCTATTTCTTACTAGCTTGCCCACAAGCTTCTGGATATTCTTCAATCTCCATCTTCTTTCTTTCCATTATGAGTCACCCAGAGCCACCATATAAGGCTTTGTATAGATTCTAACGATCTAAACTCAGATCTTCACTCTTACTGGACAAATATTCCAAATTAAAGAAACTGGACATTTTTGTCATAAAAATAATGAATATATGGCATAATATCTGACATGCTGAACGTTTTTGCTTTTTCCTATTTGTTTGTTTATTTATTTATTATGTTTCATACATGGAGGTGTGTTCCTCTTTCTCCATATTCTCACCATCATATGTTGTCACCTGAGGTTTTGACCTTAGCCATTCTGATTAGTGTGAAGTGAAATCTCAGGCTCGTTTTGATTTTCATTTATCTAATCACTAAGGACTTTGAACCTTTCTTTAGGTGCTTCTCAGCCATTAGAGATTCTCCTGTTGTGAATTCTCAGTTTAGTTCTATACCCCATTTTTTTTATCGGGTTATTTGGTTTTTGGTGGTTAGCTTCTTGTGTTTTTTATATATTTTGGATATTAGCCCTCTAATATTTGATTTTTTCCCAATCTGTAGGTTGCCGATTTGTCTTATCGACTATGTCCTTTGCCTTACAGAAGCTTTCCAGTTTCATGTTGTTCCATTTATCAATTCTTCATCTTACGGTGTGAGCCATTGGAGTTCTGTTTAGGAAATTTTCCCCTTTGCCAATGAGTTTGAGGCTCTTTCCCTCTTTCTCTTGTATTAGATTCATTGTGTTCAGGTCCTTGTTACACGTGGACTTGAGCTTTGTGCAAGGTGACATATATGAGTCTATTTTCATTTTTCTACATACATACAAACAGACCAGCACCATTTATTGAAGATGCTTTCTTTTTTCCATTGTATATTTTTGGCGTCTTTGTCAAAGATCAAGTGTCCATAAGTGGGTGGTTTTATTTCTCAGTCTTCAATTCTATTTCATTGATTAACACGTCTGTCTCTGTACCAATACCATGTAGTTTTTATCACTATTGCTCTGTAGTAAAGTCTGAGGTCAGTGATGATGATTCCCCTAGCCATTCTTTTATTGTTATGAATTATTTTCACTATTCTAGTTTTTTTTTTTTTTTTGCCTTTCCAGATAAATTTGAGAATTGCTTTTTCCATGTCTTTAATTAATTGTGTTAGAATTTTGATGGGGATTGCATTGAATTCGTAGATTGTCTTTTGTAGGATGGCCATTTTTTTCTATATTAATTCTGCCAATCCATGAGTATGGGAGATCTCTTCTCTTTCTGAGATCTTCTTGTGTTTTTTTCTTAAGAGACTTGAAGTTATTGTCATACAGTTCTTTCACTTGTTTGGTTAGAGTTACCCCAACGTATTTTATACTATTTTTGTCTATTTTGAAGAAGGGTGTTGTTTCCCTAATTTCTTTCTCAGCCTATTTATCATTTGAATAAAGGAAGTTTACTGATTTACTTGTGTTAATTTTATATCCGGTCACTTTGCTGAAGTTGTTTATCAACTAGAGAAGTTCTCTGGTAGAATTTTTGTGGTCACTTATGTATACTATCATATCATCTGCAAACAGTGATACCTTTATTTCTTCTTTGCCAATCTGTATCTCATTGATGTCTTTTTATTGTCTTATTGTTTTCTAGCTAGTACTTTGAGTACTATATTAAATAGATTTGGTGAGAATGGGCATCCTTGTCTTGTCCCAGATTTTAGTGGAATTGCTTCAAGTATCTCTCCATTTAATTTGATATTTTGTGTTGGTTTGCTGTATACTTCATTTATTATGTTTAGGTATGAGATGTGGATGTTTTATGCATTGTGTTTTTCTGTCTTTCTTTGAATAAGCATTTTTAATTTTTTTTTCAAATTTTATGCATTATCATGTACTAAATATTTTATGTATTTTAACTTTCTTTTGAATATTTTATATATCTATAGCTAAAATGACTGTATTATGTGTATTCTATGTGTTCTTTTTTCACTTTGACCATAATATACTACTGTTCAATGTGAGGATGTCTCCAAATATTCTAGGATGTAGAGATCATCTATCTGTGGTTTTTGTTGGCATCTGTCTAATGAATAATTATGTTGAGTAACTTTGTTAATACCTTTGATATTTCTGTGTCTTTTGGAGGTATAATTATAGAGAAATTTTATCCATTTTCTTCTTGACATATATTTTTGCTGTTCACTTGAAATATTTGTGATTTTAAGCCTTTATCAACTATGTGGCATGCAAATATTTTCTCCCCTACTCTGGGTTACATATTTCTGTATTGCTTTAAAGAGACATTAACAGGAGAAGCAAGATGACTGAGTTTATAAACTTAACACACAAGCCAGTTGAGCTGGGTTCATCCTCCACATTCCAGGGAGGAAGGAGAAACTCCTCAGAGCAGATGTCCTCTGACCTCCACAGGTTCACTGTAGCAAGCACATAACTGTACTCACATCATTCATACATCCACACAAACACACATTCCATGTAATAATTGTATAATAAAATTTGAAATAAAAGGACTGCTTATTAACCTTAGAAATTATTATAAAATTTATTAGAATTATCAATGGGATTACAGGTCATATTTGATCATTCTTAAAAATGCAGATATACTCGTGAGCTTACCACAATTGCCACACTTTGCTATTCTTAGGAGAAAAAGAAAGATAACAGAATTCAGCCACTCAGATATTGTAAGCCATGCTCTTATCATCAAACATGAAACAAAAAAATGCTACTTAATGAAAAAATATTTAACAAACATACATTATTTGTCCAGAAAACACTAGCAAAATTATTGAGAAAGATATGCATAAAAACTAATTTTTAACAACATATTTAATATGTCAGAAGATATCACAAAACCTTATATTAAATAAAATACAGTTAACAAAATTACAAATATTTTAAATATTTCTGTTAATGTAAGCAATTGTATGTCAGCCAATTGTCTGGTAAATATTTAGAAAACATAGCTAGATATAAACTAAAAATATAAAGATAAGGAAAGATGAAACAAAATATTACTCTCTGTAAATTAGATGACTCCACAGAAAAATCTAGAGAATTTATGGAATAATAACGAGAACTCATAATTGAGTTCAGTAATTCTGCATGATAAAAACCAGTATTGAAATCAATTATATTCTCACATTAGCTATAAAAAATAGAAAAGTTAATTACAAATATAAATCTATTATTTATAATAGAATGGAAATCATAAACTACATAATAATAAGTTCAGCAAGTAAAAGCAATAATTTCATGAGCAAATAATTAACTTTACTAAAAAAGAAACAGAATACATTAATAGAATATATATTCAGGGAGTACTTTAGGAAGACTGACACAAAATTAAAAACTGTAGGTTTTCGAAATTAATTATTTGACACAGAAAATAAATTCTCATCGGTTTTCATTACATAAACTTACATTGGCCAGGATTTTAAGCATTGTCTTTATTCCAGTTTAATAATTGCTTTTGTTCTGTTATGTTACAGATTTGAAGGCATACCAAAAGTGCCAATCATCACCAAAGGTGCAATCCATTTGATTTAATAAATAATATAAAATCCATGTTTTTTAAAAATACTAATCCAAGTTATTTTTCTAGAATTATTGTTGATAATATATAATACTGGTACTCTGGACATTGTCATCAGGATATTCAGTGAAATATCCCATGTCCTTGTGTTAGAGATTCAGGTAGAAATCTTGAGTTTTACATGTGAAACTCGTAGTAAATGTCTTCCTTCAGGAGGGAACACTATGTGCAGTTCCAAACTATGGTTAATGTGAAGTTTATGAGTGTGGTGGACCAAAAACTAAGAAACACAGTGAATGCAGAGATCTTCAATGCTCTATAATATTAAGTCTCATGTGATTTCAGTAAAAGTTCACTCAGAGTTATGATTTTTATAACAGGGTAATCAATGATGCCAGAAAAACTAATTGTGATGAAACTAAAGTTATAACCATAAAGTGGCAGTTCTGTCTGGAAATTGCACTGCTTAGAGGGGCATCTTCATCTGAAGCTATCACCCTGCTATATACTGAACACTGTAACAAGAGTCTGGACCACATAACTTCGTTTTGCTCATTTAAATCATAAAAAGTTATTAAGATTAATTCTGACTCTTGTTTTAGACTGGAAAACATTCATGACCCAGTTTATTGAGAAGGCAGCATAATCATTTGATTATAGTAATTTTTTTTAAATTAGAACATAAATTTGATTTGTATGTTTTCTCCTGAGTTAAATATTCTTTGATTTCTTATACTTTAATACATTCTACCCAAAGAAATGATAAGAATGCAATGGATAATCCAGAATCAAAAAAATATATTCAGTAGAAGTACATTATAAAATATCTTAAATGGGGGGGAGGAAGGATAAGTTTGAAATAAAAATTCTTTTTTTATTGATTGATTTATTTTAAACTCCAGGTTTTATTCCCCTCTTGGTCCACCCTCCTCCAATTGTTCCAAATCCCATACCTCCTTCCAGCCCCTCTGTCTCCAGAAGGATGTCCCCATCCCTCACCCCTACCCCACCAGACCTCTAAACTCCCTGGGTCCGCCAGTCTCTTAAGGGTTAGGTGCATCTTCCCTGACTAAACTCAGACCTGGTAGTCCTCTGCTGTGTATGTGTTGGGGCCCTCATCTCAGCTAGTGTACGCTGCCTGGTTGGTGGTCTAGTATTTCAGAGATCTCAGGGGTCCAGATTAATTGAGACTGCTGGTTTTCCTACAGGGTCTTAAAATTGATTTAACCAACAAGAAAACACCCCACCCAATTCTTTAGCTTGTTATGTTTTCTTGAAACTTTATCTCAATTTGTGGATAAAAAATAAATATTTTAAAGATAAAAGAAAGTCAAAATAATAGGTAAAAATATCAAAAGCACTGAACTGGACAACAAATCTATTGCTCAATATTATGACAAAATAAATATATTTCTAAAGGCATCGTGTTTGCAGTGTGAGTCAGCAAGTCTGATTTCTGTAAAACCAAACATCGTAAATCCAGCCTGTCTCCAGATACATCACTTAACATATGGTTAAATATTTCAGTAGATGTATGCTTAAGAATTTTAAATGAAATTATTGTACAAAAATGATGTTCCCTATTCTAAAATGTCTCTATCTTTGTATTTCATTAGTTTCTTAGATTTTCATTAATAAAATCTTCATCGTGTCAGAAGAGATGCCATAACAACAATTACACGATTGCTCTATTTTGATAAAAACTAAAGGACAAAGTAAGATTGTATGCAAGATACATTTTATAGTTCTCCAGGTATTCAAGTTTTATCATGTTTGCTAAAGATCAACATGGCTGGAGAAAAGTAAAGACCTCTACGTAAAAGTGCTTAATGAATATTGTTTTAAATTTTTATTTATTAATTTATTTGTTTACGTTCCAAATGTTCCCACCTTCCCGGTCTCCCCTCCACGAATTCTTCACCCCATACCCCATCCTGTTTGCTTCTGAGATGGTGCTCTTACACCAACCCACATACTCCCACCTCACCCTACTAGCATCCCCCTTCCCTGAGGCATCAAGTTTCTACAGGATTAATGACATCCTTTCCTACTGAGGCCAGACAAGGCTGTCTTCTACTATGTATATAGCTGGGAACACTATTAATAAGACAAAAGGGCAAGGTACAGATTGAGTGTCTTTACTAACCCTAAATCCAATAGAGAGCAAATATCCAAAATACACAAAGAACTCAAGAAGGTAGACTCCAGAAAACCAAATAACTCATTAAAAATGCAGTACAGACCTAAACAGAATTCTCAACTGAGGACTCTCAAATGGCCAAGAAGCACTTAACAAAACGTTCAATATATTTAGTCGTAAGGTAGATGCAAATCAAAATGCCCCTAAAATTCTACCTTACATCAATAAGAATGGATAAAGAATATATTTTAAAAGCATATCTATTCTAATATTTATATAATTATAATTTATATAATTATAGATGGGTCTGTTTATGTGAACAAAACCAGTCATTTGACTTAATTAAAAAAACACAATTTGATGCCCTTAAAAAAAAAACAGCTATACTGCCATAGCAACAATCATTTGCTAATATTTTTATTGAGACTTGAGAAATGACAGTAGGTGGAGGAAGGTAAGCATCTAAATATAAGACGGAAAGATATATTATTTTTTATTAATATAAATTTATTGGTATAAATTAGTGTAAGGAGTCTCTGCAAGAGACGTTTCACAATGTGATTAAGTATTTATGATGAGTATGAGATTTATTCCTGGCAGTGCGGGTTCTAACCATTTAGCCCCCAAGGCTTTTGGCAGTGCAAGTTCAAACATTGACAGAGCGGCTCTAAACATTTTTGGCCCCCAAGTGTGGGGCAGCTCAGGCCGCAACAGGCATGTGGATAATGAACATTTACAAGGCACAGGAAAGATTTCTACAATTATAAAACAATTACTTAGTCAAAAATATCAGTACACCCATTGATCAAAAATGGTATGCAAAAAGAAAGGGAAAACAGGAGTAGAAGATAGCTCGTCAGGTAAAGATTCTTGCCATTAAGAATTACAAGTTAAGCATTTCAGTTAATCTCATCCCTGTTGGTTCAGGTTAGCTGAAATGCCCAAAAAATGGGAGGGAGAAACTGTAGAGGTTAGGCAAGGCTCCTGTTTGGACAATGGGGTCACCCATTCATCTCCAAATTTATAACCCAGAATAGCTCCTGTCTAAAGGAAATATGAGGACAAAGCGTGGAGCAGAAACTGAAGGAAAGGACATCCAAAGAATGCCCCACCTGACGACCTATCCCGTATACAGACACCAAATGCAGACCCCTCTGTGGATGCCAGGAAGTTTATGCTCACAGGAGCCTGATATAGCTGTCTTCTGAGAGGCTCTGCCAGAGCCTGACAAATACAGAGACAGATGCTCAAAGCCATCCACTGAACTGTGCATGGGGACCCCAATGGAGGAGTTAGAGAAAGGACTGAAGAAGGGATTGAAGAAGCTGAAGTGGTTTGTAAACCCATAGGAAGAACAACAATATTAACCAACCAGACTCCCCAGAGCCCCCAGGCACTAAATCACCAACCAAAGAGTTCACATGGAGAGACCCATGGCTCCAACCACATACAGACTGCTCCAGCCGTAGCAGAGGATGGCAGTGTCTAGCATCAATAGGAGGAGATGCCATTGGTCCCGTGAAGGCTTGATTCCCCAATGTAGGGGAATGCCAGGGCTTTGAGGTGAAGGTAGTTGGGTGGGAGGGGGAGCACCCTCATAGAATCAGGAGGAAGGGGGATTGGATAGGGGAGTTTGGAGGGGAAGCTGTAAAGAAGATTACATTTGAAATGTGAATATATAAAATATCCAATAAAAATAAAATAAAATAAAAAGAATAACAAAGTGAGTTCATGACTGAAATAGAGAATTGACTCAGAGCTCTACTATTCACCATCAAAAACTCATTCATGCTGTTTCTCTCTCTCTTCTCTCACTTATTTTTCTGCACAAATGCATACACATATACACAAACAGATTTTAAAAAAACTTAAATAGATGTATTGAAATAATATACAGAACATGGCAAATGGTTGGTTAACATTGGTGAAAATATTTAATTCTCTGTTCTGTTTGTGCAAGGAATGCCTTTTCAGATATATCTACTTAAGGTAAATATTACCCATCTTGGTTGACATATAATAGCTTGTTTCACACTGAAATAAAACTATAAGGTGGCATTGAAATCACTCAACCCCAATGAGAAGTGATAACAGAAATCTTAAACTCTAAATGACAGGACTACTTAGAATACCATTACGCTTTTTAATATTTGGTAGCCAGACATTTAATTAATAGATAAATGTAATAAGTGAAGTTGGTGAGCTTGAAAGCGAAAATGACAAGAGCCCAAAATGTGGACCAAGCACCATGTAAAATAAGATGGCTTCTGTTCAATTTCTTTACAATTTTAAATGGCTGTCTTTAGCTTTTCACATATTTTAAATAAATCAAAGTTATAGAATAGTTATGAATATAATTAAGTACCTTTACATAAATTACTTGTAAGTAGATATACATTTATCATTAAAATTACTGAATTCTATTAAGATTGAGGAAATGTATAAATAACTCACATCTGTATGCAAATGAATCACAAGATAGATGTATATTGTTCATTAGGTTGTAGGTGACTTTTGATCTTTTACATTTATAGATTAAGAATATTAATTTATTTTTGACCACCATACATTTTTTATAAAAGTGAGCCTTCATCGAGATTTAAAACTCACGGCTTTCCTCAATTTCAGAATGTTCTGCTCATTCAATAGCAAGAAAGAGTAATGAGATGGAAAAGTACAATAATGAAAAATATATATTCATTCAATGAACAGTGCAAAAAGCTCAGAGTGGTAGTAAATGAAACTCAATTAATTTTTATGAGTATTTTAAAATTTAAAATTTACATGATTATTTTCAGAGTAATGAGTAAATGTTTTTTTTTTATAACACAACGAATAGTTGCAGATGGACTCTTTTAAATATAAAATCTGCATATATATTTAATATGATTTTACTCATATTCCCATTAAAAACCTTTGGAACAATCTGCAATCTAAACATACCAAAAATAGAAGCAGAGAGAAACACCTGTTACTCAAACAATGAATGTAAAAATTCTGTCCCTTCTCTGCAGGTTCTAACTGCTTCAGCTGAAAAGTCACAGGTGCACCATTCCTTTATCACACATAATACACAAAATAGAATGCAATTAGATTGTTTTCATTTATTTTGCAGATAAACAATAATTACCTACTGTCATTAGTACAGAAGAAAAAGATATATACATTACATCTATTAACCCTTCATCTACTATTGAAAGGCATTTAATTTCTGTAAATTTAAGAACTTTAATGTCTTTTAAAACATTGATGGAGAAAAATATAAAATCACACTGAATTATATATTTGAACACATTTTCTCAGTATCTCAGTGAAGTTCAATTGTCACCTTGGTTATTTGTACATATCATAGGACAGCTTTGACTTCTCTTCACAGAACACTGTGATGCATTATTTAAGTAAGGTACATTTAAAAGGGTATTTCCAGAAATTGTGTCTTCAGTAATGAGTCTTCAGCTCGTCCATCTTAGACTACTTCTGGGGTTCCATGAGCATCGGCATCACATAGTTTTAAATCCTGTATCCTCCATGCTGGATTATGTGTGATTACACATCTACATGACAAACATCATCATGTTGAGAATATACGAACAGACTTCTCTTCTTTATATTTTTCGTGTGATCTTGGGAGAAGTCCTGAAACAACAGGTTTGCCTTCTCATGTTTTTACTTTAAAATGTGACACTCAACATTTCACATGCACACAGCTCACACAGCACTTTAAGTCATTTGGTTTCAAGACAGAAATTGTATCTATTTGGCAGACATACATGAAGATATTGGCCCTCAGTACAGGTATTTGTTTAATTGACTGTGCAATGTTTTGGGTAAGAAATGAATGCAAAGGTTTTTGTATTAACAAAAGTAAAAAAAATAAATCTTACCAGCCAGCTACTGCACCTACAGAGCATAAACATAATGGATGCAATTAATTAACAATTATTAAACTCTTACTTTTATGAGGTTTGTTCTCCTTTCCTTTCTTTCCCTGTCATTCTCTATTATATTTTAGTGTTACTTTTTTTTTTAATTTCACTTAGATGGGAAGATGATTTTTATGCCATTACTGATAAACCACATGGAATCTCACAATTAAATCTTCTCCTCCTAAAGATTCTTGTGAGACTTTCCTATTCTCTTTGTGTTTATCTCAGGCATTTTCAGTAATGTACCTTGTGGTGCTTTCCACGTGTTCTTCCTCAATTCTTGAAAATGTTTTCACAATAAAATTTTCTCTAGTTCATGGTGATTATGACTCTGGTTGATTTCAAATATCTCTTATTGATGCCCATGATTCTCAGTTCTTTTCATGCTTCTAGTTCTTTTTAACAGGGAATTAATCTAGCAATAATTGAAGAAAAAAAAGAAAGACAAAAAGGAAAAAGGAAAGAAGAAAGAAGAAAGAAACAAAGAAAGAAAGAAAGGAAGGAAAAAGAAAGAAAGAAGAAAAGAAGGACCAAAGAAAAATATTTAAAGTATATTGTAAAATCATATTTTTCTTACAATCAATTGGTTTTCCTTTTTGAAAATAAGTTTTCAAAAACATTGAACCACTTTTTGATAGAATATGAAACTCTTTAAAATTATTTTTGCAGAATGCCATTTATGAAAGTTGTACATTGTTAAATGTTACCCCTTTAGTTTTCAGTAGTGTTTAATATAAGAAGCTACTCAACTCAAAATATTTAGAAAACTTTCATGCAGCAAAACAAAAGTGTTTTTACTATATTATAGAATGCCATATAAAGTTCTAAGAAATTTGTTTTTTGTTTTTTTTGTTTTTTGTTTTTTTGAAAATGAACTAATGATATGATAATTGAGCTTTTTGAATTTGTTGCCTTTGCACCTTTTCTGCATGGATTATATTCCACTCATTCAAACAATGTTAGACATTAGCCTTCTTCCAATGACCTAACTCAATTACACCTGCAGTGCTTGATCTTTTGTTTTTTTCTTGCCTTCTAAGTACATTTCTCAGTAGGATTTAGGGGTTAAGACTTAGACAACTTTTTAGGACCAATTATGTACTATATTGCTCTTTTGTTGTCATTCACTGGTGTCTACAATATGTCTGTCAAAGAGTTGAGAATAAGCAAATATTCATACACAATGAAATGAATACATAGATATAAGATTGTTTCAAGATTCTACAGTGTTTTGTAAAATGTTTCCCACTTTTTGGGATCTTTTTGAAACAGTTTCTTTAAACTGTTTAATAGACTCCTCTTCATAAAAATTGCAGGTCAAAAACAACTCTTAGACTTCTATTTGACAGCTGATTTTTTTAACAATTAAGTAATTGTGATTTAATGCCCTTATTTACTTATAAATAAAATATAAGTGTTTTCTTACCATGATACATTCATTACAGAGATATTTTGATGTGCATAGTAATTTGGGTATTTTTAAATTTGAAGACTTCTTTTTAACATCTGATATGTTCACCAAAGATTTTGCTAATACTCTTCCCTTGTAAAGTTAAATAGTTTTTATCTCAGATCTCTGATCTCAATTTTGTTTTATGGTTTGAATAAAGATTAAAAATTTTAATAACTCTTTTGCACTAATCTATATATTGAAAGTCATTTTGTAAAATGAATTATAAATCTCATTTACCCATTTACATATTCATCTATACTTTTCACATTTAAAGATTTGATGCCAGTGTTTTTTTCTAAATATAAACACGAATGAAAAATATCTGCTAGATTGTCAAATTCAAAGAAATTCAACTGCCTTATTTTGCTTCCTTTGTTAGTTAAAGTATTTTAGAAACATATTGTTAATCTGTCATCACTGAAACTATTGAAATTAAATTATCTCATTGAAATCTTTAAGGTATGTTAAAGTGTTTAGATCAATATTTCTGTTAAAATACTGAGCACCAAATACATTTCAGTTGGAACTATTATAGCCATGTTAGTTTCTGCTTCATTACATAAGTATATTTGCATGGAGAGAGATATTTTGAAGAAGCTGATTATTTCTTCTTTTCCTACCCCTGTATCCTTTAATATTCAGGGTTGGATATGGCTGACAATCTCATTCCATACATCTCTCTGTTAATGTAACTCCTAGCATCTGTAATTTTATGATTATAGCATACCTCAACATCTTGAGCCAGGGTGAAGGAAAAAAGAAATAGTGTTTACCTGTATCAACTTTATTTTATATCTACATTTAATAATATTAGTATAAACAAAGAAAAACATAAAGTCAATGGTGGTCTTTAAGAAGACAACATTTTGATGTGCTATGTACCATGGTTCTATGCTAATATTACTTTCAATACACTTAAGATATGACAACTTAAATATGAAGTATAAGAAGTGCTCTTGAAGTGACAATAGGGAGAAAATGTGTCCTGTAGCTCCATCACTACACGTGGTTTAGAATCATTTACTCAAGAAAATAAGAAGCAAAACTTTTTGTTTTTCTGCAGTGTCATAACACTGACCCAGTAGCATCAGGTGCCAGAATGACAATCAATTGTCTACTACAGACTGAGGATTTTGTGGTGCATTGTTAAGTATCTACTGGCTATTTCCAGAGTATAGTTTTACGGAAATCAGTAAGTAAGTACACAGAATATACGGAGGAGGAGAGGATTAAATCAGTATCTGAAAGAGTTGGTTTCAGGGAAAGAGTTTAGTATTTTGTTTTACAAACTAAATTTAAAGAACTTAAATAAACCAGACATACTAAAAAGTAAAGGGTAGACAGAAAAAGCAAAGGTATGGTCAGACAAACTTCAGAGTCAAAACCATTCCTCTCTGAAAGAACAGGACTTCATCTAAAACACAAAATTATATATGTACCTTAACTTGGAAGTAGATAACAATGTAGCAAATGATAAATTGTAAAAATAAAAGTAAGGAAATACTTAGAGAAAAATAAAAGAAACGATGTTTTTGCAATGTAGGGGTTAGATTTATAAGTTTGCACTTTGTTAAACACAAAGTTACTACATTTAAAATTGAATTATGAGCAGATGGTTTAGAATTAGTTATAAAAACAAGTAAATTAACAAATAATTACATGTCAAAATCTTTTAACTTAAATTAAGATCACTGAAATCTAAATTGAGATTAGCATTAAGTTAAGAGGCTTAAAAACAGGTAATATGGATTTACATACCATGTCAGTATTTTAACTTGTCAAAATGGCTCACTTTGAATAAAAGTTCATAAAAACAATCAATCCCTACACAAAATCTTCTTTTCTCTTAGTATTTAAAAATTCGTTATATGCTAGCAGACTAAGAGAATTTAGCTACATAATCATTTACCAGAATATATTGAAGTCAGAGACCAAAAAATCTTCAGGTCACAGAACTGAACATATTCATATATAATATGTAGTTATATATATGTAGTTATATACAAGAATTATTTTACCTCAACCCAGGTAACGACCATGTTTGGCACTTGACATTATCCTCAGACCTCCATAAGTCCACAAATCCACTATAATGTGTGAACTCTTTCCCAAATTCAGGAACAAACTCACTATATACATTTATACATACATAATACATACATACATATATATACAAGCGATGGAATACAAATTTACACTTTTAGAATACATAAAATACATCAAAATAATAAAATTAAATATATCAACCATTGAAGAGGAAATAAACCCACAGAAACTGTAATTTTTGATAGCTGAATTACAAAAGTATGGAATATTAGGTCAAAGTTTGTGGTACAGCTGGTATGGTTGTCATCTGATGTAAAATAGGGCCTTTGGTATTTTTAAGTGATGTGAATCCTCATTTGCAAACATACATGCACACATATACACAAAAAAAACTGTATATAAATATTGTTAGTTCTTTAGCTTCTAAAAAACAAACAAACAAAAAGATAAGCATCACCTTCATTCAGGGGGGATGTTCTTTGTTAACTGAAAGAGCTGTAGAGTCCTGTAAACATTTGAATGATTTTAAGGCAAATGTCTTAGCAAAAGGTTATCTGAAAAAGCAACTATATATTTTGTGTTTTCAAAAATTTTCAACTTATCTGACATTTTTCCAAGGACAAAACTATAGAAATAGTGACAAATTTAGAGCTTTAGAAGTGGGAAAGACAGCACATTTGAAGACAGCTAAGAGTTGGTCACAACTAGTGTGAATGGTAACTAGTCTGTATCAGGTCCTGGCAAATACTCCACACTGTGATTCTGTCAGCACACAAGCAACTGTACATCACAAAGAATAATTCTAATTGTGAACAACCAAGAGAAGCATTTAAAGCTTCATGGATTTCCAGATGAAATTCTGACAGGTATAACATAGGTTGTTATAAATTTATGAATAATACTTTCAACTAGCACAATTATGTGCTGATCTAAGTGATAATAGACTTCTATTGAAACTGAAAGTCAGGTAAAAATAGTGAAATGTAATCTTAACATTATTCTTCAAAACAACTATAGGTTAGTCATTGAATTTATATTCTGGAGTTTAAAACTGAAACAATGAATGCTATTGTCTCACCTGTTTACTGGGATTTTAAGCAAGGTTAGTATGTGCAATGAGTTTAGTAATTGCTATTGATAACATCTATAATACTTGATATGTGATCTACTATAAACATAAATATACAGAATTCTGGGTAGATGTTTCCTTGCATATGAACTTGTCTCCATGTTCTCCAAACTGAAAAGACATTTCTGTAGCATTGAGCCCACACAGCTTGTAATGCTGACTTCTAATACCATTTTTGGAATTAAATGAAGCAGAGTTCTGTCAAGAAATTGTTGTGTCAACAATGCAGAATGTAAATACATAAGATGGATCTACAATGTGTCTTGGTTTAAGAAACTGCCCTTAAATAATTGGACATGTCATAAAATACTGCAGTATAAAAAAATGGCCTCTTAAATGACCAAATCTGAAATGATTTAAGCCAAACAAAGAAAAAACATGGAAGTTTCTGTAGAGATAAACAAATTAGCATTTGCTACTATCTCATTAGTATTTGTAAATAGATATTGTTTAATAAATAATTAACAATTAAAGGGGAAGCCAGTCATTAACTGTAAAAATATAAAATATTAATCATTATTAATTATGAACAATGGCTAAGTAATAGTATTAATATTAACTGAATAAAATATAGAAGGTGATTATACACTTTCACAATTTTTTGTTCAAATTTTAATTGTATAACATTTAGGATAAGAAGAAACTACATGATTTAAACTGGAAGCAAGACTTTTAAAATCATATAGAAAACATGCCACATTGCTTAAATTGATGAAAGAAAATGAGGTACAGCTAGAGAGTTCTCTCAGTGCACATTGTGTTTGGTATGTAGTTATGAGAACCTGAGCCCCGATGCTCAATCACATAAAAAATTAGGTGCTGTAGTCTACCCCCATAACTTCAAAATGTGGCAGTAAAGCACAGGCATTCTCTGGGCTACCAGTCTAGCCAATTGGTGAGTTCCACATTCAGTTGAGTCCCAGTTTCAACAAATAGAATATGACTGAGGAAGAAAATACCTTGATGTCTGACCTTCAAAGCCACATATATGTGTGTGCAAACATGGACACAAACATATGCCTGTACAAGTGCACATACACACATTGGGCAGGGGATAGACACACACACATATTATATATATAATATATATGTACAATTATTATATATTATATATTATATATATAATAAAAGAAATAATAAAAGAAAGTTCTGTGTAGGTACACTTAATCTTTTTGTGGTTAACCTCAATAAAAGTTAGAGTTTTAAATAAATATATTACAGAGTAAAAAATGATGGGTATGTGTACTTCAGGATTGAATGTAAGAGAATTATTAAAGGAAGAATGAACTGAAATTAAAGATATATTAAAAGAATCATAAAATGAATATCACAAACATTTATATTTAAAAAAGTCAACAAATAACCAATATAGTACTTGCCAACATTTATGAACTCTTAAAATTGAGTAGTAAAGAAAAATTGGGTATTATAATATTGGGGAAAGGAAAAGTAATCCAGTAGGTTTTATGTATATTAAAAGACAAAAATACTGTCAACAATTTTTAATAATTGTACAATTAGGCATGGTAGCACAACCTTTTGTTTCTAGCTTTACAGAGGTAGAAGAAAGTATATCTCTGTTAGTTCATGGCCAGCCTGAACTACATAATGAGTTCTGGCACAGCCAGAGCTACATAGTGAGGACCACTTAAATAAAAGGTAACAAAAACTGGAATGGCAAGGTAGCTCAGCTGTTAAAAGAATTTTTTGTTCCTTCAGAAGATTTGGATTCAGTTCCTTATACATGCATGGTAACTCACAACCATCTGTAACTCCAGTCCTAGGCGATCTAAAGTTCACTTCTGACTTTCAAAGACACCAGGCACAAACATGATTCACATTCACTGATACAAGCAAAACACTCATACAGAAGAAATGACAGAAATAAACATTTGACCATAAATAAAATAAAAGATAATTCATACAAATAGTTTTAAAATGTATGTATGATGAATATTTGAGAAATGTATTAGTCACTACTTTGAAAAGTAGAAAAAATTAAACACAAAAATTATCCTATAGACATGAATGTATGACTCTGAGTTGGTGATTCTTTTGTCTGTGTGTGCCTATGGAATTTTAAATTAGATTTCTGTGACTGCTTGTAAGGTATCTCATCAAGGAGATATATTGACATTGTAAGATATGGAAAAGTAATGTACTTTTTTCATTATTACTTGAAAATAAACACTGTTAGACAACTTTAAAAAATTCTCTGATATTGATACATGCTAGCTGATGTGTCAAACATTGGAATTTAAAGCAAATTATGATAACTTTATGAAAATAGACAAAGTAAATGGGTTTGAATCATTGAATTTTAAATTTGTACCATAAATTATATTAGAAGAATCAAAAACGACAAAGTACAGATTTAATTGAATTAGTTGTTCTTTTCACAAAAGTAACATAATTTAGTTGAAGACTCTCATCATAGACCAGCAATTGCAACATATACTATGCTTTGTGCAAAAACAAACAAAGAAACAAATAACAACAAACAAACAAAACAAAAATTTCCAAAACACGAAACAAAAGAGCAAACAGCAAAAAACATACAAACAAAAAAACTCAGGCTAATTTTTCATTTATAATGTTAATTTTTCATCAACTTTATTTTTTACTGGCCTTGTATATAAGTATCCTTAGTGGAATATGATGCCATACTGTACAATATCTCAGTGTTGAATACAGGGGTATTATATGACCTTACAATATTTTTTTGTCTTATTTATTCATTTACCTAAATAGGTCTAAACAGTTATAAAAAATGCATAAAAGAGAGGGTCTTCCTTGTCAGTGACTTAAACACCAAGTTTCTGCTGTCCTGTAACCTCACCAGGATGAACTGAACAAGACTTATCTACGTGAGCAGAATCACTTTCCTAAGATGACAACCAAGTGTCACCTCATAAGCTTGGAGGCTTCAAATGGACCCTTTTATTTTGAGAGTCGGTATGCTTCATTATCCTTTATTCCTAATTTATAAAAACAGAATCTGATGACTAGACAAGTCTAATCATAAAATATAATGAAGAGATTATTATAACTTTTATAGATGATAAAAGAAGTTATTATGAAACTTCAAAGTGACATCCAACACAACACCATGGAGATCTAAATGGGATAGAAAAGCCTGTTATGTAATACTAAGGTTGATATAAAGGATTAAGTATCCCTGACACATTCATTAAAACAAACGGGGAAAAAAACACAAATTAGAAGACTTCATTAAATTAATTAGTTCTGAACATTTATCAGAGAACAGCTAGGTGACACTGTGACTGGAATAAGGAAAGATTAAATGCACATCGCTTCAGAATACGTAGCTCAAAGCAGTTCCAAAGTCATGTGTGCTTTTGAATTGCAACAACATTGAATTCTAGAAAAATAGCATTTTCAATAATCAAGGAGTAATAGCACGAAAGAACAGGATACATTACTTTTGCTAATTACTTTTCAGATTATATTAATACCTAAGCTATTAGCAGTTGATCAGTTAATAAGATTATAAATATAAAAATGAGAAGCTAAATAATGTATTTGATATTAAAACAAGCCAATTTACTTAAGAATAGTACTTAAAATGCAAAATTAGGCAAGTTATCATTTGTTTGGGATATACACAACTTTCAAAGTTTTTGTATCTATAGTATAATATATAGAAAAACTACTAGTAAATACTAAATTGAGATAACCTTATTGAAAATAGGATGTGAAGATACAGATACACTCACAGAAGTTTTCTATCAATGAAGACATATATCTTCTTAGTATTTTATTAATTCTT
Organism: Rhabdomys pumilio; assembly: GCA_030674055.1. Lineage (NCBI taxonomy): Eukaryota > Metazoa > Chordata > Mammalia > Rodentia > Muridae > Rhabdomys > Rhabdomys pumilio. The sequence goes on from JANHMN010000001.1 coordinate 101,606,080, forward strand.
TAAGAAAAATCCAAACTACAGGCATCCCTCATAATAAGCATGGCCAATTGGAGAAACACTAAGAACAACTGCTGTTTAGAATCTGGCAGAACAAGGAGAATTCCCTTCTTGCTTTTGAAACCCTTCCGCTTCCCTCCCCGATCTGAGGCCTGATGCAGACTCCTGCCCGGTCTGCTCCTGGGGACACTGGATTCATCCTGACCCACCCTAGAGGGTGCACAGAACACAGAGCAGTAGGTAAGAGGACCCGCTCACTGCCCTATGCCAAGAGCTGGGTCCAGGGAATGCTCATATTCCAGCAGACCCCCAAACTCCGCCCCTGTGGAATAGCACACCCCTTCTGCCCCTCTCCCATATCTGAGGCTTGACGCAGACCCCTGCCCAGTCTGCTCCTGGGGACACCAGATCCCTCCTGACCCACCCTAGAGGGTGCACAGAACACAGAGCCGTAGGTAAGAGGACCCGCTCATTGCCCGAAACCCTGAGTTTAAAAAGAGAAATATGAAGAGAGGTGCTTGCAGGTAGGAAGTGATTTCTAGTCTGCCTAACCAAACATATGAGAAAGCTCTAGCTTGAAGGAAAATTTGACGTAATTTCTCCTTTTCTCTAAACCTTTGTGCCTTATCATTCTCTCCAAACTTAATAGTAATTACGGTGATACTCAAATATCAATAAAGAATCAGTTTTCTTTCATTCTATTGTCTCTGGTTATATACTAGTAATAATATTGGATCTATAACTAGAAAAAACATTAGTTAGACAAGCAGCTATTTCTTATCAGATTATCTCCACAAGAACTATTCATCCAATTGTAGAAAGAAAAAGAGTATTTATAACAGAACATTTTCAGCAAATTTTCCAGTGTCTGTAAAGGCTGCCTTAGTTCCTCTTTGGTTTCTCTACTCCTGTGAAGTCAGACACCTTGCTCTAACTTACTTTCAGTTGCTGCTAACAGTCTATGTAATCCATCTTCCAAACAAGATGAGCCTTAGAGAGCTGGGTCACAGCTACCATGACATCCATGCTGATGGATAGAGTGCATCTTGCCTCCTCACTGATGCTGATCTCGTCTGACTCTATGATGTAAAGTCTGATGCACAGATTACTGATGAGCCTCATCTGGAAAGGATGGAACTTTGTGGCAAGTTCAACTACCAGTCAAAAAGAGGGACTGCTGCCCCACAGCAATGAAGACCTGGATCTAGATGGGAAAAAATAATTTGTGTGTTTTTCTAAGGTCAAAGTCAGAGACCTGTTTTATTTCAGAGATAGTAGCTCACATTATGCTAATGCATGTTTTACCTACGTATTTAAATCTACAAAGTCATGTGACACTTAAAGAGAAGGTGTTTGTTTGTGGTATAATTTTATCACTTTGAAGCTGAGTCCATTTTTAAGAAAGTTTCTAACATCCATTTACAAGATATAGCTGTGCTGGATTCTTTATCACTGCTCATTCTAATGGAATTCCACTATTGCCTATTTCCTATTGAGTTGAAAAAGAATAGTCCTTTGTTATGATAAAATGCTCTTGATTCTGTGTAGAAAAGAACAGCACAGTACTAAGGCATAGCAATTTACCTTAACAACACAGATGAGCCCATAACTGCTCCCCTATTAAGGCTGTTGTTTTTCTCTCTTAAAAGTCCACCTTCAAGGTTTGAATATTTCAGACTTGTCTCCAAACAAAATGTGTTTCTTTTTATAAAATTTCACTTATGTCAGTTGAACTGTTATTCTGGGTAAGGAAATGGAGAGAGAAAAGTCATTTCTATTTTCCCTTAAAGGCATTTTATTCATGAGCAGAGTCTAAATGGCAAAATCCGATTTCTTCTATAAGTTTCTTCACAAAGATAAATGTTATTCTACTCATAAGACAGAGCACGTGATCCTGAAAGTGCTGGCTAATTTAGTCCAAGGTTTAAATGTCCATTGAATTAAACTATATTTTTTCCCATTTGAATTATTCCAAACATCTCTTCTGGAAAGCCAATTAGCTATTAAACCATAAAATAAGTTTTATTATGTCCGTGTATTATGTAATATTAAAAATATAATAAACTTTAAAATATTTTAATACATTTAGAAAAGTAAGGATTGTGGCTATGTTTACATGTAGATAAAAAGGAACATCTACATGTGCTTCAAAATGTGTAGAAAGGAGAAAAAGATAGGATTATTCTTATCTATTGTATAAATGGATATAGGATAGTTTTAGATGGTTACGTGACAAATATAAATGTAATTTGCACATATAAAAACTTATTTTCAGCACTGCTAAGAAAACCTATATCTGTCAAGTTCCTGCTACTGAAACCTCCACATCTTGTGAATTATTCTTGTGAATTTATTGTTATTCAACAAATTTTTACACTGTGAAATCCACAAACATCTTCACCTATGTTTCTGACATAGGTTTCTGACAACTCTTCGAGTCAGCTTTTCAAACATTAGGCGTGTTTCCTTCTTAATGTTTCCTAATTGTTAGGATGTTTCCTAACATTCCTTTCCTTAGAGGATTCCTTTCACCAACATACTTAAAACCTTTTTGCTTTAAAAGTAAGTGTCATGTATAGGGCAAGGTAGAAATGAACAAACTGAAGACCCTCACTGGTGATCTACCTCAGCACTAACTTTTGTTCTAGGAACACACTAATGGACTTGTACAAAAACAGATTGACCCGTAGAGGTTGAAATTTCACATGAAAGGTAAAACAACGTATAATAATTACCTCCCCCCAACCACTGAAAATTTCTTATAAAGGATAGATGTATATTAAAAACAAAAAAGGAAGATGGAGTGATTAAAGGTTTGACGAAACCCATTAAGGAAGCACTACTTCTTTTTTCTTTTTTATTGGATATTTTCTTCATTTACATTTCAAAGGTTATCCCCGTTTCCACCCCACCTCTGAAATCCCCAATCCCCTCCCCTCTTCCCTTGCTTCTATGAGGATGTTCCTCACTCAACTACCCACTCTTGCCTACACTGGGGCATCAAGGCTTCACAGGACCAAGGGACTCGCCCCCCATTGATGCTCAACAAGGCCATCCTTTGCTACATACGAAGCTGGAGTCACGGGTCCCTTCATGTGTACTCCTTGGATGGTGGTTTAGTCCCTGGGAACTCTGGGGGGATCTGGTTGGTTGATATTATTGTTCTTCTTATGGGGTTGCAAACACCTTTAGCTCCTTTAGTCCTTTCTCTAACACCTCCATTAGGGACCCCATTGGGGACCCCTGCGAGCATCAATGTCTGTATTTGTCAGGCTCTGGTAGACTCGCTCAAGAGACAGCTATATCAGGCTCCTGTCAGCATGCACTTCTTGGCATCCACAATAGTGTCTGTGTTTGGTGACTGACTGTATATGTGATGGATTCCCAGGTGGGGCAGTCTTTGGATGGCCTTCCTTCAGTCTCTGTTCCACACTTTGTCTCCCTATTTGCTCCCAGGAGTATTTTATTCCCCTTTCTTTGGTCTTCCTTCTTCTTGAGTTTCATGTGATCTGTTAATTTTATCTTGAGTATTCTGAGCATTTGTTCTAGTATCCACTCATCAGTGAGTGCATACCATGTGTGTTCTTTTGTGATTGGGTTACATCACTCAGCATAATATTTTCTAGTTCCATACTTTTGTCTAGTAATTTAATGAATTCATTGTTTTTAATAGCTAAGTAGTAATCTGTTGTGTAAATGTACCACATTTTTTGTATCCATTCCTTTGTTGAAGGATATTTGGGTTCTTTCCAGCTTCTGGCTAATATATATATATATATATATATATATATATATATATATATATATATGCTGTTATGTACATAGTGGAACTTGTATCCTTGTTATATGTTGGAGAATTTTTTGGGTATATGACCATGAGTGGTATAGCTGGGTCCTCAGGTAATGCTATATCCAATTTTCAGAGGACCCGCCAGATTGATTTCCAGAGTTGTCATATCAGCTTGCAATCCCACCAAAAATGAAGGAGTGTTTCTCTTTCTCCACATCCTTGCCAGCAACTGCTGTCACTTGAGTTTTTAATTTAGCCATTCTGACTGGTGTGAGCTGGAATTTCAGGGTTGTTTTGATTTGCATTTCCCTGCTGACTAAGGATGTTGAACATTTCTTTAGGTATTTCTAGGCCATTTGGTATTCCTCAGTTAGAATTCTCATTGTTTAGATCTATACCCCATTTTTAAATAGGGTTATTTGATTCTCTGGACTCTAACTTCTTGAGTTCTTTGTTTATATTGGATATTAGCCCTCTATCAGACGTAGGATTGGTAAAGATCTTTTCCTAATCTGTTGGTTGCTGTTTAGTCCTATCGACAGTGCCTTTTGCCTAACAGAAGCTTTTCAGTTTTCTGAGGTCCCATTTGGAGATTCTTGTTCTCAGAGCATAAGCCTTTGGTGTTCTGTTCAGGAAATTTTCCCCTGTGCCCATGTATTCAAGGCTCTTCCCCACTTTCTCCTCTACTAGTTTCAGCGTATATAGTTTCATTTGGAGGTCCTTCTTGATAAAACATATCTATTTTTACATATTTATTAAAATTCTCCATTAGGTCATTTTAATTTCACCTTTTCAATAATTTTTAGTCAAAACTATGAAATCTGAATTACATCAGGCCCTCAGTATAGTTAGGTCATTTTGAACTATCAGGAAGACCATAATCTACGTCATTTTGTAGTCTCTCCTGGTATTCTGTGGTAAATGCTGAATGTCTTGTGCACTGGCTTTGTGTCTCTCATTTAATCCACTTAGTAGAGGTAGCAGGAAGAGCAGGAGTGGACAGTACTCTTCAGTAAATGCTGCCTGTTTTGTGCCCTGCATTGTGCTTTCTCAACTACTTCACATACTGGATGTATCAGTGAGAATGAAACAAAGCAGATGCCAGAGCAAAATGCTGGAAACCTTTAAGACTATCATACTAAAGGACCTCAGACAAAATTCATTGAAATGTAAGTGCTCATCTAGAAAGATGAAGCCTTATCAATTTCTGTGACTATAAGAGCTGAACTTCAGTATGGCTCACACACAACAGTAGCCTAGCTTTAGAGAAAAGAACAAACAGAATCAAGAATAAGTCACTTCTTACTTTTTCCCTTATCATGGCAGGTTTAATAACACAATCTTCTAGTACTCTTACATAAACTTATCCAAATATTGAGATAAGGCTGTGCCTGATGTAAGTTTCTCCATATTGCATGAAATAGTTCTGGTCAAGCTATGATTTGATATGAATACCTCTATTTTACAAAACAACATTTAGCTACATACATTGTAAACTGCTGTGATAGAAAATGTCTGCACACCATCATATCAGTGGATACCACCACTTGCCCAGCCACCAATGAAGAACAAAAAATAACATTTCTAATAGTGAGAAGATATGTCCTACAAGGTTCAAAAAATGATTCAGAACATGTCAGTATATAGGTGTATAATATTCAATATATATATATATATATATATATATATATATATATATATATTATATATTCAACTATATATTGAATATATATATATTCAACTATATATTGAATATATATATATATATTCAACTATATATTGAATATATATATATATATATATATATATATTCAATCTTGATATATATTCAGTGTCTCTCTCTATATATATAGAGAGAGAGGGAGGGAGAGGGAGACAGAGAGACAGAAAGACAGAGAAAGAGAGAGGGGGGAGGGGAGAGAGACTGTGTTTAATTGACATATAAGAATAAATAAATGTGAAATATTCTCACCTGGATTCAATAACTAGACATCAAATATCAAGATAGTGATGGTTTCACCAACCATGTCATCAGAATAACATCAGTGTATATCAAGGGTGATAGATATCTGTGGGCTGTCCTCCAGACTTTAGTTAAGACCTGTGCACAATGCCAGCACTAACCAGGTCTCTTCATATTGTCTGTTTATCCTAAAATTTATCCAGTTTACCTGTTCTTCCCTTTTGTCTCTACAGTCTTGTAATCTTGTGCCTGAAGTCTTCACCTCTGCACCTGTATATCCTTGAGAACTTACAGCTGACTCAAGTCAAGGCCTGTCTTTGCTGAATACCATGCAGCCTGGATCTATGAGCCTCATCTGCTCTCTTCAGCTTAGTTGTAAATACTTACAGCAGTGTGTGTGTGTGTGTGTGTGTGTGTGTGTGTGTGTGTGTGTCTATTGGCAATTCTATCTTTGTCTCTCGATGGGCCTCTCTGCTATTTTTTAATTGTTTTGTAGCTGTTTTGTAATATATATGTAATAGTTAAATCCATCATTCACTGATAATAGATATAGATTTCCACTGATATCATTATCACATGATAGGTAATGTTTGATCTCAGAGTGAGTAACTAAGATCTGAATAATCTGTGTTTTATAATTGACTATTGTCAAGGGAAATTGGGACTCCATGGAAACTTGTAGCTAACTAAGTCAACATTGTGTATTTGTTATTTTTCAGTAAGTTCTGGAGATGTTAAAAAAGCATTAACACGGCCTTCTGTGTTTCTTATATTATAGTTATGAATCCCAACATTTAAATCTCTCTTTGTTTTCATTGTAGTGCAAATGAATTTACCATGTTTCTCTTAGTTCATTAGACTTGCATAAACTGTACCTTACCCGACTCTCTGCTATAATCATTTTTGACAGTGAGTATACAGAAGAAAGGATGTGTTTTTATTATCTCCTTTCTCTCCCCATTTTTATCCCCATTTTTGTCCTCCTACATTTCTCCTTTTCTTCTTGTTTTTAGTAGTGGATAGGACCTTGTGTGATAATAAATTTAACCTGTTCTTTAAATTTAAAAACAAATGTGGTAAATTAATTAATGAATTTACCCACAGTTATTTATTGTAATAACATTATATTAGTGTTCTTTTGGGTGCATATTTGAACACTTGCTTTCATCAAATCTGGGCTTGCCTTATGATTTTCATATCTAATAAAATATGAGAATAGTCTTTTGTCCTTCCTCTGAGAATAGGCCTCTAGAGATAGCTACAGTCTCTCTCCAACATAACATCACCATGCTGAATAAGACATTCTACTAAAAGATTGGAGTACTTGGAAGACAGGATATTTTCCTCTCTCCTGTCTTTCGGAGTTGCTTACTAAAGACAGGCCTCAGACAAATGAGGAAGAATAACACAGTCAGCTAGTTTCACAAAACTGAGTAAACTGTTAGGCCTATTGTTTGAGAAGGTGAGAAGGAATGAGGTATCTTTAAAGATGCACGGTACATATATTTCATTATTTTGTGAGCATAACAATGCTTTCTGTAGTACACTGGTAGAGGTCAGAGAGCAGCTTTTGTGAATCTTGTTCCTCTCTTTGGATGCCAGTAAGCAAACTCAGGACATAGGTTAGATGAAAAATGTAGTATGTGTTGAGTTATCTCATCAGCCTGGAATAAGTATTTTAAGCCTAAGTCTAAACTAATTTTTACATTGGTAATCACATAAACTTGAGATTAGATAATTCCACTGAATAAAGGTTTTTATTGATTAATACTGGTTTCAAAAACTCCTGTGTTCAAAAGGTGATGCATGTATTTCTAATATATATTATATGTATATATGTACATTAATATATATTTACATAGCATATATGTACATTAATATATAATATATATTATATGTATATGTACATGTACATTTATGTACATATATAAGTATATATATTTATATATACATATAATATATATGTGTGTGTTGCATCAGTGTTTAATATATGCACATATATTTTTCAAAAAGAAATGAAATACATGTTTAGTTAGATGTTATGTCTCACTGAATGGATGATAATCTTATTGTACTGGTAAAAAAAAAAAAGCTATTATTTCTCAGAACACAAAGACTTTACCATTCTCACCAGAGAGATACAATGTTCACACTGAAACTATGGCAACACACTTACTGTGTTTCAAAATGTCTGGGTGGAGACAGTTGTTGAATTCAGGACTCATACTTTCCTGAGGCTATCCTGATGCCCAAATCATGTAGATTATCTCAGTAAAATAAAGCTGAGACTGCATGTGCATTTTTAGACAAAAGACGTAATTGGAAGGATAGGTGACTGAGGACAGGGACAAATAACTTGCAGCAAGAGACTCAGATTGCCTCCTAAGATATCACATTGGAGAGATGTCTGTGATTTTATCATTTTTTTCCTGGTTTCCAGGGGCTTTTTCAAGAAAGATACAAGTTAGTGATCAGTTTAATATTTGGCTCTTGATCTTCTGTTGTTTTCTATTCACTTTTGCTGTTTCTGTTATGTTTCATTTCTGGAATAATAAACAGAAAATGATAGAAACATTTGGAAAATTATTAATAAAGAAGGACAGAATCCATTGGCCAAAGTTATAGAAGCCCATTTTTTGTGTGTGTGTCTAATATCCACTTATCAATGAGTACATACCATGCATGTTCTTTTGGGTCTGGATTATCTCACTCAGCATGATATTTTCTAGTTCCATACATCTGCTTGCAAACTTCATGATGGTCTTGATTTTAATAGCTGAATAGAATCCCATTGTGTAAATGATGCCATGTTGTGCTTGCAGACATGACTGTTGTCTGACAAGTCCTACCCAGCAGCTAAATGAGACAGATGCAAATACTCACAGTGAAACATTGGACTGGGGTTGGAGACCCCTATGAAAAAGTTAGAGGAAGGTTTGAAAGAACTAAAGGGAATGGCAACCCCAGAGAAAGACCAGAGACTGAGCCACCAACAAAAGAGCATACCTGGGCTGGTCTGAGACCTTGGCACAGGCACATATGTAGTCAAGGACTAACTTGTCTGGCCTCAGTGGGTGAAAATATGGCTAATTCTGTAGAAATCTGATACACCAAGGTGGGGTATCCTCTCAGAGATGAAAGGGAGGGTGTATGGGAGGAAGAAATCTGTGAGAGGAGACTCAGAAAGGGCAGCATTTGAGATATTTGAGATGCAAATAAATAAATAAATAAATAAATAAATAAATAATAGAAAGCCTGTTTTTTGTTGTCTCCATTATTTTTCTCCCGTCAGCTTTACTTCTTTTATGATTTTTTCCCTCTTAAATTTTAAGGTGTATAAAGAAACATAAACTTAATCTGTGCTCCACACATGATGTCCTATATGCAAATGTAGCTTAAGTCTTTGGGTAGCTAACCTACAATGACACCATAAGTACCATTAGCATTTAGTTTGGAATGGGTTCAAAATTATGATGAACAACATCTTGACTTCGAATTGGTACTATCTGAGTGACATGTCTTGCCACCTCTAAAAGGACCTGAGATTTTCCCATTGAAATATTGGCCTGGGTTCTTGCAGACAGTGCAAAATTTTCACATCATAATTGAAACCTGAATCCATCTTCCATTGAGAACAGGAGAGGTAGGTATTTAGCAGCTCAAGAAGCCATCTCATGCTTGGGATATTTTCAAGGTAATCCTGTCCCCTCAGTCTTCTTTTGTTGTGAATGTGGGGTATAAGCTGTTCATGAGTTCTATGCTTCTAGAAGTCATTTTCTGAAGTTGGAGAAGACTGTGGCATTGAGGCATCCCAAAGCTATTTGTATTTTCTCTATATAAATGAATAGAACAATGGTAAAATTCTGTTTTAATGCTTTAGGTTAAATTAAACCTAAACAATGGTAACAGGATGTTTGTGCTATACAAATTAAAATAAACATATCCTTAGACACTAAGACACACTAAATTTTGGAAAAATAATGGAAAAATAGAAAACACAACTATGATTGATGTACTTGAACTCATAGAGTGCTTCCTCCTAAATTATTATGAACATAATAATTAAGTTTGAATGCATGACAAAAACACTCATAGCAGTATTATAATACATTAAGTATACATTATCATTAGTAAGTATAAATATGGACATTATTTTTTTATCATGTGTTTGTGTGTGCTTCCCTTGCTTTTACTGGTATAAAATTACTTATTTCCAGTGTTTTCTTGGATATAGTTATCCTCTTTGTGTTGGAGTTTTCCTTCTAGTATTTTCTATAGGGCTGGATTTGTGATAAATATTGTTTGAATTTGTGTTGAAATATCTTGTTTTCTCTATCTACGGTGACGGAAAGTTTTGCTGGGTACAGTAGTCTAGGTTGGTACCTGTGGGTTGTTTGTCTGTGTGTGGTTTTTTTTTTTTTTTTTTTTTTTTTTGAGGTAGCAAAATATCTATCCAGAACGTTCTAGCTTTAAGAATCTCTGTTGAGAAGTCAGTGTACTTCTTTTAGGTCTGCCTTTTTGTGTTACCTTGTCTTTTTCCATTGCTTATTCAATATTCTTTGTTTTGTAGATTTTGTGTTTTGTGGCAGGTGGATTTTCTTTTCTGTCTAATAGATGCTCTACAAGCTTCTATGTTCATAGGAGATTCTTTCTGTAGGTTGAGAAATTTTTTTTCCATGATTTTGTTGAAAATATTTTCTTGGCCTTGGAGCTTAGATTCTTAACCTTCTTCTATTTTTATTATTCTTGGTTTAGGTCTTTACATGGTATGTCCTGGATGTCGTGTGTCAAGAATATTTTAGATTTAACATTTTCATTGACTGATGTATCAATTTCTTTCACCTATTTAATTCCCTTTTTCTATATACCTTTAAGGGATTTACTTGTTTCCTCTCTAAAGAGGAAACATGTTTGACTGTAGTTTCCTGTATTTCTTTAAGGGATTTATTCATATTCTCTTTCAAGGCCTCTATCATCTTTATAAGATTAGACTAAAGTCATTTTCTTGTGCTTCAGTTGTATTAGGATATCTGAGGCTTGCTATACATGGATAGGTGTACTCTGAAGGTGTCATATTGCTTTGGCTTTAATAGATTTTGTTTTTTGTTTTGTTTTTGTTTGTTTGTTTGTTTTTTCAAGTACCTTTAGCCATCTGGATAGCTTTGGTCCCTGGGTGTTCTTATTTTAGTCGATGTTGGGGGGGGGGACATTATCCTCTATGGTCCTGGTCTGGCAGGCCTCTCTGAGCATCCTTGGGTTGTATGATTCTAAATCTACAGATCTGATGAGGGTTGGCAGAAAGGTGGCTGGAGAATGGATGTTTGCCTGAGTCGTCACGCTTCATGGGGCAGCTTGGAATCCCCAGAAGACTCATCAAGCAGGAAAGATAGGTGGGGGAATGGAAGCTTACCTGTATGTTCAGATTCAGCAGACAGGATGAAGTTGAAAAGGGAGATGGCAGAGAAATGGAGGTCACCCTGGAAAAGCAGGCCTCTTAGGACAAGTCTGAATGCTCAGGAGGATTCAACAAGCAGGAAAGATGGATAGGGAAAGGGAAGCTTACCTCTATAAGGGTTTTGTTTTGTTTTATTTTGTTTTGTTTTGTTTTTTTTTGTACAAATTTGATGCTGTCTTTATTCACAATTAACTGTAAATAAATACATAGACTACGTCAATGACATTTTGCTTTTTTATGTCTTTTTCTTTTCACCTCATACTGCTTTGTTTGGTCATTTTTTTTCTTATTGAACATCTAAGGTTAGTTTGGTTTTATGTTTTTCTTTGCTTTAATTTTATTTACCAGTTTATTTTTAAAGGGAGAGTGAAAGACTGCATGGAATTTGATGAGTGTAGAAGAGGGGAGATGTGATCGTTTGTATATGCTTGGACAAAGGAGGTGTAGTCTTGTTGGAGTAGGTATGCCATTGTGGGCATGGACTTTAAAACTTTAGTCCTAGCTGGCTGGAAGTGAGTCTTCTCATATCAGCCTTCAGATAAAGATGTAGAACTCTCAGCTCCATTTGCACCATGCCTCCCTAGACCGTGATATGCTCCAGCCTTGATAATTTTGGACTGAACTTCTTAACCTATGAGCCAGCCAAAATTAAATGTTATCATTATAAGAGTTTCATTGATCATAGTGTTCACAGCAGTGAAAGCTTAAGACATATCAGGATCAAATGACAGTGTATTTAATTTTGATTACAAAGACGGAAAGAAAAGATAGCTTCATGAGCCAGTTCTAAAAGAAGAAAAAGAAAGAAAAAAAAAAGACCTAACAACTTGCACCTTTATACAAAGTAGATAATTACACTACAATAAGAAAGAAACTGTATAATGATGCACAAGAACAGAGATGGCTTCAAATTCACTTCATCAGACAAACGCAATCTGCCTGCCCTGTGAGGTAGATATTTGCTGAATAGATCCAGGTACAGTTTAGTCCAGAAAACAGATGAATTATGATAGGATCTGGGGCTGAAAGAACAAGAGGAACTTCTTGGATTGAAGTAGTGTGTTGATAAGCAATTATGGTCACACGTAGCTACTGTTGAGTCAAACATCACAGATTGAACTATTATAAAATGTCATCTGAACTCATCTGATAATTGCTCATGAGTACCTTGTATATTTCAATATAGTTTATAATGTGTGAAACCAAGGTAAATGGAGAGTATATCTTCAGAAATATTTTCTATTCTCTTGCAATGAGAATATAAACAATATATGGTAAATATAATCTACATTTAAGTTTTTATTTATTTTAAACATTGCAAAATATATGTTTTCTTGCATTGAGATCACTTTAAAATTATGACTTATTTGGAATACATAATTACTTATTTATGACAACAGATACCGATGACTAAAACTACCCTATTTTCTATGAATAATTAAAAGTTACTTTTGTATTCAAATGTATAAGAGGCCCTCAGAAACAATAAAAATGGGAAATAAAATGAGTAGATTTATATATCTATCCTTATATACTCTTCTTTTAAAATTGTCAACTTTGGAATGTGATTATCACAAATGATAAAATGTACATTCTATTTGTATATAAATTACTGAAAATGACAAATATGTGAAAGTTAATAAGACTATTCACTTCATTTCTCAATGAAAGCATGAAATTATACATGTGAGTTTGGTTGAAAAATGCCTCTATGATACAATAATTAAAGCAGTTGTCATGAACTTGAGAAGAAGCCATGGAATGAATTTGAAGAGGTGAAGATGTATAGATGCTTATGTATAAAGATTTCTAAAATAAAAAAAAATATGTTTACAGTGATATCTATTTTCCATTTCAAAGCTACTTCTACTTTTTCAAAGTGGCATATAGTCAAAGTATGTAATGAATACATGCTAATTATTTGTAAAATGTTGTTAAAACATAAACAAAAGGTCACCTTAAGAAAAAATTTTGCAAGATTTCACTAAAATATCAAGTGAACAGTATTTAGAAATAGTAAGGAGAAGGGAAATCATTTACAAGTAGTAAGCTTAGATCACAAAGTGCAAGTTTTATTCTTAATTGTTTAGTTATCATCTTTGGAGAAAATTTTATGATCTCTGACAATCATAGTGCAATTCTGAGTGTGAATCTGTGGATGGATTTCCTTAAGTTGGAATACATTATAGACACACAAAACAAATGGACTAAATCTTTCACTTACTTTTTGTGAACATATTTTATCTGAAGAATTCTTATGAGCACCATTCAGAAGTTTTCATTAGGTACCCATTATGTTTCCTGAAACTACAACAGATGCCAGAGTCCTAGTGAGTGAGAAAGACAGGTCCACTGCACTCTATCATCTGGAATAATAGTCAACAATGGCAAAAGTTTGAAAGCATTTGAATATAAGTTGCTATGGGAAACTCACTTTACATTTAAAGTGGGAAGATGTCCATCTCTACTACAACTGCTCAAAGGTCCAGGAGGGATTTTTCTAATGGAGTTCAAGTAGCTGTTACAGGTAAAAGAGACATTCCTTAAAACACTGTTAAATTCTATTATTGAAGACACGGAGAGACTAAATCCATATGGTTTCTGCAATATGTTCAGCCCCACTGCCGAGGCGTGCTTCCCAACACCACATATTCCAGATGCAAATCAACCCTGCCAGATGTTTCTTCTCATGAGTAAATTGGTATACAAGTGTAGAACATGTGATATTCAGAACTCAAAGACATGGTTTGCTTTGTTCCTAGTGACAGAAACTGTGCTGGTACAATTTGTGCTTTGGAAGTGTGGCTCCCAGGTGTTCATTCCTAACAGATCATTTGCTAAAACATTGGCTAATTTTTCTGGGCGCTTGAAACCTATTTATCTCTCCAGACATGTGCATGTTACTATTAATATCAACACAGGAGTAAAATTGTCAATTCAGTGATGGTAGAATGATGGAATATTAGAGTAAATGGTGTAATATGGCTTTAGTATAAGTATCTCATAGGCAAATACTCGTGGAAGAAAAAAATCACATTATTTATTCAAAACTATATAACTATGATATAAACTTTGGTTTAAACATTGATTGAAAAAAAACTTGTCCATAAAAATGCATAGAAAAAGTGTTGGTCATATTAATCTGAAAGAAACTGTAGCTAGCAATCACCTGGAGCTAGAGACATATTTACTTGAGTAAACAGAATTCTATATCTATTGCTTTATTGCAGTGTAGGCCATATTCTTTGTGAACAGATAATCTAGTGAAGTCACCATGAATGGATGGATATTTTCTTATGAATGCTAAGTTTTCAAGAGTGACCTCCAAGAACATGATTTCATTTTTTAATGACCATATTGCTGACTTTTGGGTACTACTTTTTTTTCTCTATAAACACATTTGCTCTACAATGAAAGACTTAGATATATCATGTGTGACATAATAATAAGTTCTAAGTACTATGCATTCGAGGGATGGTAATATGGTGATTGTGTGTGTGTTTTCCCATTTGTGAAGGACACCTTAAGAAATTATTTGTATTTTAAACATAATTACAGCATTTTAAAGAAGCCCCATCACAATGTTTCAGACCCTTATTTATTACAAACTCAAAATTTATTAGAATTCTTGCTCAGATCAGCATACTGTAAGAGTATTTGCACATTTATCCTTACTAAGCTGTTAAGATGGAAGAAATTCTGAAATATCCTAGAAAGTGAAAACTAATAAGACTACAAGGTCAGGCAAAATTAGACACACTCAGTACACCAATTACATTACTTATTACTGTGACAAAACACCTGGGAGAAGCATGTTAGGAAAGGAGGAGTCTATCTTGTCTCTGCTTTTGGGATTTCAGGCCATCGAGTCAACAGATGTTGAACAAGCTTGTCAAATTGTGTCTGCAATCAGGAAACAGGAGAAGATGAATACTGATACTTCAATACTTTAAGCATTATGTGAAGTCCATGATTTCTTTTCTTTTTTTTTATCTTTTTTTTTAATTTTTTTATTGGATATTTTATTTACATTTCAGATGCCATCCCCTTTTCCCATTCCCCCTCCTTAGAAAACCCCTATCCCATGCCCCCTTTTCCATTTTGCTTTTATACAATTTTTAAAATGTTAATCAAAGGCTTTATAAGTATGGTAATGCTCAATCAGAAGTGTAACCCAATACCCAGCCTAGATATATAAACTATCTTTGACTGGTGAAGACATGTGAACTTCTGCCTCCATGCCCCCTCTCTCTTTCTCTCTCTCATTACCTAGCTTCTCAAGAGAAGTGCTCACATTCAGGGCTGCCTTTCAACTTCATTTAACCCAGTGTAGAAAATGCCTTACAAGTATGTCCAGAATTTTGTTTCTCGTATGATTCTAGAATCTGTCAAAATAACAGTGTTAGCCATCACATTGAAAATGTCATTATTACCCATTGTCACAAATAAATACAAGATGTTATATGTATATACATATACATACATACATACATACATACATACATACATACATACATATACACATACATATAACATAAATGCAAAAGGTAAACTACAGAAAAGGAGAAAGAGTAATCTGTGAATGTGATTTTATTATTTAATTAATATTTGGAAGTTGTTTGACAACTTAAACAAATTCAACAGCAGGAATATTACAATATGTTTACCCCGGGAGAGATTATTGCAAGGAAGATAACAAACAGTACAGAATGTCAAGTCTGATTTAGCAGCAAATGTTTAATTACCTAAAGTTACTTCAGTGTGTTTATTCTTGTTCAGACCACCAACTTAACACAAAAATATAGATAACAAACAAATAAGAAATGGAAGAGAGGGTTTGAAAGATGGCTCAGCAGTTAAGAGCACCCACTGCTCTTCCAGAGGTCCTGAGTTCAATTCCCAGCAACCAAAGGGTGGCTCACATCGATCTGTAATGGGATCTGATGCCCTCTTCTGGTGTGTCTAAAGAGAGCAATAGTGTACTCATATGCATAAAATAAATAAATCTTTCTTTTTTTATTGGATATTTTATTTATTTACACTTCAGATGTTATCTCCTTTCCCCACTTCTGCCCCCCCTCCATAACTCCCTATCCCATCTCTCCTCTTTCCTTTTGCTTTTATACCATTTTATACCATTTTAATTTCATGCAAGTAGTAAGGTCAGTTCTAGGTTGAGGAACTAGCAATACAATAGATGCAAATAGTCAAGGAACAAGCAAGACAATAAACACCAATAGTAGAAGAACAAGCAAGGCAGTAAACAGAGTCCCGTGATCACTCTTGTGATCACTGTTCCTAAGGACTTATCAGGATGACCAAAATATCTGAGCCTAATTCCCTGTCCTAGCCCAAGTCATTTTCATGCCTGAAGCCTATTTCTTTATTCCTGCCTGAAGTTCACTACCTTGTCCTTGGCCAATGTCAGATTCCTATGAAGCAGCCCATTTCTTTGAATGAAAGAAAGAGAGAAAGAAAGAAAGAGAGAGAGAGAGAGAGAGAGAGAGAGACAGACAGACAGAGAGAGAGAGAGAGAGAGAGAGAGAGAGAGAGAGAGAAGAAAGAAAGAGAGAAAAAGGGAACAGAATAAATTGGAATAAAGATTGATGGAGTAGAAAAATTGAAAAACCCAAAAGAGAACAGTTTAAATTCATATTCTTATAATATCATATCAGTTATTAGTGTTTAGTTAAAGTATAATCTTAACAAATCTGTAGCCAATAATTTATTATAAAAATTTTGTTCAGATGTTTAGACAAGCAACCACTTGGTTAGTTTACCAAGTACATTTATTAAAAGTCTGCTGTTTTCTGGTTCTAGTTCTTGTGGTAAAATTGGCTTTATATTTACTTAATTTTTCCATACTCAACCTGTAGTTTGGGAATGATTTATGAAGCATTTTGAGATATTACATGCCACAAGGTAATTTAATTTTTAAAATGAATAGTTTTTTGCCTTCCTTGTGTATTTTACCTTCATTTACCTATCTTGTGTATGTATCCTCCATTTTATTTACTAGGAAGGCTTGTTTATAAATTCATTGAACCATTGTATCACAGTTAGGACTGTAGGCTTTCTCCCTTCATACTAATCTACTCTGAATATTATTTCTGTGGGTTTTATGAAAATGACTGCTAGAGAAATTCAAGCTTTTATTTCAGTACTGGAATTGAGAAAAATCTTCTCATTGTTACTTTTTGTAGACATCTCCAGTTCACATTTGCAAATACATGAGTTACATTTTTTTTGCATGCATGTAATACAAATAAAAGATCTTTAAGGACTCTTTTACATCAACAAGTCCTTCTACAGAAGACAAAAGGCAACGTGTCTTTCTGTAAGACTGTTTCAAAGATTAGCTATTCATGGGGTGGATGGGGAGTTGTTTCAGGAGTCCCCTGCAGCTTCTAGTCATGTTCTTGTTTATGTTGCTATTCGGTATTACATAACTTTCCAGATCTTCAATGCTTCCACGTTCGCATAAAAATTCAAAAGTTCTTTTCTTTATGAACACAAATTGCTTCCAGACTTTTCATAGCTGCTTCCTTCATTAGTTCAAATAATTCGTAGCTAAATTTCACATTATAGAATTAATTAACACTAAGCCTTTCAGAACACTGTACAGTTTTCTAAAAAAAGTGCTTTGTAATTCAGTCAATGTATTCTAGAAAATGAGGCTCTAGAAACAAATATATGCATCATATGAAAAAGATAAAACATAGTATTTGAACATAATTTTAACTGAAGTTAGATCTTAGAAAATATATGTTGTTAGTAAATTTTGTATAAACCCAGAAAATAAAAAGTATACAGTTAATTTTTCAACTTTTTATTTTGAACATAATGTCTTTTGTTGTGAAAACTTCACCTAGAATATTTCTTAATAACAATCTGAAATACATGATTGCATGAGTTTGTATTCTTTGTTTAAATTTTCCATGCATATATTAGCATGATACTTCCTAAGGCTGTTAATATACATGGATGTTTGCATAAACATATATAAGTTTATGTTTCACATGTGATATCAGCTAATTTTTTTACTATGTCTCTCCCTGAAAGACATATATGTTCTGTTTGTCCTTGTCATCCTTCCTCTAAACAGATGATTGATCTAACAATGAGTGAATAGAAAAAAAATGAAGTTTCACCAACATAAGATTTTCCTGTATGATATATTGGTTTGAATAAAAATGCCACCCATAGGCCTGTAAGGAGTGGCGCTATTAGGAGGTTTGTCCTTGTTGGAAAGAGTAGTTCTGGAATGGGCTTTGAGGTTTCAGAAGATCAAGGCAGACCCTGTGTGTTACTCTTTCTTCCTGCTGCCTGTCTCTCAGGATAAGAAATTCTCCAACTTTTCTTCAGCACCATGTCCTGCTCAGAGCAGCCATGCTTCCCACAATGATGAAATTAACTAAACCTTTGAAGTGTTAGAAACCTTGAAATACATGTTGTCTTATATACAGTCCTGTGCCAGCAATTTGGATGTATAGGAACACTAACATGTAAAGAAAAAGAGCAAGTGAAGATAAAACACAGGGTATGTGGTATATATACATTCCAATCTCACTTGTTGTCAAAATATTTAGCTTGACTATATTCTTAATAGTATAGATTATTATTAGTTTATTTTGATGTGTTGGCATGAAAACAGATATTATTTAGCAGAATTTCTTATTTAATAGCAAGTCATATTTATATATATATCTATAGTATTAACTTACACTTTATATTTCCTTTGTTATTGTTAGAAGACTTAATTCCCACACCCAAAGAAAATATTATTTAAAATTCTACATTATCAATGATATCATAAATAATCTCAACCTGTTGTGTTTTATTACATTATTTGCCTCTGTACCTGTGGTCCTATTTAAGTAGACTGTAAACAATTACACATTTCTGACAATTATTTATTAGTCAGTTTCTGTATAAGTATTCTAAATGACACTGTAAAAAATATGCAACTTTCCTAATTGAAGTTGGAAATAGTATTATGCAGTCGTACATATTACCTTGAATATACAGTTTAAATGACCTTGTTTTTTCATTTAAATGGTATATTACAAACTAGAAATTAATGTTTCCCTATAGTGAGTAAAACTTCTTAATTATAAAACTCTCCATTTTTTATTAATGATTTTATAAAAAAGCCATTCTTAGCCCTTTCAATTTAACAGGTAATAATTCAATAATTTAAATAAATAAATAAATAAATAAGTATCTGAAGAAAGTACTTCATAGATATTTTGCTCATTTACACATTCATTATTTTTTCCCCAGATGGCTAGCTTCCTAAAACTGAGCAATATATATTAATAACAAACAAAAATATATAGTGCTATAGTCCATATGCAGGGAAAGCTGACTGTAGCCAAAGGAGGTTTTCCATTTAGAGATTAGAGGATTGCATTTAGAAACACAGCAATTTACTGTAATATATTCCATGAATATGTAATTTTCACCAGGTCAGCCTCTTCTTTTTTATTTTCTTCACAGTGCTCAAATGAGCTCTTTGCTTTCTGTTTTGTACCAAAGACAAATTACTTCCTTTCTAAACTCAGAAACAGAAGAAATATAATGAAACCCAATGTCGTTTAGCCAGGCCCCGGATAATAAGGATAGGTCACTCCAGCAAGGTTTAAAAGTTTTTCAGAGCAGATAAATCACACCCATTTTGTCCCTTTCTTGGTTTGGAGTCATATGGCACATTATGAAATTACAAAGGAGTGTTAACCAGATAACTTTTATAATCATCTAGGGAGGTAATTCTCAAACTTATTTTGGTATGTTGCCCAGTTATATGGGAAACAATGAACTATTAAATTATGACAATAATTGATTTCCATAATTAGCATGTTAAAAGAATACGCTCCAGGTTACTGGGGTTTTAAATTTAGGGCTTTATTAAGAATTCTCCTGTGTTTTTTAGCATTGTTATACCCTTTTTATTTTCCATATTTAATATAAATATATTTGGGAGTTCCAAATACTGTTTGGTATGTCCCTTATTGCTTATCTTTAAGTTTGCCATGATCTTTTAATTTCAGCTACTTATGGTGATTGAATTAGATCAGTCTTAACTTTTTTAAACATTTGTTTTGTGCATTTATGTGTATGTTTCTATCTAAATTATTTGAGGCTCTAGTTCCTTAGACATTTATATATGAGGGTATAGAGTACAAAGTTTAAGAATATTTAGCCTATTTAAATACTCATATCAAACAACTTCCTTGTACTATATCATATTGGGTTTTTGTTTTTGTTGTTGCTGTTGCTGTTTTGGTTTTGGTTTTTCAAGACAGGGTTTCTCTGTGTAGTTCTGACTGTTCTGGAACTCACTCTGTAGATGAGGTTGGCCAGGAATTCAGAAATCCACCTGCCTCTGCCTCTCAAGTGCTGGGATTAAAGGCATGCACCACCACTGCCCGGACTATCATATTGTTTTTAAATACTGCTTGGTATCTTGAAACATGACCTAGGAAACTTCACCATTTTTAAACAATAATCTCTGCATAATTACTATTTCTCGATAAACAACATTCATTAGACTAGCTGAATTTTTCGTTGGCTCCTAAGGAATTTTATGCATATTATGTCTAAAAATTTGGCTTACATTTTGACAACAGAAAAGTATATCTTATTTTTAAATACCCAAGCAAGTCATTATAAATTATATTTTAAATAAAACCTATTTTTGTTATTGATTTTCTATTTTGTTCCCTGTATAACATTCAAGTAATGAATCTTTGTATATGTTACCGTTTTACTTCTATAATTTGATATGTTTTATTATTTTGTTTGAATGTGCAGTGTTCAGTATGTTTCTTTCTTACACCATCAACATTTTTTGTGATATCTTTTTCAATGCATTTAAAACATTAGTTATTTGAGAAGTTCATACAATGTATTTAGATCAACCAGGCAAAACTATTATTCAATATACTCTCTTTCTATATTCACAAAATTTTGGATTTTTTAAAAAAAGCTTTCAAAATATGCTATCTGCTGCCTTAATATTCCTGTATATATGGTTGTCATTCCTGTTAGCTAGTAATTGCCTTTATTTCCAAGGTGAGATTTTGTGTACAATTTTTCTGTCTTTGCACTGATTTTCTCTGGCTTGAGATTTCACAGATTTTACATACTGAGCAGCTGTACTGCTTTTTTTAAAATAGTTGTCTTAGGTTCTTATGCTCTTTCTGCCCTTTTTAACAATGATTTCTGGGCCTTAGAAAAGAGTTATGGTAAAAGGAGGGGGAGGGATGGGATAGGGGTTTTATGGGAGAGAAATGGGGATTGGGGATAACATCTGAAGAATAAATAAATAAAATATCCAATAAAAAAGAAAAGAGTTATGATATATTTATATATTCGCTTAGGTTCATTCAGTCTTTTGTTATCTACTTCTTTCACAATTGTGAGTCACTGTGCTAATCATACTGTTCCGCAGTTAGAAGATTCTCAGACTATCAATGAAAAATGCAATGGTCCATGGGTAGTATGATAGACCATTAGTTAGTTATATACCAAATCTATTTAACAGTACAATAAAATCAATTTCTTTCTTAGAGCCGTAGGTTCTTAGTCAAGTAATTATTCAGGTATAGGGTTCATGTAATGAACTACTGCTTAGGTACAACCAGAAAGTCTTTAGTTGTTTCTACAACATTCTTGGCATTATTGCTCCAGTAGGCATAACTTTTCATGCCAGTCATGATTGTAAGTCAAAGAATTTACAACTAGATATGATTTCAGCTTACTTTTTGTGCTACTATATCTCTTTATTTTTTTACTGAGACCTGATATGCACTTTATAAAAGTATGATGATTTTTAATCACATATTACAGATCTGTGAAAAATTTGATGATTACACATTTTTGCATTAACTATACTGAATTACAGTAAAGAAAATTATGGTATTTAATATTAACATTAAGAAAAATAATGTGGCTGGTGAGATGGCTGAGTAGTTAAGAGCACTGACTTCTCTTCCAGTCCTCAATTAAATTTCCAGCAACCACATGGTGGCTCACAACCATCTGTAATGGGATCTGATGCCCTCTTTTGGTGTGTCTGATGATAGGTACAATATATTCAATATATTCAAATATATAAAATAAAAAAAAGAAAAAAAAAAGAAAATGATTATACATAACTAAGAGCTTCTATGAAACATGCAGAGTGGTGTCTTTATTACATGAATTAGTCACTTGTTAACTAAATCTTCATATTTAGAAAGAATAAAAACATTAAGTTTATAACTTGGACAAAAATATAAATTAAATCACACAAACAAATTACTTTTAATATTAATCGAGAATCTGCCACTACCAAACCTCGGAGCACTATTAGTTACATTTATTATTTATTATTATTATTATTATTATTATTATTATTATTATTATTATAACTATTGTTGTTTATTACTACTATTATTATTATTATTATCATTATTATAGGAATTTTCTGTGCTTGGTACTATTAATAAGTATGTGATTATTTTTAATATTCACATTTTACACATAAGAAAAATAGGCAGAATTCAAGTCAATTAATAAAGGTTGTGTAACTAATTTATAGTAGAGAATAATTTTACATTCAGACAACAAGATTATAAAGTTCCACAAGGTTTTTCACAATATAGTTAAGCTTTTCTTCTCAACCTGTAGAATGTATAAAATAGTTAAATAGTTGACACCTCTTAGATTGTTAAAAAAAAGTAATAAAGACTGCAACATAGATCAGTGATATTGTATATACACTACAATTTTACCAAGATCCAAATGACTGGGGGAAATATTAACATTTACATTATTTTTTAAGTATTTTAATATTTTATAGCTCTAAAAAAGAGAAGAGATTACAAGGAATGTTTCTCAAATGCAAATTAATTTATTGCCTGATAATTTAAATATTCAAATCATTCAGGTTCAAGAAGAATATACAAACAATGTATTGAAAAAAAAACCCAGGGTTTGTTCTCCGATTACATTGCCATCTCAAAGTGTACTTATGTTGGATAGCACTTGGCCAGACACAAGTATGAGCTAAAATATTACATTAAAGCAGAAGCAGCCGTGACTCATACCAAACGATGAGCTAGAAGTAACCCCGAGACTTAAGCCATATTACTTGCATGTATCACTTGGATGGACCTCCCTACCAACAGAGCATAAAAATAGAATTTTCTACTTGGGCCTATTTTTTGGTTGGGGCCTTGTATACACAGATTCCTGTCCAGAACACCTACCCTCTCTTTAAATAACGGTGCTGTTTTCCACTAACTTAATCTTAGCTCTCAGTGTTTTCTGTCAGTTGACCAGTAAATCTTTGGGTAACATCACTCATTATTACAAACTAATACAGTGTTTCCTGTGCTAGACGAGTAGTGGCACCCAATGTGGTGCCAGTGTTACCTCCCAGAGCTTCTCAACACATTATTTCTCCTGTCAAGAAAAGACACTTCACGGATATCTTAATTACAAATTCTGAGAGGTACACTTAATCCTAGATTATCTAGATTACCCAGTTTAATTCCAGGGATTGAGAAACACTACTCCTCCAGAGAATCTTTTCTATCTGCAGTTGAAAGGAAGATGAACAGAGGATAAATTGTGCTGACTCCATGGAACTTGAAAAAGATTAGGAGTTAAGGACTTTACACAGCTACTAGAATTTCAAGGAGCCCAGGGATCCTAGTTATCACTGAAATCACAAGAAATGTAATCCAGCTAATGCTTTGTCTTCACTGAAGTGAGAGTCTCCTAAGACAATTGATCTAGAAAGGCAAAAATATATATATTTGAATTTATCTAAACCACTAAATTTATAGTAATATGTTAGCACAAAAATGAAAACTTGGTACTGTTACAATGATTATTATTTTTACTATAACAAATATTTAAATCTAGTAGATTTATTTTCACATACTATCTTAAAATTACATCATTATTTCAATCATATTTGAAGCTGAAGGAATCCAAAGTCTCTTTAGATTTCCCCTCTAAGAATAGAGGGCAACTTGAGAGTTAGCAATAAGAACTATTTTTTTCCTCTAGGCTTTAATAGGACAGTGATTTCAAAGAGCTCTGTACATTCTTCCATCTGTTATTCAGTTAGTTGAGCTACTTATAGTACCTCAGATCTGTCAGCAGGATGATATATTGACACTTTTCAATTTTTGAGATAATCTATTCATATGTTAACCTAGTCAAGCTATGCATGTGATCCTTTGTACTTGAAAAATTCTCATTTGTTATTTGTATCAGTGGAAAGGCAATGAGGCACATAGTTTGAGCCTAAAGAGAAACTTCAAGCCCAAAGAATTTTCCAGGAATCCAATAATCCAGACTGAGACTTCAGAAATCATGTGCTCTGCCATGCATATTAAGAAAATACAAGAGGATGGTTTCAATATACTGGCTATTACTACTGCAGTGACTGGTAAAGAAGATCCAAGTATAGAACTGGACATTAGTAAACCACTCTTTATTTTATTATTCCGAGTAAGAAATGGTGATTAGCAAGAACAACCCTAACAAGCACTATAGTGGCAGTACATGGATAAGGAACTACTGATAGTTATTACAATTTAAACTTAATTGGATAATGAAACTCTAGAAACTAGAAGATACCCACTGTCTCACCAATCATGTCTACTGTACCTTGGAGAAATTGGTGGAACTGTTATTACATCCTTATAAATAATAACTACATTTTGTATCTGAAGAATCACATTTATAAAATGTTTACCTCTTTTCTTAGATTTGGATATACTAAGGGTCTGTGTTACATTTCTGGTCCACAAGTACAACCACAGTGTTAAGACCATCATTACTGTCCCTGTATCTAAATATCAAATGTTAGCACAGAGTCGGCAATTGACAAGCACTTTTTTGTTTACTGCTAGATTTTTATTTTACTTTTGAATTTATGATTTAAATATATCAAAGATCTTTTTCTTTTTCTCTCTCAAAATTTTCTAATGTATGCATTCAAACTTGCCTTCAAATTAATGGCCTCTTTTTTTAATGATTTTTAATGCATTTATATATGTATATACAATATGTCTAAAATATAACCTCTTTGGTCCATATAATGTTACTTGTATGTGTTCATGTTTTCAGTGATCTCTCTTGCTCCTTGTGGTGTTCTTCCTTGGAGAAGACCATTTCTCCTGCTCCAAGCTTTTCTGCATGGTAATGGGAATGTAACTAACTACTCATTGCTAGTGAAGACTTAGATATTGGTTATTGGTAAATTAGTCCAACAATTTACCTAGCAATGATGATCCCTAATAACTATCAATAAACATCTTTCTTGATATCCACAGGTAAATGTAGTGTTCAATCCTCAGCAAAGAAACTTATTTTTACAAACATGGAGCCCACTGCAAAAAACTGTAAATAAACAAAGAAAAACAGAAAATAAAAAGCAAAAACAAACAAAACAAAAAACCCACAATAATATAAAAAAGCAATGTTCTGAAGCCCAGTTCCTATGGATACATCTAAAAACTATGCTATATCAAAGTTTTGTTTAACATTGTAAAAGAAAGGTCAGAAATATTGTAAGATTCAAATGATAAGGGAATTTTCTCTGAGATCATGCCTGCTAAAATTAAGAGAAGCTATATCCATAATGTTTAATCAATATAATAACTCAAATGTGAGCTATGCAAGGATAATACCAATGTTCATGTCAAATTAGTTCAAATTAGTTGGGAAAAGGCCATGATGCCTGGTAGTTTAGAACATTATATATGACTTTATCTTCTATGGAAAGCTTGTAGTTCCCGCACCCCAAGTCCTATATATTTCCATCTGTCATAGTTTATCTCATAAACATGGTTTAATTGCTTATTTTAAACTCTATCAAAATTTATCAAAATAAATTATTAAATAAAAACTAAAGTAATTATTTCAAAGATTCTGAAACCATAGTTGGAGTTATCATTGATTTTTATGGTGCTTCCTGCCTGTTTAAAAAAATATATATGAGAACAAGAATTGCCATTATTGCTTTGTATTACATTTTACCTTCTGTATGTTTATAGAAATAAAAAAATTAAAAACATACACTGAAAAATATTAAAGATATAAGCGTTAGTTGTGGCTTCATAGAACAAATTGGGTATCATTTCTTCTGTTTCTATTTCATGGAATAGTTTGAAGATTATTGGTATTAGTTCTTCTTTGAAGGTTTGATAGAATTTTTCACTAAAACCATATGTTCCTGGGTTTTTTTTTTGGGTTGGGAGACATTTAATGACTGCTTCTATTTGTTTAGAGTTTATAGGACTGTTTATATGGTTTATCTGCTCCTGATTTAACTTTGGTATCTGGTATCTGTCTAGAAAATTGTCCATTTCATCCAGATTTTCCAGTTTTGTTGAGTATAGGATTTTGTAGTAGGATCTGATGATTTTTTGAATTTCCATAGTTTCCATTGTTATGTCTCCCTTTTCATTTCTGATTTTATTAATTTTGATACTCTCTGTATGCCCTCTAGTTAGTCTGGTTAAGGGCATATCTATCTTGTTGAAAGAACCAGCTCCTGGTTTTGTTTATACTTTGTATCATTCTTTTTATTTCTACTTGGTATATTTCAGCACTGAGTTTGATTATTTCCTGCCATCTACTCCTCTTGGGTGTATTTGCTTCTTTTTGTTCTAGAGCTTTCAGGTGTGTTGTCAAGCTGCTAGTGTATGCTCTCTCCTGTTTCTTTTTGAAGGCATTTAGAGCTATGAGTTTTCCTATTAGCACTGCTTTTATTGTGTCCCATAAGTTTTGGTGTGATGTGTCTTCATTTTCATTAAATTCCAAAAAGTCTATAATTTCTTTCTTTATTTCTTCCTTGACCAAGTTATCATTGAATAGAGCATTGTTCAGCTCCCAAGTGTGTGTGAGATTTCCATTTTTTTGTTGTTGTTATTGAAGACCAGCCTTAGTCCCTGGTGTTCTGATAAGATGCATGGGCTTATTTCAATCTTCTTGTATATGTTGGGGCCTGTTTTGTGACAAATTATATGATAAGTTTTCGAGAAAGTACCATGAGGTGTTGAGAAGAAGCTACATTCTTTTGTTTTAGGATGAATCTATTTGGTTTATATCTTCTGTTAATTTCAGTACATCTCTGTTTATTTTCTGTTTTCATTATCTCTCCATTGCTGAGAATGGGGTATTAAAGTCTCCCAGTATTACTGTATGAGGTACAATGTGTGCTTTGAGATTTGGTATAGGTCTTTTATGAATGAAGTATTCTTTCTTATCTTTTTTGATAACTTTTGATTAAGGGTCAATTTTATTTGATATTAGAGTGGTTACTCGAGCTTGTTTCTTGGGACCATTTGCCTGGAAATTATTTTTTTCATTCTTTTACTCTAAGGTAATGTCTATATTTGTCACTGAGGTGTGTTTCCTCTATGCAGCAAAATGCTTGGTCCTGTTTACATATCCAGTCAGTTAGTCTAGGTTGTTTTATTGAGGAATTGAGTTCATTGATATTAAGAGATATTAAGGAAAAGTGATTGCTGCTTCTTATTATTTTTGTTGTTAGAGATAGTATTATGCTTGTATGGCTATCTTCTTTTGGGTTTGTAGAAAGAAGATTAATTACTCATTTGTTCTAGAGTGTAGTTTCCTTCCTTGTGTTGGAGTTTTCCATCTATTATTCTTTGTAGGGCTGGAATTGTGGAAAGATATTGTGTAAATTTCTTTTTGTCATGAATATCTTGGTTTCTCCATTTACTGTCATTGAGAGTTCTGCTGGGTATAAAAAGAACAATACAAAGAATCAGCAAAATCAAAAGCTGATTCATTGAGAAAATCAAGAAGATAAATAAAGCCAGACTAACCAAAGGGCACAGAGATAGTATCCTATTTAATAAAATCAGAAATGAAATGGAGAAATAACAATGGAAAAATGAAAATTAAATAAAGCATAAGATCCTACTACAAAAGCCTATACACAACCAAATTGAAAACTCTGGATTAAATGGACACTTTTCTAGACCGATACCAGGTGCCAAAGATAAATCTATATCAAATAAACCATCTAAACAGTCCCATAACCCTAAAGAAATAGATGCAATCATTAAAATTGTCCCAACCAAAAAAAAAAAAAAAAAAAAAAAAACAGGATTAGATGGGTTTAGTGCAGAATTCTTTCAGACTTTCAAAGATGACCTAATACCAATACTCTTCAAACTATTCCAAAAAATGGAAACAGAAGGAACATTACCTAATTTGTTCTGTGAAGCCACCATTACGCTTATACCTAAACCACAAAGAAACTCAACAAAGAAAGAGAACTTCAGACCAATTTCCCTTATAAAAATTGATACAAAAATACTCAATAAAATTTTAGCAGACAAAATCCAAGAACACATAAAAATGATCATTCACCTCAATCAAGTAGGCTTCATCCCAGGGAGGCAGAGATTGTTCAATACACAGAAATCACTCAACACAATTCACTCCATAAATAAACCAAAGAAAAAAATCCACATGATCATTTCATTAGATGCTGAAAAAGCATTTGACAAAAGTCAACATCCCTTCATGATAAAAGTCTTGGAAAGATCAGGAATTCAAGTCCCATACTTAACATAGTAAAAGCAATATACAGCAAATAAGTAACCAACATCAAACTAAGTGGAGAAAAACTTGAAACAATCCTACTAAAATCAGTATATAGACAAAGCTGCCCACTCTTTCCCTATCCAATATAGTATTTGAAGTTCTAGCTAGAGCAATTAGACAAAAAAAAAGTCAAAGTGATACAAATTGAAAAGGAAGAAGTCAAGATATCATTATTTGCAGATGATAATGTACTTAAGTGACCTCAATACTTCCACCAGAGAACTCCTAAACCTAATAAATAACTACAGCGAAGTAGCTGGATATAAAATCAACTCAAACAAATCAGTAGCCTTCTTCTACTCAAAGGATAAATAGGCTGAGAAAGAAATTAGGGAAAGGACAGCCTTCACAATAGTCACAAATAATATAAAATAACTTGGAAAGACTCTAATCAAACAAATGAAACATCTGTATGACAAGAACTTCAAGTCTTTGAAAAAGGAAATTGAAGATGATCTCAGAAAATGAAAAGATCTCCCATGCTCATGGATTTTCAGGATTAATATAGTAATAATGGCCATTAGTAGAGAGCAATCTACAGATTTAATGCAATCTCCATCAAAACTTCACACCAGTTCTTCATAAAGTTAGAAAGAGCAATCCTCAAATTCATTACAAAAACCCAGGATGGTTAAAACTATTCTCAGCAATAAGGAAACTTTTGGGGGGAATCACCATCCCAGACCTCAAATTGTATTAAAGAGCAATAGTGATAAAAACTGCATGATATTGGTACAGAGACAGGCAGGTAGATTAAAGAAAGAGAATTGAAGACCAAGAAATGAAACCACACACCTATGCCCCATTTATCTTTGACAAAGGAGCTAAAACCATCCAGTGGGAAAAGACAACATTTTCAATAAATTGTGATTGTTCAAATGGAGGTCAACTAGTATAGGAATGCAAATCTACTTGTTCTTATCTCATTGTACAAAGCTCAAGTCAAGTGGATCAAGGACTTCCACATAAAATCAGATACACTGAAACTAATGGAGGAGAAAGTGGGTAAGAACCTCAACCACATGGGCAGAAGGAAAAATTACTTGAACAGAACACAAATGGCTTATGTTCTGGGATCAACAATCTACAAATGGGACCTCAGAAAATTGAAAAGCTTCTGTAAGGCAAAGGACACTGTCAATAGAAATAAAGGACAACCAACATATTGGGAAAAGATCTTTACCAGTATTACATTTGACATAGTGTTAATATCTAATATATACAAAGAACTCAAGAAGTTAGGCTCCAGTGAATCAAATATTCCTATTAAACCTGGGGTACAGGGCTAAACAAAGAATTCTCAATTGAGAAATATTGAATGGCCCAGAAGCACCTAAAGAAATGCTCAACATCCTTAGTCATCAGGGAAATGTAAATCAAAACAACCCTGAGATTCCACCTCACACCAGTTAGACTGGTGTTGCTCTAATTCACCAACCCAAATAAGAGGAGTCAAACACACCTCTAATTATGAACATATGCTGCATGCCTAGGTTGGGCAGATTCACCACTACATTATTCTACTCCCCAGCTATGAGACCCTTGAAACTTGTGGGTGTTCCAAGTCATGCATTTGTCCTTCTACCTTCTGCTCCTCCAACATCTTCTCCTCTGTCAGCTTCCTCCTCCATTGTCTTCCTCCTCTGGCACCCTCTGTCCCCTCTCCCCACCAACCTTTATTTCTCCACCTCCCCTTCTCTGCTCAATCACTGGCTCTTGCTTTTATTTTACAAATTAAAGTGGGCAGAAGGTTCAATAGAAGTCACCTGTATTCTGATTCACTCCAGAAAAGTGGAATTAACATCAAAGTACAAGGCCAGGGCTATCCACAACAGACTGGCTAAAAGTAAAACTCAGGTGATATCAGTTGCTTGTGAGCATGTGGAGAAAGAGGAACACTTCTCTATTGCTGGTGGAATTACAAGTTGGTACAATCACTCTAGAAATCAGTTTGGAAGTTCCTCAATAGTTTGAAAATAGTGCTATCTGAGGACCCAGCTATACCACTCCTGGGCATATACCCAGAAGATGCTCCAACGTATAACAAGGACACATCCACTAGCAAGTAGGAGTGTAGTTATCTCATGTAGTTAGTCTCATGTCACTAACTTGAAATATTTTTTCTGACCCTGGCTGGCTCTCCATTTTCTTTTTTCTATTTTCTTACATTGAAAATAGACTTTCTTTTTCTTTCATGGTATGTGTATTGATAACCATTTCTCCTTCCCCAACTTCTCCAGGATCTTGCTCACCATGCCCCTTCTGTCTGAATCCACAGACCTTTTGTCTGTAATTAGAAAACAAACAGGCTCTTAAGAGTAAAATTATAAAATAAAATAAGATAAGGTAAAGACTGACAACCTCACATAGGAAAACAAACAAACAAACAAACAAAATAAAAAGAACTAGATATCAGGGGCATCCCTTTTGGACAGACACAGCACCAACTCTCCTAATAGCCATAGCAAGCAGTAGCAACCAAGGAGTTGAATGCTTATCCAAAAAGACAAGACCTGGTGGATTTTTCATACACAAGGTTTTGTGTGTATTCTCATAAGCAAGGCTTTGCAATTCAGTGACTTTAAGAAATCAGTAAATTAACAGACTTAAGAACTTATTATTAATACACAATTATCACGGGTCACTATTTTTCAGAAACTGAAAATAAAATGAGATAAAATTAAAATAGATATCAGATTTCATATGGATAGACTAATGAGACAAAATAAATTCAAATATTTCATTTTCTTTTTAAAATGGCAGCAAGATAAATGCAATACGACACATAACATTAATTTACCTTAGTCTCAAATGATGTCTATGTTGTTCACCATCAATAAACACACACACACACACACACACACACACACACACACACACACACACCTTGTTATAATGAAAATTCAAAACCTATCCAGAAGAAATTGCATTTATATTGATACCATCTCTAGGGATGTTTTAGGGATTTCAATTCTTGCTTTGATCATCCTGACATTATTGTTCATTGGAATGAACATGAGAAATTGCTCATCAAACACATAAAAATTTTTCAAAGATTGGAATGTAAAACCCATCCCTGGGGCTCTTCTTAATTTTCAAGCAATTTCATAGCTAGGGTTTAAATTTAAGTCTTCACAGAGCCTAAATAGCAGTTGTTTTCAGACGTCTTAAACAATGAATAGAAGCGAATGTTTCTACACTGACTGACTGACACTGCAATAGC
Source organism: Rhabdomys pumilio (assembly GCA_030674055.1). Lineage (NCBI taxonomy): Eukaryota > Metazoa > Chordata > Mammalia > Rodentia > Muridae > Rhabdomys > Rhabdomys pumilio. The sequence continues at coordinate 101,638,154 of JANHMN010000001.1, forward strand.
TGGAAAATTCAGATTTCTGAAAGCATCATAATTTTTGCATATATGTGATTTCATTAAAGACTTTCATTTTATGGTTAGTTTATAAGTTAATTAAATAAAATGAAGACATATGTTTCATTCTTTATATCAGATTTTTAAAGCAGTAGTGACAACAGTGTAACTAATCTTTCTGAAAAGAAACATGAAAATGAATATAGACTGTACAAGTTTTTACTTTCTTGATTTAAGGAGCTCATTAATGTGGTTCAGCTCTCTATAATATATCATAATTTAATACAGTTGGTGATAAGTACATACGTATTCTGATAGCAGAGGATTCGTACTAAATTAGTAAGAGATATCATTGCCTCAGACTTCTGAAATGAATTTTTGAAAAGCAGTCATTAATTCAACCACTATTTGTTAAACATATGCTAGATAAATCATTGTCATGGATTGTGTAAGTAGAATAAACATACAAATGTGAAGAAAAATAATATAGGAAAAATAATCTCATTTTCCAAAGCATTTTATTTGGGAATTAAGTTTAATGAAATGAACTAATAATACAATCATTAACTGATACCTAAAAGGACAGGGAAAATCCAGTTTATCTTATAAATTGACACTGATTGGAGGGGGCCTTCTTATTTTTTACTAATTTATTTTATTGATAATAAAACATAGTCTGTCTATTTATTTATTTGTTTGTTTGTTTATTTTACTTTTTCACTTTACATCCGACTCAATGTCCCCCTTCCAGTTATCCCCTTGCACCATCTTTAACCCTTCTCCTTCTCCTTTTTCTCTGAGAGGTCTCTCTGATCCTCATCCTGGCACACCAAGTCACTACAGGGCTAGGTGCTTCCGATCCCACTGAAGCCCAACTAGAAGAACATATTCCACGGACAGGCAACAGCTATGGAGATATCTTGATCCACATAAAGACCAAGCTGCATATCTGCTACTTATGTGCAGAAAAGCCTATGTCCAGCCTGTGTAATGCTCTTTGGTTAGTGGTCCAGTCACTGAGAGCCGCAAGCATGCAGTTTAGTTGACATTTTTGGTCTTCCTGCCGAGATCCTTTTTTTGGGACTGCAATTCTTTCCTGTATCTCTTCCATAAGAATTTTCAAGCTCTAGCTACTGTTTGGCTGTGTGTGTATGTAACTGTCTGAGTAAGGTGCTGGGTGGAGCCTCTCAGGGGACAGTCATGCTTGACTACTCTTGTCTGCAAGCATCACAGACTATCATTAATAGTGTCGGGGATTGGTGCTTGCCCATGAAATGGGTCTCAAGTTTGACCAGTTACTGATTTGCCATTCCCTGAGTCTCTGATTCATCTCCTGTTCCTGCATTTCTTGAACACAGGATAAATATGGGGTCGAAAGTTTTGTGGGTAGGTTGGTATCCCTATTGCTATACTGGGGTACTCACCTGGCCACAGGAAGTGGTACCTTCACCTTCCATACTCTGAATGCTATCAGTCACAGCTAAGGTCACCCCCATTGATTCTGGGTGTTTCCCTTATCCGAGGTCTCTCTCTCATCCTGGGAGATATCCTCCCTTCCCCACCATTGTCAGTTTCAGATTTCCATTCATTATCAAACTTTATGAAAGTCCCTGTGCTCAGGAGTAGCTAGCCAGTACAAAATAGAGTGTGTGTGTGTGTGTGTGTGTGTGTGTGTGTGTGTGTGTGTGTGTGTGTGTGTGTCCGCAAACACGTGTGCTTGTGCATGGGCTTTTCTTGTTGTTTTTATTTACTTTGGTATTTTTTTATACCTTATCTGTCACTTTATTTCCTTTTTCTCCTGAGAAAGAACATGAAGTTCGATAAATGGGAATTGGGAGGATATAGGAGTAGTTGGAAGAGGAGAAAGAACATGACCAAAATATATTGCATTGAGAAAGCCAATAAAAATAGTATTTTTTCTCCATACAGTAAAATATAGTTAAATTCAATAAATATTGAATGTTTCCAGGATCTGTTTTTGATAACTATTCTCAATGTTCTTATTGACAAAAAGATTTTTTTTTTGTTTTCTCACTGGTCTGCACAATCATTTCATGAAATCATAAGGTAAGGTATGTTTTTGTTCCAAGAAAAATTTCTGGTATTCAGTAATTCTGGTTAGAATGGTGATTGTTTTAATATCTGCTAAGACAGATTTTCCAGTCTTTTTTCATTAGAAACTTTTTAAATGACTTATTTGTATTCTTTAAATGAGCAAGGGGAATATCTGAACCACAGAAGACTTACAGTAGCTTAGGTACCAGTGGGAAATTAAATATATTTAATAAAATATTGTAGTATATTATCTTACATTTTGTGTGGTATGAATTGTAATACAAATATGCTTTTCTGAGTATTAGGAAAGAATGTCCTGAGAAACTCCTTAGAGTCATGCACAGGTAAAGCAAAGTAAATGCAATTGCTTCTCCAACAATTCTGAGACTTCCCATAGGTTTTGGCACAGAAAACTGAGTTTCCCATAAAAATGAGAACATACACAATGTAGAAAAATCAGATGTATAAATTAGATTTCTATTACATCAGAAGCCCATGATGTTCCATACCGACTACATCATTTCAGTACAGTAATCACCAATCTATAATTATTGAATCTTATGAACATTAAGCCGTCTTCATTGTAAACAGTAACATTCTACTTCTCCATGGCAACACTACTATAAATTTAAAAAATTAAAATGGAAAACTGATATACATGACATAGTTTGCCAATCCCTTTGGTCGGCAGTACGTGTTTACTAGTGGTAAAAATGTATGATTAATGAAAACCCAGAAGATTCATTTATATGTAGTTGAAAATGAAAACAAAGACTTTATACTATGTTTCTTGGTAATGTTAATGTTTATTGGAACACATAGACTTGTTTACTCCTGCTTCAACTTCCTGAGGCTATTAAACTTATAGGAACTACTAGCTGTCTTTGCTTAATACATTACAGGGAAAGACATGGGAAGTTGTATGGGTGTTCATTTCTGTACTTCTCATTGTATTTTATTGTTTGATTTTTTTCCCTCTAGAATTAATCTTTCTTGGATCCATTCAATAATTTATTTTTAGTGGACTTATAAGTCCTAAATATTGAAAAATTTTAATCCAGTAACATGGATGCTCTGGCTAGGAATTACATATCCAGCTGGATACAGACATGCCTTTAGTACCTTTAGTATTCAACTTTGATCCCAGACAATGACTTTTTAATAATAGTCAGAAAATGAAACAAATCCGAGAAAGATTTGATAGAATGGGTCAGAGATCCATATGTCCAAATCTTCTTTTTTAAACTTATATAAATTATTTTTTTAAAATCTGAAATGAAATTCACATAATATAAAATTTGCTCAAATTTAACAATTCAGTGCTGTAAGTTTTTCTTTCTGTCTTTCTTTCTTTCTTTCTTTCTTTCTTTCTTTCTTTCTTTCTTTCTTTCCTTCTTTCTTTCTTCCTTCCTTCCTTCCTTCCTTCCTTCCTTCCTTTCTATCTTTTTCTCTTTCTTTTCTTTTTTTTGGCTATTTTATTTATTTCCATTTCAGATGTTATTTTCTTTCCCCATCACCCCCTCATAAACCACCTCTCCCATCACTCCTCCTTCTTTTTGCTTTTATACCATTTTAATTTTATGCAAGTATTAAGGTCAGCTTTAGGTTGAGGAACTAGTAATACAGATGGGAATAGTCAAGGAAAAAGCAAGACAATACACACCCATAGTCAAAGAACAATCAAGGCAGTACACGGAGTCCTATGATCACTCCTGTGATCACTATTTCTAAGGGATTATCAGGATGATCAAAATATCTGAGCCTACTTCCCTGTCCTAGTCCAGAGTCATTTTCATGCTTGAAGCCTACTTCTTTGTTCTAGGCTAAGATTTATATTCCTGCCTATAATTACTTTTTTGTTCTAGCCTAAGATCTAGAATCCTGCCTAAAATTACTTCTTTGTTCTAGCCTAACGTCAGATTCCTGCCTGCAGACCATTTCTGTGTCCTTGGGCAATGTCATGTTCCTGCCAGGCAGCCCCAAAAGTTTTCCACATCTTCCCCTTTTTTATTACATAAACAAGACTGAGCTTTCTTATATCATTCTGACAAGAATACCTTCCTTACCTTTAGTGGAATATGCAATATTCAAAGCAATGGATGCAATTATGTATTAGGTTGGTAAGGCTCTGTGCAGAATTTTACCTGTTCTTGGCTGGCCAGCCTGTTAAATTAATAACTCTGTCTGGGAGTCCATTTTCAGTTTCAAGTCACATACTTTGGCTGCCAACATGTTGATGTTGTTAAAGACAAGCTTTAACATGATGGGCAGGAATAAAAGTATTTTCAGGACAAAACAGACTAGCATGATCAAGCTATATATGTCATTTTTGAAGCTTGATGGAAATACTGACCTCAAGCCATGGATAATATTATAATCATTATCTACAGCAGTAAGGTATTTGGCATAATTCTAACAACTATCTGGATGTTTTAACATCACATAGTGAGATTATAAATTTAAAGAATGCTGATCTGCTTTGATTTGATGCAGTACATATGTTCAACTCTTAAGAGAGCAGAAAAGAATGAAAGACTTAAGGAGAGAATACTGAACAATTCACTTCAAGAGTTCTGTTCTATTAGGTTTAGTTCAATTCTGTTCAGTTTAGTTCCTTACAGTTTAGTTTGATATAGTATAATCCAGTTTGGAACAGTTCAGTTTGTATAGTTTCGGGTCAGTTCTTTCAAACAGAGCCATTCAGTCTGAAGGTGAGAGAATACAATTTGAATCAGTCAGCTTGGAGAAGAGTTTGAACCAGAACAGCTGAGTTGACTCAACCAGACAAATTTAATACAGAGTTAGAAATGGTGAACCTATTTAGCAGCAATTCTGAGAGACTGAGCTATTTTTGCCCTAGGTTTGCAGATGAAGGGTGGAAGCTGATGCCTTCAAAGTTGGGACTTGCAGAAAATTAGATTTTGTGGAGGCTAGAAGCTTCCAACCTAGACCTAGAGATTGTTAGATAGAAACACTCTGGAATGAGCCCAAGCCATGGGTATGGTTTTCATCTCATTCCTTCATTTCAGGGAATAAAAGTCACATTTACATGTATCATTTATTATTTTTAAAAGCTGAGTTAGACTATAATACCATTGAATTAATTCTTATACTGAATATTTGAAATCACTAATTTAGTCGATGGTATCTCTCTTTGGCTTTCTGTTTCTATGTCTCAATGTCTCTCTGTAGTATGTGTGTGTATGTGTGTGTTTGTGTGTGTTTGTGTGTGTGTGTGTGTGTGTGTGTGTTGTGTGTTTAAGATTATATGTTTTGATTCTCTTTTTTCTTTTTCAAGTATGTGGTCTGTGGTGTTGATATTATATAATACCACTCACAACCAAAGAAAACATTTATGCTAGATAAACCATCAAACATAATTGAGCTACATCTTATCTTTGCTAATATTAGTAATTAATTATTACAACTGTGGTGTTATTAAATGTAACTAACATGTAATTCATTTCAATACTGGAAATTCTTAACGTTAAAAGTAAATTTATTTTCAAAATTTAATTATTTAACATAACACTAAATACCCAAGACATTATTATAACAGAAAAACATTTATTTATTTAATTCCAAAATAAAATCTTATAAAATGTAATCAATAAAGAAAGAGTGTTATTTTTGTTGTTGTTGTTGATTTAAATATGAGTTGAGAACATTAAGTCTTATTTCATGAAAGTAAAGTTTACATAACACATATAAGGCTTTAATGCTTGGTAAATAAAACTTTGTAAAATTTAAAAATGAAGACTTAGTTGAAAAATAGATTACTTTCACTAAGGTATTTCTGAAAATATTAAAACATTGGATGGTGTTCATGGGACTTATTGGACTGAAGAAAAAGTATTTAAAATTCAATATATTTGTTACTAAAATTACTTTTAAATAATCTAGAATTCATACTTCAAACTATTGACATTTTAATTTTTATAAAATTATTTCTTCTACTAGAGGACAGGGATTTTAAATGTCATCCATAAACTTTCCTGGATTATGTTTTAAAACATCATTGAGATTCCCATTTTCTGAAGAGCTATGATTAAGTACTCCTTAACACAGACACAAATAAAATGTTTAATATCCAAGCACATTGTCAATGGTGTTTTTATTCTGTTCCTATAGCTCCATATGCACTTCCTTACACAGAACAAGGAACCTGCATATCATATCACAAGGTTCAAACTACCATTGAGAGGATCAATCTTTAATAACATTTCTTATCAGTATTGTATGTTTATACTTTTAAGAAGAAATGTTCAGATATGTTATCTATCCTAAATGACACCATGAAGACAGATTTTAAACATAATTTATATTACCCTATTGAATGAAGCAATCACACTAGCATTATAATCTCTAAAATAGTAAGATTTTCAGGGAAACACAATTTTACCTTAGTTACAATCATATAGACACTCTTGCATGATATCATAACTGAAATATTTTTAACAGTAAGACTACCTATTACCTTCTTATAGCTATTCTGGGCAGTGTAATTGATATGTTTACAATAGGACTCATTTTCAAGAAGACATGAGACATTGTAGTTGCTAATGAACTCATGCTGCACTAAATGATAATTCATTTTAGAAATAATAATACATTTTTATTTTTGCAAGCATTGCTCCTTTGACATGACATTCACGAATTCATTGACATAGTTTTTTGGGGTTCCATATATTACCCCATTTCTTATCTGTTTATTTTATATTCTGGTCCTTTAAAGATTGTAACCTTTTGAAAACACCCCAAAAATATTCTCATATACTGAATTTTTAAGCTGTTACTTTATACACAAAATATGGATTCTGCAGTCTTTCAAGTTAAAGTGACCTTGGCACTTAACTACTCAGAGTTCAATTTTCCTATTTCCAAGATATGATAACAATACCTACCTCTATTTTCTATGAAGAAAGAGTGAGAATAATGTTAAGGCAGATTCTCTAAGGGCCTAAAATATCTCCTGATAGCAAATAAAACACTTTACATACAACGAATTAACTGTTTCCAACCATTATGTTTAAGTTAATAAAGTAACTATCAAAAACATTCAAGAAATTCAAAGTACAGAAATAAAAGTACACCCAGACATTAGATTAAGTTTTGGGGATGCTAAAGTCCATTTTGATATGATAAACATAAACTTGGAAGGAAAAGGTGAAAGAAGCTATAATTATTAAATAATATTTTAAATGATGCACTTTATGGACATCTTTATTTAATTTGAGTCACCTAACTAGTTGATAGGCCCTAAAATGATTTATTGCCACTCTGACAAGGGTCATCACAAGTCCTACATTACAAAATCTTCAATTCATTGCTCTCTAGGATCTGGTTAGCCGAAAATATTTGACTTTGCCTCCGAGATATAAGTTTGTCCCAAAAATTTGCAGTACTCAAGGCCACCTCCTTATTGATGAATGAGCAAGGAGGTGGTAACAGACCATACTTAAAGCAGCCACAAATAACACTCACTCTACTGAAGTCCTTTTATCTCTTTCTCTCTCTCTCTCTCTCTCTCTCTCTCTCTCTCTCTCTCTCTCTCTCTCTCTCTCACACACACACACACACACACAACACACACACACACACACACACACAGAGAGAGAGAGAGAGAGAGAGAGATGACTCAAAGCTCCTTTGGCACCGATATCCTCCCAGATTCCTGTGTGAAGATATGTTTGTCTCATCCTTCTCTCTTGCATTCTTACAAGTGCTACATCCAACAATCATGTGTGTGGCTACATCCACATTACTCTCTCTCTCTCTCTCTCTCTCTCTTTCTCTCTCTCTCTCTCTCTCTCTCTCTCTTTTTTGACAGCTGGAATGGAATAAATATTGAATATATATGAATGTTTGAAGGCATCTTCTTGTTTTCATTTACATGGAGACAGCACATTCAAAGCACAGATATTTCTGTGGTAGGTCTGCCTGGAAATCCAGATGACACTGATTCCTGTAGAGTCACATATTAGCCATGTGACAGTTAGATAAAAGGGATTCTGATTTTGTCCCTTATCATTTGGAGACAATTTCTTTAGTAACTTATCCTCTATTTTTATGCAAATATGTTGTCTGCTAAAGATTCTAAGTGGTACACAATGTCAATTTGGTATTAGTTTTGGGGACCAGAGGCCCCTAGGCTGCCGGGGTCAGCCAAAGAACAGACTTCCCAGAAAAGGCTCAACCTTCACAGTTCCAGCAATGTCACAGCTCGACCTCAGAACATTCCTCAGAACGTGAACGTTCAGACGATGAAGATAAGCAACAGCCTCGAGCCATAGATAACCGGACTAAGGACACTGGGCGGGGATGGGTGTTTTTACTTCCCTGTTTTAATTTTGCTTATATACAGCAAGCCTTGCCTCTAATAAATGAGACCTTGACATCAGCTAGACTGACTCTGTCGTTCTTAGCCGCTTAGTCTCGTTTCTCTCTCCCACCCGTGTCTCTTTCAGGTGGTGGCTACTCAGGGACCCTATAATAACTTTGCCCACTGGACGGGACATATTAGCTCAAGTATATTTTCTATCAAAATAATAATTCCATTTGTATTTAAATCCTGTACCTCATTCTAAATTAAATTTAAATGTTATGTCTATTATATTTAAGTAAAATGAATTGACATGAAGGAGTTATACTATATCCCTTTCACCATCTAGAGAATGTAGAACTTTTTATAACTATCTTGGAATCATGGAATATCTATAATTATGAACTTACATTGAAATATGTATTATTTCATTAAATTAGCTAGTACAGTGTCTTGTACTAACATTATCGTTTGATTTATGGTATAAGTTCATGATATTTTCCACTTATGATATGGCCAAAAATATTAGTCCCTTAGAACATATTTGTCTTAATTTGAAATATGATAAGGCATTGTTTTTCAGTTATAGAGTTGAGGTTCTTCCTTGTGATTATCCCCATTTTTCTCAGAATTAAGTATAGGATAGATACTTTTCTTGCTAGATTCTCAAGACTAGTGTCTGTGATGAACCTGAATTTTTTTGTTTTTCTGATGGGTTAATTGCTTAAAATTTCTTAGGCTCTTGCTTCTATTTTATGAATCATCATCATCATCATCATATTATTATTATTATTATTATTAATTATTATTATTTTTATTTTAACTTGTATTGAGAGTAGATTATTTTCTTATGCAATAGAAGTTTCCCCTCCCTGACTGCTCTCAGTTCCTCCCTACCACCCATCACATCTGGATCTACTCCCTTTTTGTTTTCTCATTGGAAAAGAGAAGACATCTAAAGAGCTAACAACAAAACCGAACAAAATAGAATATAATAAATCAGAAACTGTCACAATGACACAGGAAAATATAAATTAAAAAAAAAAAGACAAAAACAAGAAGGCACAGAATCAGAGAACCACTTTACTTGCTAACATACTCAGGACATATAAAATCACTAAACAGAAAGCAATAATATATAAGCAGAGAACCTGGTATAAACCATTGTTTGGCCTGTGCATTTTGCTTCAATCTCTGTGAGTTTATATGAGATTTGATCATGCAAACTGAGGGTGTATTGTTTTCTTGGTTTCCTCCTGTAGGAGACTGATTCTAATGCTTTGATTCAATTGGGAATCTGAGTGTCCTTTTCTACAATTGATTTTTGATTGATCAATAAAGATGTCAGCAGCCAATGGTTGGGCAAAGTGAGATTGGACGATACCCTAAGCTATCTCTCAAATATAATAATGAATGTAATTAATGCTATTAACTTGCTTGTTTGTATTACCTTCATTGGGTCCCATGAGTTTGGGTATGTTTTATATTCATTTTCATTCAATTCTACAAAGTATTTAATTGCTTCCCTGTTACAGACCCCTGGTAGTAATAAAGTCAGTGACAGTGGCTATAATTTCAGTGGTACAAAAATATCTTAAAGTGTAAAACAAACAATAAAATTAATAATTATAAAATATAAATTTCTTTCACTGATATATATTTTATGACATAAAATATTTTAGTTTTCATGAAATATCAATGCTATTTTTACACTTGAATAAAACTGTATCTAGATGTATTTCACTCTTAAGACTGTGCTTTATAGTATACTTAGCTTCATAAAACACGAGTTTCTGAATTCTAAACTTGTTTCATGTAAAAGTCTTAGAGTCCTTTACTATTTCTGCAATTCTGCTTGAGGAATAATATATTAAATGTAAGCTCCAATTTCTTCATAGTCTAGCCATCAATTAAGCACTTAAAGAATGATAATGAAATGAGCCCTCAAATCTTTCTCTTAGTTTTAGAAATAGACTGCTGACTGTTTAAAAAATCAGATAATGAAAATGATTTATCTTTTAAGTCATTGTATCTTCAAGAAGAATAAAGGGCAGCAAGTAGGAATAGGAAACAAATTTCCTGTACAGTTATCTACAATAATTATCTATAAATTGCATATATATATATATATATATATATATATATATATATATATATTATTTGGGACATAATATCATATGATTGATGGAGTAAAATTTGTTCTTTTATTTCAACCTATTGAAAAGGATACTATAAGTTAGTGAGTGACAATATTTTGAAGAAAATCGAGTACAACACTAAGGAAAAGCTCACCTTAGTTTTAAAATATATAAACACACGTAAACACACTAATTGAGAAAATTCTGAAGTGATAGATTGAAAATTGAGTTATATCCTAGAAGAAATAACACTGAAAATTATATGGCACATACAAATATTCAGTATGCTTTTCAACTGATTTGTTCTTATTTTCATTCTTTAGATAGCTTGCAACTTCTGCAACCTATTTATTCTTTATGTAACCTTCTATAGAGACATCTAGATAGTGAGCATGTCGATATATCAAACCTAAAACTATTTGTGATATATTGTGTCTAACATCCTCTAAATCTAGTCCTATATATTTGGGATTAAGTTGACATTTCTGAATAAATCCTTCCTAGATATTTTAATATTAAATGTTTTTTAAAAACATCTTTAATTCAGAAAAATATAAAAGCTGTAAATCATTATCACTGTTTAATATTAAGAAACTTTTATCTTTGTTATTTAGGATACATAAAATTTTCTACCAATACTATTTAGCATTTAATTTTAACATTATTTTAGTCATTGCTAATATCATTTTTGGATTTGGTATTTGAACCAGTAGTAAGTATGTTATCAGTGATCTACATACATCACCAGCTACATTTTAGCTATATAACCAACCTTTATGTTCTAGTCAAAGAACCTACGTTAAACATGTAGTTAGGCTATTTCCATGCTTAGGTGGCATGTTACATTTCTATTTTAGGTTCTGTAGACTTAAGCTATATTTCTACGTTCCTAAGTCTGTTCTTTGCAGAAAATAACTGTTAGTTTAGTCAGTAATATAAACATTAGTGTCTGTCACATAGTTTTGAGAAATCAATAACAACCAGAAGTTGTGTCTTATCTTAAAAGAAACAATACCATCAGGTTTTGTTTCATTTAAGGTAGGAAGGATAGATAAGTGATCAAGACTTAGACAGTATGTTTCACACTGTTGTCATACCTTATACAGAGCAAGTAAAATTCATGTGGAGGTGATAATGATTAACATTTCTATGAGATATCTAATAGATATACATCAAAAAATATTTATAGTCTATTAAAAACAAATAAAGCAGAGAATCTATGACTAACTGATAAAACAGAAAACCATATTTACCAATGAACATCCTCAGCTTGAAAAGGGGTTCTTAGAGAAGGGGTATCTGGGAGCACCTTAAAGAATGACTCGAAGTCAAATCTTGGGTCCCAGCTGACCTGTGTTCTGCTTGATACAGCTTTTCCAATCTGATTCTATGTTCTGCTTTTTTTCTGGCAATTTCTCTGTCTATATTCTGCTTGCTTGCTATTCTAAGACATCTTTCTTTCAAGCAGCTTATTTTAATCCTAAAAATTTCTCTGGATAACTCATCTCTTTCAGAATACATGTCCAGTCTTCTATTTTACATATCAATCAAGTCATTTACTCCAGATTTTACTTTTGATTATCTTATAAATCAGCATCTTAGGACCCCAGCCCTTTGTATCTTAGGAAACAGCAAGCATGCATGTTTTTCTTAACATTGCAAAAGATTTCAGAAATCTGTCTGCCTTTGTTAAGCACAGGTAACGAATTACTTGGGTGGGACTCTGCTCTGAAATTACCATTTCCATCACATCTGAGCCTAATCTTGCACTGTTTTAGGCTGATCCTGAACTCAGGAATCTATCCATCTTTGAAAGCACAAACAAAATGTTAGGTGGGCAATTACTTTAGATGGGCAATCTCCCACTCCCTAAATCTCTTCATCTCCTTCCTTAGTAATTTTCTAACAAGTTGGATCACACCACAGCTGCTTTTGTCCTTTAGATTCATGAAGTCCTTCATACAATTCATATTGCTTCCTTATTTTTTGTATAGTTGAGAAAATATTTTTTTTCAAATTCATGTATTTAGAACTCTTTCTCATAGCCTTAAGAGTTGTTTTGAAGCTCCCAGTGTATACCATTTTGCTGAGGCATAGCCATACTCTGGACTCCTGGACTCCTGCTGTTTCTAATTATCATAGGGTTATTAACATTCACAGAGAGAATAATCTTTCTGCTCACAACAGCCAGACACTCATGGAGACCCACACCTCTGGCCCTGTCCCAGAGGCAGGCATCATCTCACTCTGTCCTGAAAAAACCACATCATGTTTGGCATATACTGAATCTGTTGTATTCAAAATGATGCTAAAAAGGAAACTAAATAAATAGTGAAGAAAATTACTTGCTTGATGAGGATGATAATAATAGAGATGATGGAAATACTGATAATGGTGTTACTGTTGTTTGGGACCCTGTGCAGTGAGACCCTGCTTGGCCTTGCAATCATGAAGATGCTCCTGCATCAGTCTTCCAAACTGCTCTGCGCAGTGATCAAAGATACATGTGGGAGTGAAGCCAGAAATATTGAAAGAGCCAGAAGAGGTGGTAGAATTCAAGAAAATGGCATCTTGCAGATACTACAACCTGAACTCAATGAGACTATAGCAATACACAAAAGGCCTGCACAGTTTCAAATCATATGAAAGCCCAACATAAATAAAGGAAGTAGGCACAAATTCTCACACCTAACTAGGAAGCTATTTTTACTGAATATCTTTTAGAACAGAGAAAAACTGTTATCCAGGAAAGAGTCACAGAGTTGCTCAACCATTTCCCAGTACAGACCACATACCCAGGAGTAATTTGTAAATAGAAAATAAACTACATGAGTTTTATTATGGACTTTAGTTTGGTCATTTTTCTTAATTTCTTGTTTGTTTTGATTTTCAGAAGTTTTTTGTTGCTGTTTGTGTGTTTGTGTGTGTGTGTATGTGTGTGTATGTGTTTGTGATATAGATAGATAGATAGATAGATAGATAGATAGATAGATAGATAGATGATAGATAGATATAAAGAGAACATAATGTCTTTGTAAAGTGGTAGAATATGGATAATTTTTCCAGAATTATATTTTATTACAATTGCTTTTGTTTAGTTACACTTTAGAATTCTTATTTTGGTATATTTTTCAATCATTTTGTATTTCTAGTATAATTTTAAATAATTCATAGAGATGAGTTTTTCTGAATTTAATTGTGTTAAGGCTAAACATTGTTTTAATTGATATTGGCAACTTAAATTTAATTGTTATATAGAAACATTTTAAGAACTAAATTTATAAATCTGTCAACTTATAGGGTATTATTTAAGCTTTTTCAGATACTAAAATCCAAATATATTTTGAATAGGCTCACAGCTATCATAAATATCTAATTTATAATTAAATTTTAAAGAAACTTATTTAATTTGCCAATTAAACAGTTTATTGAATAAATGAGTCTTATGAAGGCTGAAGCCTATTGAACTGAGTTCAATTCCTATGACTGAATTTATAGGAGAACATCAATTTCCAATAATTGTTTTCTCATCTCCATTGCATGCCATGCTGTGCACATACATGTGCATGTGAGCACGTTCTCTCTCTCTCTCTCTCTCTCTCTCTCTCTCTCTCTCTCTCTCTCT
>JANHMN010000001.1:101652294-101665017 GCA_030674055.1 Rhabdomys pumilio
TCTCTCTCTCTCTCTCTCTCTCTCTCTCTCTCTCTCTCTCTCTCTCTCTCTCTTCCTTTCTCTCACATACACACACACAAAATAAACAAATAAATAAAAATTAAATAAATTCCCACATAAGTAGAAGAAAAATCATAACATTTGCCATGATGTCAGATAGTAGAACTTGGTTCTATTTTCTAATGCAGCTTTCTGAATTTCATTCTTTCCAGTAGGAAGTAGAAAACTTCAGAATATCCATAACACTTTATTAGGTCAGACAAGCATTTGCCCAGCAGGCATCGAAATTCTGGATCCTTAAGTTTTGTATTTTAATAACAAAGAAAATTTTAGGCCACTTGACTAAGTTTGTTTAACTTGGATGCTGTCACATATTGTCTCAAGCAGTGTACAAATTCCTTGTCTTTTTCAAAAGATCTACCCTGCCATTATTCAAGAAGTTTCAGCTATGTCAGAAAGTATAAATTGTGACAGTTGTCCTGGTATATACTGACAATATCAAACAACTGAATGCAGAAGCAAATTGAAACAATGGGTGGACTTAGAGCTGAGATTAACCATTAAAACTTAATTATTATTTCATTTTAATTAAAAATAGAAGAATAAAATTTAGCAAAGCAAGATGGACTATGGGGACTCCATTATCAGGATCATACAGTACTTTGGTTTTCTTTTCCTTAATTTTTTTGTTATAAACTTAATATTAATGGTATGAATCCAGTTTAGTAAACAATAAACATAAAGCAGTCTTGTTTTCTTGTAAGATGACTCAAAATAAAATAAGTTACATGCTGGCATTTCACATGTACTTTGTGTAATTGCTAAACTCTTCATCATATATGTATGTGTTTATTCTTATTTTCATGGTGTTTCTTTCTACATTATTTTTCTAAGAAGAGAAAAATTTGATGTATGAAACATTTGAGAAGAACAAAATGTAATAAATTAATTTTTTACTTTATTAACTAATCAAAATAAAAAGTCTCATCAGGACACACAGTATTTGTAACAGCTATCAAGTTACCACACATTAAAATAATTTGCTTAAGTACAGTATTCTTGTACTGATTGAAAAAATGCCTTTGTGGTGTTTTAAAATAAAACTTTACATAAATATGTGAGTAAACATATTACTGTGCATGTCAAAATTATAATATTAATCAAAAAACAGTAGAATATACATGAGCAGGTTAAAGATACAGTTTCTACTTTTGAAATTTTTTCTTCTGTAGTTTTAATGAAAAATGAGAATAAAAATTTATATAAATAGCTATTAATAGAAAAAATTCATTACCAGAGAGATACATTATATAGAGTTAATTAATCTTTTATATTACTTGGGCAAAACATTTTCTTATAGTCGCTGATAGCACAGGGGGTAGACTTTCTCTTACTTGAATCACTACTGATCCCCCACTTGCATTAACTCATTAAATTATTACAGATTTTCATATTTGGATATAAGGTGACTATATTAAACTATACCTTGGCTCATTTAATAATGAGAACAATGAATGTGTCATAGCCAAGACATTCTACATTTAATCTTACTTCTGTAACATAGCTCACAATGTCATACTGTCTTCAATATCAATAGATATCAGCAGTGATCTTCTCTACTTCCTGCAATCTTACTAAACTGCGAGAATGCCACAGGTAAGTTTCAAATAACGTGGTAAATAAAAGCACTTTAAGCATATTGACGCTAACTTTGTATACTCCTGAGTGATTCAACTGCTTTGTGGAGAGAAAGAGCCTCTTGTCAGTCATACAAATGCTATCAGGCTTTTAGGGCTTTTAGTAAAAACAATGCTACTCCTTTTATTTTAAAATCTATCAGCATAAGAATGTCAGACAAGTGCCCCCTGTGAAAAACATAATTTCCAACATGTAGAGAAAGTCAAATTCATTCTATTTAGGGCAAAGCTTTATTTCTTCCAAAACTCACATAAAGGTTTTCAAAATAATTATGTGTAATCTTGTTTTTCTGTCATTTTGAATAGTAGTGTATACAATCTTCGTACGTAGAATGTTAACATTAGTATTGTAGAAAACAACACATTATATGCTCATGCGTTTTTATAAGGCTTAACAGAAATTCAACATCTCTGAAGGCTGTAATCTCACTTATTCTAAAATCTTAATGCAGTGACATGGTGATATAGAGTTTAAATCTACAAGGCACAACTAAAGTAACAACAGACAGTTCCTATCTTGCTGAAAGAAGCTGGATTTCTGGAAGTTCATTACCAAAGAAAATATAGTTTTATTTTGCTATGATTAAATATGTTTTCATATGATGATGAGAACCTAAATGTATCACAGCCATGTTGCCAACCACTAATGCAGAATCTAAATACAGTATATTCTGACATAAACAATGTATAATGAAAACCTTTATTTTGCAGTTAACCAGGAGAAACAAAGTAATTCCAGAGTCAACACTGGCCATAGTACAGACTGGTGTATGTATTACAAACTAACAATGGCATTCAGACTACAAGTCTACACTGGTATTATTCTCAAAGCAATATGAGTTGTAGCATTAGTTTTGTCTTCAAATAAGAGTAACAAGATAAATATAGTATTTCCTATTTTTGAGATTATAATACAGTTACAACAATTTCCTTTCTTTTTCATGCCTGCAAACTCTTCCATGCACAGCTTAAACTAATCCTTCAAATTCATGGTGTCTTTTCTCTATTAACTGTATGAATATATGTAGGCATGTATACACACACACACACACACACACACACACACAAACACACACATATATATATGTACACATATATATATGCAAATATAATTTGCTCAGTCATTGTAGTGTTACAAAGACCAGCTTAAGAAGAGGGAAACCATATCTGATACTAGAATCCTAGCAAGTTACACAGTGATAGTGAAGTCACAGTTGTTGGAGGAGAATTATAGCCACTTAATTACTAAGCCAGCATAATTCCTAACAACAGTTTATGAATATTTGTCCTTGCTTCCAAATTTTTTCAGACTCTTACTCCTCATGCACAAAATTTCTCTATGTAACAGAGTACATCAAAGAAAACCACAACCCATCAAAAAACTCAGAGTTGTGGAGCCCTGACTCAAAGGCTATATGTTCAAATTATTTAACACCAATGGAATGTATTCATGTAGTTTATTGATATATTTGACTTTCTACCTAGAAACCATCCTCAAACTGCTTACACACTGAAAATCAATAAACTAATTCACCTTTTCATAGGGTTTCCTACGTATGTACAAAATAACCATTCCAAATAATGGTTAAGTACTACTTATTACTTATCTGTCTTCATTTTAATTTCTTACAGTGCTTAGAGAGATCACAAAACATGAACTTTTAAAAAATATCACATCACTATACTTCAGCCCAGACCTAATGTACAAACTACCAAGTTTGTATCAGCCTCTGCCCCATCCTAGCTAGTTTCTTAGTAAAGTTCTTTATTTTCATGTTCTTAAGATACCGTTAAGTGGAATATTAAATGCATTATCTTGTTTGTTTCTGTGTGCATTTAAAAAGTAAGCTTTAAAATTTTTATTTATTTATTATTTTTTAATTACCTTTTTATTTTCAATCCAGTCATTATCCCTTCTCAGTCTACCCTCTCACAGTTCCATATCCCATTCCTCCTCTTCCCTGTCTCCAAGAAGATATTCCCACTGCCTACCCCACCATCTGCCAGGCCTCACCAACCCCAGATGCCTCAAGTCTCTCCAGGGTTAGGCACATCTCTCACTGAGGCCAGACCAAATAGTCCTCTGCTGTACATATGTCGGGGGCCTCAGACCATCTAGTGTATGCTATCTGGTTAGTGATTCAGTGTCTGAGAGATCTCAGGGGTCCAGGTTAGTTGAGACTGCTGGTCTTCCTACGGGGTTGCCTCCTCCTCAGCTCCTTCCAGCCTTTCCCTAATTCAACCACAGAGGTCCCCAATTTCTGTCCATTGGTTGGGTGTAACTATCAGCATCTGTCTCAGCTTCTTGTTGGGCCTTTCAGAGGACAGCCATGCTAGGCTCTTGTCTGTAAGCACACCATAACATACAGTGTCAGGCCTTGGACCCACTTCTTGAGCTGGATCTCAATTTGGGCATATTACTGGACTTCCTTTTCCTCAGGCTTTTCTCCATTTTTGCCTATGCAGTTCCTTTAGATAGAAACAATTCTGGGTCAGAGTTTTTAATCATGGGATGGTAACCCCATCCCTCCACTTTATAAACTGACTTTCTACTGGAGGTAAACTCTCCAATTTTTCTCTCGCCACTGTTGGGCACTTGATTTAAGGTCTCTGCCATTGAGTACTAAGAGTCTCTCACTTTCCAAGCTTATGTTACATTTTAGAGGGTCTCTCTACCTTCTGTTCCCCCACACCAGCCTCAATACTTGATCATATCCTTCAATATCCCCTCTTCCATCCATGTCCCTTCCTTCCTCTGCTCTCAGTGCTTGATTTCGTCTCTTTCCCAACTGAATTAAGACATCTTCATTTGAGCCTTTGGACTTGTTAACCTTCTTGAGTTCTGTGACTTGTATCCTGGGTATTCTGTACATTTTTGGCTAATATCTACTTTTTAGTGAGTACATACCATGAATGTTCTTTTGAGTTTTAGTTACCTAACTTAGGATGATATGCTCTAGTTCCATTCATTTACCTACAAAATTTATGATTCTTAATAGCTGAATATTATACCACTGTAAAAATAGACCACATTTTTGTATCCATTCTTCCATTGTGGGTCATTTGGATTGTTTTCAGCTTCTGGCTATCACAAATAAGGGCACCTATAAACATAGTGAAGCATGTGCCTATGTGGCATGGTGGGGCATCTTTTGGGTATATGCACAAAAGTGGTATAGCTGGATCTTCAGGTAGATTTATTCCAAATTTCTGAGGAACTTCTAGATTGATTTCCAGAGTGGTTGTATCAGTTTGTAATCTCATCAGCGATGAAGGAGTGTTCCTCTTTCTCCACACACTTGCCAAAATGTATATCAAAGATATACAAATTTTGCAACATTGTATGAAGAGCCATGAATCCCACATTGTTTGCCAAGAAAAACAATAAGTAGTTATTGTTTCTTACTTCATGCCTATGCCCCATAGAGAAGAGGCAATAGAATTTTGAAATTTGAAACATACTAGAATCTAATTTGGTGATCATTGCCAACATTATACTATTGGCATTAATGAAAATGGGAAAATGTCAATTTGTAGATTAGATTCTGCCAAAATATGACAGAATATTACATAAATTGATCTGCATATGTGCAAAAAGAAGAGATCTTTTGCAAATGCTCTCTTTATAGTTCTTATAATGTACTCTGGAAATACAATTAAATATTGGAGTGAGGTTCTGAATAACTAAAATTAACTCTAGACTGGCTACTCTTCACCATGAAGATCATATCAGAAAATCATAGCAATATCAGAAAAATAGATTTGCTAAGGAATAATTTCTATTAAACAAGGCTGATTTAAATTTAACTAAGGTGACTTGATTTTAGGAATTAATGGAGCTATTCTATTTTAAATATTTAAAGCTAAACTAAAATTGGCTTTATACATAATCTCTACCATATACTCTGAGGTTACAAAAAAATATAATAAGCAAATAATCCACAGTTTTCAGAAGAAATGATAAACAGAATGTAACTAGATCAGTACAGTACATATATTTGTAACTTAGCAATAAATTATATGGTCTTAAATTCATGTTAAAACTGTCTTTGATTGTTTGTAATTAATAGAAGGCGATGTTTAGAGATTAGCTTGCCAATTACTTGGCAGAAGAAACAGTACAGGCTCACTGGAAGCCTATTCTGGCATCAAATTTTCTAGAACTTTCTGTATTTTTTGAATTTGCTAATTGTTACCATGAGATTCTTTTTGTGACAGTATTTATAAATTTATAGCATAGGAATTCTACATGGACACAAATGTTTTTAATGCTAAATTCATATATATGTTTAAGGCATATACAGTTAATATTATGTCCAATTGTTAGCAAAATATAAGTTTATTTCACATATTTAAATAAAATAATATTCCAAAAATGAATTGTCTTTTTATGCTGTTTTAAATTTTCTTTTCACTAATTTTTATTTCTTGTAATGTATGCCTTCTTCTGAGTTGATGGGAAAAATATGTATTCACCTCAACATGGGGTACTGCAAAGAGACCCGAGATAGAACTCTTGAGTTGACTGCCATACATGGAGGGAATGCTGTGACTCAAAGGAAACTGCAGAATGAAAAGTCAACCCCAACATAGATAGTGACTCACAAAACTGCTTCTCTACAGTGTCCTGACTGACTTGCAGGAAAGTGGATCTGCCACATACAGAATGTCACAAACGATTGTTCATTCCTATAAAAACTGCTTACATAGTAATGTTATATCATATGAGCAGGATCTGTTGAATCTTGTAAGTTTAAAGAACTTCTGTATTCCTGTGATCTGCTTAATTTCTCTGTCTTAGAAACATTCTCTCTGTTGGAGGAATTGTTTTCATTCAGTAACAATCTTAAAGATTATTTTGTGAGAATAGTTTTGATATGCCTTCAGAAATGTTTTATTGTTATTCAGTTGACTTTCTTACACCATAGAACTGAGGTAGAATATTAATATCAATTTAATATTTTATATGTAATTTCTTTAAAGTAAAAATTTTGAACATAATATAGAACAACTGTTTAAAAAAAAAGAAGACTAAAGAAAAACATCCCCTTCTCCCGGAATCAAATATTCATGATCATAATACAGAATTCATTCTATTTTCTTACTTTTTAATGCAGTGAAGAAAAAATCTCTTTATAAGTGTATTATAAATTCATTAATACATGTTGTATTTTGAAACTGAAACTCACAATGTAGCCCAGCTTTTTTCTTTTTTGTGTGTGATTTTACTTTTTTTAAAGTTAGATATTATACTCACATTTCAGATTTTATCCCCTTACCCCATTCTCCCCACCACCCAGGAACACTCTATTCCATCCCCCTCTTGCTGTTTCTATGAGGATGTGACCTCACTTGCCCCCCCCACTCCCACCTCCCCACCCTCAAATTCCCCCCATTCACTGTTCAGCCTTCATGGGACCAAGGATCTCATCTTCCATCTATGCCCAACAAGGCCATCCTCCCCTACATATACCAATAGAGTCATGGGTCTCTCTGTATGTGCTCCCAGGCTGGTGGTTTAGACCCTGGGGAGCTCAGGTTGGTTGATATTGTTGCTATCCTCATGGGGCCACAAACCCTTTCAGCTCCTTCAGTCTTCTCTTTAACTTCTCCATTGGGAACCTCTTGATCAGATCAATGGCTAGCTCTGAGCATCTGACTCTGAATATGTCAGACTCTGGCAGATCTCAAAGGAGACAGCTATATCAGGCTCCTGTGATCATGCACTTCCTGACATCCACATCAGCATCTACTTTTGGTGAGTGCACATGGGATGGATACCCAGGTGGAATGGTTTTGAGACAGTCCCTCCTTCAGTTTCTGTCGCACACTTTGTCTCCATATTTGCTCCCTTTGAGTATTTTGTTAACCCTTCTAAGTAGGACCAAGGCATCCACACTTGGTCTTCCTTCTTTATGAGCTTCATGTGGTCTGTGAGTTGAATTTTGACTATTTTAAGTTTTTGGGCTAATATCTACTTATCAGTAATTAAATACCATATGTGTTCTTTTGTGATTGGGTTACCTCACTCAGGATGATATTTTCTAGTTCCATCCATTTACCTAAGAATTTCTCAAATTCATTATTTTTAATTGAGTAATACTCCATTGTGTAAGTGTGCCACATTTTTTGTATCCATTCGTCTGTTGAAGGACATCTGAATTCTTTTCAGCTTCTGCTTCTTATAAATAAGGCTGCTATGAACATAGTGGAGCATATGTTCTTGTTACATATTGGAGCATATTCTGGGTACATGTCCAGGAGTGGTATAGCTAGGTCCTTAGGTAATGCTATGTCCAATTTTCTGAGGAATCACCAGACTAGTTTCCAGAGTGGTTGTACCACCTTGCAATCCCACCAACAATGGAGGAGTGTTCCTCTTTCTCCGCATCCTCACCAGCATCTACTATCACCTGAGTTTTTTATCTTAGCCATTCTGACTGGTGTGAGGTGGTATCTCAGGTTGTTTTGCTTTTCATTTCCCTGATGACTAAGAATGTTGATCGTTTCTTTAGGTGCTTCTCGGTGATTCAAGTTTCTTCAGTTGAGAATTCTTTGTTTAGCTCTGTACTCCATTTTAATAGGGTTATTTGGTTGTTTGAAGTGCAATTTCTTGAGTTCTTTGTATATATTGGATGTTAGCCCTCTATCAGATGTAGGATTGGTAATGATCTTTTCCCAATCTATTGATTTCTGTTTTGTCCTATTGACAGTGTTTTTTGCCTTACAAAGCTTTGCAATTTTATGAGGTCTCATTTGTCAATTCTTGATCTTAGAGCATAAGCCATTGGCATACTGTTCAGAAACTTTTTCCATGTGCCTAGGTAATTGAAGGTCTTCCCCACCTTCTCTTTTATCAGTTTCAGTGTATCTGTTTTTATGTGAAGGTCTTTTATCCACTTGAGCTTGAGCTTTGTACAAGGGGATAAGAATGGATCAATTTGCATTCTTCTACATGCTGATCTCCAGTTGAAGCAGCACCATTTGTTGAAAATGCTGTTCTTTTTCCACTGAATGATTTTAGCTTCTTTGTCAAAGATCAAGTGACCATAGGTGTGTGAGTTCATTTCTGGATTTTCAGTTCTATTCCATTGATCTTCTTGCCTGTCTCTGTACCAATACAATGCAGTTTTTATCACTTTTGCTCTGTAGTACAGTTTTAGGTCAGGGATGATAATTCCCCCAGAAGTTCTTTCATTGTCTAGAATAGTTCTCAATATCCTGTTTTCTTTTTCTTTTTCTTTTTTATTGTTATTCCAAATAAATTTGCAAGTTGTTCTTTCTATCTCTATGAAGAATTGATTTGGAATTTTGATGGGGATTGCACTGAATATGTAGATTGCTTTTGGCAACATGGTCATTTTTACTAAATTAATCCTGCCAATCCATGAGCATGGGAGATCTTTCCATCTTCTGAGATCTTCTTTGATTTCTTTCTTCAGAGCCTTGAAGTTCTTATCATACAGATCTTTCACTTGCTTGGTTAGATTAATTCTAAGATATTTTATATTATTTGAGACTATTGTGAAGAGTGTCATTTCACTAATTTCTTTCTCATCCTGTTTATCCCTTGAGTAGAGAAAGGATTTTTTTTTAATTGATTTTATACCCAGCCACTTTGCTGAAGTTGTTTATCAGGTTTAGGAGTTCTCTGGTGGAAGTTTTAGGGTCACTTAAGTATACTATCATATCATCTGCAAATAGTGAAATTTTGACTTCTTCCTTTTCTATTTGTATCCCTTTGACTTCCTTTTGTTGTCTAATTGCTCTGGCTAGGACTTCCAGTACCATATTGTATAAGTAGGGTGAGAGTGGACAGCCTTGTCTAGTCCCTGATTTTAGTGGAATTGCTTCAAGTTTCTCTCCCATTTAATTTGATGTTGGCTACTGGCTTGCTGTATATTGTGTTTACTATGTTTAGGTATGGACCTTGAATTCCTCATCTTTCCAAGAGTTTCACATGAAAGGATGTTGAATTTTATCAAACACTTTCTCAGCATCTAGTAAGATGATCATGTGGGTTTTTTTTTTTTTTTTGAGTTTGTTTATATAGTGGATTACAAAGAACTAGCTGCTGGTTTTGTTAATATTTTATATAGTTCTTTCTGTTACTACTTGGTTGATTTCAGCCCTGAGTTTGATTATTTCCTCCCATCTACTTCTCTTGAATGTATTTGCTTTTTTTTAGTTCTAGACCTTTCAGGTGTGCTGTCAAGTAGTTAGTGTATGCTCTCTCTAGTTTCGTTTTGTAGTCACTTAGAGCTATATGCTTTTATCTTAGCAGTGCTTTCATGGAGTTCCACAAGTTTTGGTATGATGTGTCCTCATTTTCATTAAATCCTAAACAGTTTTTAAATTTTTTCTTTATTTCTTCTTTGACCAATTCATCATTGAGTAGATTATTGTTCAGTTTCCACATGTATGTGGGCTTTCCTTTTTTTTTTTTTTTTTTGTAATTATTAAAGACTAGCCTTAGTCCATGATGATTGATTAGGGTGCAAGGGATTATTTCAATCTTTTTGTATCTGTTGTGGCTTGTTTTGTGAACAATTATATGGTCTATTTTGGAGAAGGTACCATGAGGTGCTGAGAAAAATGAATATTCTTTTGTTTTAAGATGAAATGTTCTATAGATATTAGTTAAATAGATTTGGTTCATAACTTCTGCTATTAATTTTGTCTCTGTTTAGGTTTTGTTTCCATGATCTGTCCATTGCTGAGAATGGGGTGTTGAAATCCTCCACTATTTTGTGGGGTGCAGTGTATTCTTTGAGCTTTAGTAAAGTTTCTTTTATGTATGTGGTTGCCCTTCCATTTGGGGCATGTATGTTCAGAATTGAGAGTTCATCTTGGTAGGTTTTTCCTTTGCTGAGTATGAAGTGTCCTTCTTTATCTTTTTTGATGACTTTTGGTTGAAAGTCAATTTTGTTTGATATTAGAATTGCTACTCCTGCTTGTTTCTTGGGACCATTTGCTGAAAAATTGTTTTCAATCCTTTTACTTTGACGTATTGTCTGTTTTTTTCACAGAGGTGCATTTTCTGCATGCTGCAAAATTCTGGGTCTTCTTTATGTATCCAGTCTGATAGTCTATGTCTTTTTATTGGAGAATTGAGTCCATTGATATTAAGAGATATAAAGGAAAAATGATTGTTGCTTCCTGTTATTTTTGTTATTAGATGTGGAATTATGTTTGTGTAACTATCTTCTTTTGGGGTTGTTGGAAGATTACTTCTTTGCTTTTTCTAGGTTGTAGGTTCCCGCCTTGTGTTGGAGTTTTCCATCAATTATCCTTTGAAGTGTTGAATTTGTGGGAAGATATTGTGTTAATTTGGTTTTGTCATGGAATATTTTGGTTTCTCCATCAATAGGGATTGAGAGTATTTCTGGGTATAGTAGTCCGGGCTAGCATTTTTTTTCTCTTAGGGTCTGTATGATATCAGTCCAGGATCTTCTGTCTTTTGTAGTCTCTGGTGAAAAGTCTTGTGTAATTGTTATAGGTCTGCCATTATATGTTACTTTACCTTTTCCCCCTTACTTATTTTAGTATTTTTTCTTTGTTTTGTATATTTGATATTTTGATTATTATGTGATGGGAGATATTTCTTTTCTGGTCTAGTCTATTTATATTTCTGTAGTCTCTTGTGTATTCATGGACATCTCTTTCTTTAGGTTAGGGAAGTTTTCCTCTATGATTTTGTTGAAGATATTTACTGGCCCTTTAAGTTGGGAATCTTCACCCTCATCTATACCTATTATTCTTAGGATTGGCCTTCTCATGGTGTCCTGGATTTCCTGGATGTTTTGGGTTAGGAGCTTTTTGCATTTTGCATTTTCTTTGACAGTTGTGTCAATGTTTGCCATGGTATCTTCTGCACATGAGATTCTCTCTTCTATCTCTTATATTTTTTGGTGATGCTTGCATCTGTATCTTCTGATCGCTTTGCTAGGTTTTCTATCTCCAAAATAGGTTCCCTTTGATATTTCTTTATTGTTTCTACTTCCATTTTTATATCCTGGATGGTTATGTTTAATTCCTTCACCTATTTGTTTGTGTTTTCTTGCAATTCTTTAAGGGATTTTAGTGTTTCCTCTTTAAGGGCTTCTACCTGTATACCTATGTTCTTCTGTACATCTTTAAGGGAGTTATTTATGTCCTTCTTAAGGTCATCTATCATCATCATGAGAAATGATTTTAATTCTGAATCCTGCTTTTTTTCAGTGAGATGGGGTGTCCAGGGCTTTCTATTGTGGGAGATCTGGGTTCTGATGAACCCAAGTAACTTTGATTTCTGTGGCTTTTGTTCTTGTACTTGCCTTTGACTCTCTGGTTCATTCTAGTGCTACTTGAACTCACTGTGTCTTACTAGATTCTGTCCTTCCAGTTATCTTGCTTGTGTCAGAACTCCTCAGGGTCCAGATGTCTCTGTGATCCTGTGATCCTGTGCTCCAGCTGCTCTGAGTACAGTGACTCATCTAGGATGTCTCAGGATATGGTGTCTCCATGGCAGCAGACCAGCTTGTTGTCCACTGCTCTGAGAGTAGTGGCTCCTCTAGGATGTCTCAGGATATAGTGTCTGCTGCTTTTATTGCAGTGGCTCCTCTAGGATGTCTCAGGTATGTTGTCTTCATGGGAGCAGACCAGCTAGGTGTTTGCCCCAGCCACAAGAACCAGGTTTAAAGTGGAAGGGGAGTAGTATTCTGCAGGGGTGGGGTTTGGGTGCCTGGTGAGTCCTGAGCCTCCCCTGCTCCCAGTTGTAGCTCTGGGGCGTAGGGTAGTGGGTGTGTGTTCTTACCCATTGCTCTGAATTCAGTGGCTCCTCTAGGATGTCTCAGAATATGGTGTCTTCAAGGGATCAGACCAGTTATGTGTTTGCCCCAGCCACAAGGACCAAGCAAGGGTAGCTTTTTTCAAACTTGCCCTTCTTCTAACATGATTCATGGGGATATATACATATACATGTACATGTACATGTACGTGTACACGTACACGTACACGTACACGTACACGTACACGTACACGTACA